>OX336351.1:5293141-5735641 GCA_946902875.1 Nematopogon swammerdamellus
TATATTGAATAACTTTTTGATCTCTACGGCTTTTTGTGTTTGCCAAATGGCTTCGGGTACGTAGCCAGGAAAGTATTGCAATTTGGAGAATATTTTTTTCTATGAAAACTATCTGAATATGAAACTTATTACTATCGTTCTCAAAGTCTATATTCAAATTAAAATGTATTAAGCGATTGACACATACATATATACATATACTCGGTGTTGCAACCCCAACCGTAAAACCCGAAAGGTGTGATTCGTACGTGAAATAAAACAACTTTTATACCACGACTTTTTAATTTGAAGAAAACAAATTTTTTTCTCCGTACATTTTGAGAATAGGTATTTAAAATTTGTGTGGAAAAAAAATTTTTTTTTGTTTAAAAAAATGTTTTTTCGCCACAGAAGTTGTTTAGTTTCACATATAGAATAACCCCCTTATGTCAGTTAAAAATATTACGGGCCAACTGCAACACTGTGTATATGACACATGCGTTCGAAGCATTTTCAAATTTAGAATTGTACTTAGTAGAGAATCGTTCGGTAAAATGCTGTAATGAAAAGGTTCAGCGCAATTTTTTCATGAAGTTCCGCGTATCTGTACTGGTCGTATTCTTTGTAATTAAGAGAGGTAGCTCGAATGTAATGCAGCAATTTTCGGTATTTTCTACTGATTTCAGGTTGATATATTTGTTCAGTATTTCCAGTGTTTGTAGATTTAGGCATTACGCGGCCTGATTTTAATTAATTCTGCTATTTCGTAACATCATAATTATTTGCAAATTTCATGTTCTACGGAAGAGAAAGATTTTATATTGTCAAAGCTTGGTTCAGCTTTGTTGTGTGTAGGCACTGCAGGTTTGAAAATCTGACGGTTTTGCGCGTAAACCACTGCGCAACATTTTTGGAGAATTCCTATAAACTAATCAGGCTTTTGTATTTTACATAATTATGTCACAGTACACTGATGGAACAGTAAATGAAATACTCTTGAAGTATGACTTGTGTACACAATACAATAATTAACTAGGACGTACTTATATGTAGTGTATATTATAGTATATTATAGTTATTTTCCTTATATTATATTTTACATTCCCACACTTAAGTCTTTTGCTACTAGCTACTTATATCTCGCAACATACGACTCTCAAACATCCAAAGGTTGACTGGGAGAAATCCCTGTAAGGGATAAGTCCGCCTTTGCCCCTCATGTAAATTTCTTATTGTTTGTTTATGAAAATGTCTTTTGGAGCAATAAAGTATTTCTATCTATCTATCTACAATATTGATACTTAGACTGACAGAATTTTTTAATAAAAAAGTCATGCTCATTGAACATGTTCCGTCCAGTTCATAACAGCGGGCCAGTTCATAGTTAATCAAGATGTGATGGTCTGGCATCAAGGGCCCCCACCAGGCCTTCGTCACTCGCTCAAGGTCGCGAGTTAAATGCCTACCGCTTGGCGTAGCGGCTAATCTACAATTAACAGTGGGCTGCCGCTATCCAGCCAGACCGGGCGCGTGGCGCTTTCGAATTTAGAAAATGTCGAAATCACGTAAATATTGTGCAGTGGACGGGTGCAAAAGTCAACAGACAAATGAAAACTTGTCTTTTTTTTCATTGCCGAGAGACGAAGAAAGGTAAGTGTTTTGGTTAGTAGCATTTTGATTTATTTCTCGTAATTTATTTATTCATATAGTAGGAGGTCATTGATTTAAAATGATATTATTATATTGCCAATAACATTAGTTAGATAACGCCGAACAGCGTGGTGTGTATGGCCTAATTCGTATAAGGATAATAAGGATAATAGGTACATTGTAGATGATCATTGATCATTAAATTTATTGATCAAACAAAACTATCACTGGAAGGTTGCACGCAATGCACGCTTCGATGTGAGAAACTAATTGTGACGCTAACGCATGCATGAATTTGTTCGCATGAATTTGCCGTAGCTAAATATATCGTTGGTAGCTAGAACGATAAAAGTTGGTAGGTATCATCTTCATTTTATTCCTCACAATAAAACAACACAAAGACACAGCCCTTAACGCGCTGAACGACGCGCTTTCGAGATAGAGTTACACGACAGAAAGAGAAGCGAAATGTAGGCGGTTATCGTGGTTAGGCATGCAGCTCTGTGCGAGTCAATTTGTACTTTATCGCGTCGTCGCAGAGTAGCTATTTCTTTGTGAGTGTTTGTACAGAGCAGCTTCTGTACGGAGTACTCTTTTCTATTCTGTGGCCCCACCCTTGATGCCAGACCTAAGATGTAATGTGATTTAGCCAACCATGTAAACTTCCATAAAAGAAAACTTAATAATGTTTTAAAAAAACTACTCAATCTAAATCTCTTCACAAACTATGACGAGTTACATATAATAGAAAACCTGTAAAAGATATTTCCATACATTGAACACCTGGCTCTGTGAAAAATGTTAAATCTCCAGATTTGTATCCCCACTTTTCTGCGCTGCAGAAGACGGGCTTATTGCGTTATGCAATTTTTTTTATGTAAAGCACGACATTTAACTCCATTACACTTACAAGTAGGTGCCTAAAGATGCCCATGGACATTATGTGATGCACGAGGATTGCGGATGCTGACTAACCCCAGGCTGCACTTGGAAGGAAATAGATGGGTAGGGAGTGCGTTCCACATTTTCCCGGTTCTGTGAAATTTATTCAGTCAACCTTATTCGTCAAAATCTTCGATGTCTTGTTGTTATTAGTCCTAAGGTTAGATTATGTGTTTTGAATACTTTCATGCATTTTGATTTACGCATTTTTTATGTGATGATCATTGATTTATTTATTTATTAAATCATCATTAACAGTTTTTTATACTGGGTTATTTTGTAAATAAGTTTGTTTACTGAAAGCTAAAATTTTCTATGCGGTTCCAGCTAATATCGTTCATGCATGCCGCGTTCACAGATTCCTCGTAAAATACCAACTACGCCTCTTTCTACATAGTTCGTGCTATTCACTATACAAACTGATATTTAAATTGAGGGGCTCATGGAAATCGGAAGGTGGTGGCGTGATTGGCGTGCAACACTTTCTTTTTTAACCGACTTCAAAAAAGGAGGAGGTTCTATGTTCGGCTGTATGTAATTTTTTTTTATGTATGTTCAACAATATCTTCCCCAATTGTGAACCGATTTCGATGATTCTTTTTGTGTTCGGTTCAGTCTAGCTCCAAGGTGGTTCCATTTTTTTTTGGTCAAGATCGGATTGGAAAGCGATTCCGCCGAGTACATTAATAGCAAATTAATAGCAGTGCAACAAAAAACTATTTAAAAAAATATAAAAACCGCCTTCAAAAATGTATGAAATAAAAAAATAAAAATCGAACCCTAGAGTTGAAGGCGGTGGTGCTAAAGCAAGCAAAAATAACCGACCGCCTTCAACTCTAGGGTTCGATTTTTATTTTTTTATTTCATACATTTTTGAAGGCGGTTTTTATATTTTTTTAAATAGTTTTTTCTTCTGCATCAACATTTACATGAGGTGTAAAGGTGTACTTATTCCTTACAGATATTTTTTTCAGTCAACCTTTGGATGTTTGAGAGTATATAATATATTTTTTTTTATGTAATCCGGTATGGGTGGCTAAGTTGAAGGGGCTAAAGCGCATGCTCCGACCAGCCAATATCACCTCCGAGAAGGTAGGTGCCATACCGGAGACTTCCCTGGAATATATAGTGTAAATGTAGTAGCAAAAAACTTGAGTGAGAGAGCTATTAAGTTCCATGCTAGTGAAATGAAAGCTATTCCCATAAAGTATAATATGGTATTAAAATACAGTATAATTTACAATATTATGTGATACAAAATTATGTGAAGAGTTGTAGGTATAAAGGATAAAATATGCTGAGGATGTCGACATCTTGATGCCTTCTCATTGGCTGTAGATGTCGACATGCGATCGTGGAGCGGCCGCGAAACGCGCATTGCTTTAAGTTGATTGGCGGGAATTTTGGCAGCAAGTTGTTCCCATACAAGTTCATCGGCATTATTTCTCAAATCTGTGCTCGAATGCAAACGCACTGATTTCATCCCTACACGCTGGACTTACCTATCGGTTTTCCTCCATAGAACTAATATTTTTTTTATTTTTTTATTATTTTTTTTTTATGGAAACTGACACGGTTGGCTACATCACCTACAGCATCCGCGATGTGAGCCCATAACACCGGTTGAACTTGGTGCCACGTCAGTGCTTCCCTTAGGTCGTGCCGGCTACACTGAACTGGACGGAAAACACAAACTATTTACATAGCCGTTTCGACCGACCTTTCATTCAGTGCGGTGGTACCAACCCGGGCGGGTTAAACCCTACCACCTAGTAATATAAGAAGGGAGTCATATCCCTTAGTCGCCTTTTACGACATACACGGGGAGCGATGCAGTGGGGCTATTCTTTTAAAGTACCGGCCCCACACGGTACATAAATTCTGGAACGCTCTCCATGCCCACATATTTATTTATTTATTTATTATTATTATTTATGTATTTATTTCGATTACATCTCACATATTAAGTATTAACAGTTTTTGTCTACTTTGTTACTAAACATAGTTTGTTTTTTAAGAGCACATACATTGAGAGTAAATTAAACGGATTTATATTATATTATATTTATATTATTTATACTATTAATTTATATATTAATTATATTATATTATATTATATATTATATTATTATATTATTATATTATATTATTATATTATATTATATTATATTATATTATATTATATTATATTATATTATATTATATTATATATTGGGATTTATATTATTTATAGAGGACTTATCTACTATGTAATTAATTGTTTACCTTATTTTAATAATTTGAAGTGTAATGTGAATGTATGTATATATACGTATGTGTGTGTGTGAAGGAATGTGAATGTTTACATATATCAGTTTTTTGTTAACCTTTAGGTTAGGTTAGGTTAGGTTAGGCAACTAAAATATATAGGGTGTTACGATGACCATGTCATTAACTTCGGGAGGGTTACATAGACACTCAAATAAACACGTTACGCAAAAAAAATTATATATGTTTATAGTATTACTTTTCGAGAAATTTAACAAAACATGTTAGCTACCTAAACATTAACCTGTGTGTAACAGTAGGTAACTTGCATTGTACGGGGTCAATGACCGTACTATGTTCAAACGCAGAACAGCTGTTTGTTGTAAGTAAGTCACAAGGTCACTATGATTGGTTTTTACAGCTACTTATTTGATTAAATTTTTTTGTTAGGAGAAAAAATGCTCCTATAAACATATGTTTTTTTCTTACGTAAAGTGTTTATTTCAGTGTGTATGTAACCCTCCCGAAGTTAATGACATGGTCAGCGAAACACCTTATATAAACATGCACTTTAGTGCATGTGCAATTTTAAATGTATTCTAGCACAGGAGTGTGCGTGTTTGGATGGCATGGTAGTGTAAAGAAATTTCCATCAAAAACCACCGCGCCCCCATATACATACATACATACGGGTGCATAGCCGACTGCGCTCCATGCGCCGCTGGGCCGCTAGATGTGAAACGCGGAGCTCTATTGTCGAACTAGTACGTGTCGCGGTGCGCCAGGTTCACTAAGGAACGGGATAGCTCAAATTGTGGCAACTCTGCTAACAATACTCGAGCGAACGTCGGGGCGGGCCGGACGAGCACGCGTACACATGTCCTGCGAGGCTACACATAGCAGCGAGAAGTCGCGCGTGAGTTTATTGTTTACTGGCTTTTCCCGCGGCTTCGCTCGCGTGGAATTCGTATTTAAAAAGGAGAAAGTAAGTAAGCTACCGTACCTTTATTTCGGCGCGCGCAACAATTCGGTTTGTATGAAAGCCACATCTTAGCATAACCTGAACTGAATTTAGTAGTCTATCCTGTGCCCCATATAGTAAAATGTGCTTGTACTAAGTTTCATCGAATTCGGATGATCAGTTTAAGAGTTATGGAGGAACATACATACTCGCAGAAAAGATTTCTAAAAATGGACAATTTAGTTTTAGTATCATACATAGAGTCTACAAAAGCAGTATCTCATAAAACAAAGTAACCCACTCCATGACCATACTTTACAGATGTATTATTTCTATAATTTCATCTATAGGTAGGTAACTTACGCTTGAACATGTAAAAAATTCCGCCAGTTCTAAATTCAATGCGAAGAAGAACTGACAAACAAACTTAGCCCTAACTACCGCTCACAAGAACATTAATATATACAGCATAAACATGAATACTCAAGAATCTGATCACTCTGCCTATTTACATTATCTATATCTGGTGTATAGTGCCATCGTCAGTTGAGTAAGTAAGTATAACTACTTAAGATTTAAATCGATAGATAGAGCATAGTCTCACATGGCGTACTACAGACAATGTCACCAATGAAAGGGCTGCATGCGGCTACTTCGCATCAGACGCAGCGCCACGCGCGTGTTGAGAGGTCGTTCCACGGAACGGAGCGGAACGCGCCGATGCGCGAGTGCAGAGACGTGCGAGTTAGTGCGACAGGTACAACGCTCTACAATCCGATAGCCTCTTTCTAAGATGTACATTATTTACTGCCACGTGCTATAAAATGTTGATACACTAGGGTCAATTGCGCAAACACAGACTTAACAATTAAGTTTGTCCACTTATGGTCGTATTTAAAACACGGTAAAAGTCAGTTATGCCAACGTTGAAATGCTGTCATTAGAACTAAGCTGACTTAAGTTAAGTCTAGGTGCTCGGCCATTTAACTTTCTAACAGGCACTGAAATGTTAAATGGACATCTGCCATTGTCTGCAAAGAGTTCGCTTTATATACATTATATACATCTCTCTTCTTAAAGTTGAAAGATAGAGATGACACAAAACATCGATTGCAGCTAGGTTTGCGACCTTCCAGCAATTTGTCCTTAGTGTATCTACACACTTACGTAGTTATAGCCTTAGGACCGATTGCGCCAACACAGACTTAAATGTCTCTAAAGACCCTATAACTAAGGACAGCTTAAATACGTGATTCGATAAGTGAAACCACAATTTGTACCAAGACACTATACGGCAGTTATCTCTGAGAGTATACACTCTGGTAGCATGACGCCATCTGCTTAGAAATCCAATTAGAAATCAACAAATCTGCCTAGAAAACAGTTTGACAGACAGCTACCGCCAGTCATTCATTCTGCATGGCAGATGTGAATTTGACTTTTCTTAAGTGCTTGTTGGAAAGATAAATGGCCCAACTCCCAAACTAATCTTTAAGTCAGTTAAGGATTCTAATGACAGAACCGTTGGCGCAACTGAATTTCGTCGTAAGTTACTTTAAGATCAGCTTATGTCGACTTAATTGTTAAGTCTGTATTGGTGCAACCGGCCCTAGATTTACTATTAGTTCGGGCGAAAGCTGACTCTGCTCGTCGCCACCCACTACGCCCTCTCTCTCGCCGGTTTTGTTCAGCAGACGTCAGAAACGTGAAACTGTCACTAGCAGGCGGCTGCGTTCAATTAACGTCGACAATACTCGCGGTCGGATCGACAGCGACACAGCCCCTGACATTTGACACTTGACAGTTTTGCCCGCCGGTGCCAGTTTTACAGCGGCGGCGTTTGCGGTGTACTGGGGTTGCGTTGACAATTTTTACAATGGAATTTGAAATGGCCGCCATTGATGAATGGGATATTGTTTTCCGAGTAGCTGCAGTGACGTTGGATTGCGAGAATTCGGTCAATTACATTTTTTTTTAGATATTTTGAATGTTAGTCCGTTTCAATTTCGTTAGTTATAAATAAAAGTGTGTTAGATAATTTATAACATCAATAGAGGTATTTTTTTAAACGGTTTTATTTAGCTTGACTCCGTATATTTGTTTGTTTGTTTGTTTGTTTGTTACTATCTTTGTTTCAAATCTTGCGACAATTTTTTCAACTACTTCTACTGAACCGATTTTTATGAAACTTTGCACACACATTGAGTTCTCGTGATAATACAATATTATGATAATTTCAACTTGGTAACGAGGGTCTGATGATGGAGTCAGGAGGTGGACAGTGGAACTCTTCAACCGTTACTAGTAACCCCCTCGAGTTTGGGCTCATTTGGTTGGTTTGGACGAGTGTCCCATACTTCTACCAATACACTTGGTGACGAGGGTCTGATGATGGAGTCAGGAGGTGTACAGTGGAACTCTTCAACCGTTACTAGTAACCCCCTCGAGTTTGGGCTCATTTGGTTGGTTTGGATGAGTGTCCCATACTTCTACCAATACACTTGGTGACGAGGGTCTGATGACGGAGTCAGGAGGTGTACAGTGGAACTCTTCAAACGTTACTAGTAACCCCCTCGAGTTTGGGCTCATTTGGTTGGTTTGGACGAGTGTCCCATACTTCTACCAATACACTTGGTGACGAGGGTCTGATAATGGAGTCAGGAGGTGTACAGTGGAACTCTTCAACCGTTACTAGTAACCCCCTCGAGTTTGGGCTCATATGGTTGGTTTGGACGAGTGTCCCATACTTCTACCAATACACTTGGTGACGAGGGTCTGACGATGGAGTCAGGAGGTGTACAGTGGAACTCTTCAACCGTTACTATTAACCCCCTCGAGTTTGAGCTCATTTGGTTTGTTTGGACGAGTGTCCCATACTTCTACCAATACACTTGGTGACGAGGGTCTGATGATGGAGTCAGGAGGTGTACAGTGGAACTCTTCAACCGTTACTAGTAACCCCCTCGAGTTTGGGCTCATTTGGTTTGTTTGGACGAGTGTCCCATACTTCTACCAATACACTTGGTGACGAGGGTCTGATGATGGAGTCAGGAGGTGTACAGTGGAACTCTTCAACCGTTACTAGTAACCCCCTCGAATTTGGGCTCATATGGTTGGTTTGGACGAGTGTCCCATACTTCTACCAATACACTTGGTGACGAGGGTCTGATGATGGAGTCAGGAGGTGTACAGTGGAACTCTTCAACCGTTACTAGTAACCCCCTCGAATTTGGGCTCATTTGGTTGGTTTGGATGAGTGTCCCATTCTTCTACCAATACACTTGGTGACGAGGGTCTGATGATGGAGTCAGGAGGTGTACAGTGGAACTCTTCAACCGTTACTAGTAACCCCCTCGAGTTTGGGCTCATTTGGTTGGTTTGGACAAGTGTCCCATACTTCTACCAATACACTTGGTGACGAGGGTCTGATAATGGAGTCAGGAGGTGTACAGTGGAACTCTTCAACCGTTACTAGTAACCCCCTCGAGTTTGGGCTCATATGGTTGGTTTGGACGAGTGTCCCATACTTCTACCAATACACTTGGTGACGAGGGTCTGATGATGGAGTCAGGAGGTGTACAGTGGAACTCTTCAACCGTTACTAGTAACCCCCTCGAGTTTGGGCTCATTTTGTTTGTTTGGACGAGTGTCCCATACTTCTACCAATACACTTGGTGACGAGGGTCTGATGATGGAGTCAGGAGGTGTACAGTGGAACTCTGCAACCGTTACTAGTAACCCCCTCGAGTTTGGGCTCATTTAGTTTGTTTGGACGAGTGTCCCATACTTCTACCAATACACTTGGTGACGAGGGTCTGATGATGGAGTCAGGAGGTGTACAGTGGAACTCTCCAACCGTTACTAGTAACCCCCTCGAGTTTGGGCTCATATGGTTGGTTTGGACGAGTGTCCCATACTTCTACCAATACACTTGGTGACGAGGGTCTGATGATGGAGTCAGGAGGTGTACAGTGGAACTGTTCAACCGTTACTAGTAACCCCCTCGAGTTTGGGCTCATATGGTTTGTTTGGACAAGTGTCCCATACTTCTATCAATACACTTGGTGACGAGGGTCTGATGATGGAGTCAGGGGGTGTACAGTGGAACTCTTCAACCGTTACTAGTAACCCCCTCGAGTTTGCGCTCATTTGGTTTGTTTGGACGAGTGTCCCATACTTCTACCAATACACTTGGTGACGAGGGTCTGATGATGGAGTCAGGAGGTGTACAGTGGAACTCTTCAACCGTTACTAGTAACCCCCTCGAGTTTGGGCTCATTTGGTTGGTTTGGACGAGTGACTCATACTTCTACCAATACACTTGGTGACGAGGGTCTGATGATGGAGTCAGGATGTGTACAGTGGAACTCTTCAACCGTTAATAGTAACCCCCTCGAGTTTGGGCTCATTTGGTTTGTTTGGACGAGTGTCCCATACTTCTACCAATACACTTGGTGGCGAGGGTCTAATGATGGATTCAGGAGGTGGACAGTGGAACTCTTCAACTGGTACTAGTAACCCTCTCGAATTTGGGCTCATTTGGTTGGTTTGGACGAGTGTCCCATACTTCTACACTTGGTGACGAGGATCTGATTATGGAGGCAGGAGGTGGACTGTTGAACTTAAATAAAACAAAAATTATGATCAGGATATTTGTTTGAATCCACCCAAGTTAAGGTTTCTGTATTATCCCGAGAACTGTGTGGCGTTAGGGTGGCTAAAAATGATACGTGGTTAGCGATACACCACCCAAGTCAACGTTTGAAACGTGCCGAGGACTGTGGCATTAGGGTGGATAAAATTATACGTCGTTAACGTTTCAACTTCAAGGCTGGGCACACCTTGTTGTATGAGAGCCTTGCCCCTCTACATGGACCTCTGGGGGGGTCGACTGTTATTGGTCCAGTACTCGTGGGAACAACATGAAAGAAAAAAATTATAAAAAAAATCAAACTAAAAACGAGTAAATAAAAAAATAGGTAAAAAAACTTTTAAGTTAAACGGTTTTATTAAAAAACCCGGCTACGAAAAAGCAAATTATGAAAATAGTTTAACTATAACTAAAAATAACAAAATAATGTTTTCCATATAATTTATCAGATACAGCATACAGCATGTACCGTGTGGGGCCGGTACTTTAAAAGAATAGCTCCACTGCATCTCTCCCCGTGTATGTCGTAAAAGGCGACTATGGGATATGACTCCCTTCTTATATTACTAGGTGGTAGGGTTTAACCCGCCCGGGTTGGTACCACCGCACTGAATGAAAGGTCGGTCGAAACGGCTATGTAAATAGTTTGTGTTTTCCGTCCAGTTCAGTGTAGCCGGCACGACCGAAGGGAAGGCTGACGTGGCACCAAGATCACCCGGTGTTATGGGCTGACATCACGGGAGTTGTAGGTGATGTAGCCAACCGTGTCAGTTTCCATAAAAAAAAAAAAAAAAAAAAAAAAAAAAAAAAATACAGCAATTCTCTTTTTATATTGATTTTACCTTAGCACTAACTCTATAAATTTTGATAAATTTATTATTTTTAACGTTCTAAATATAGAGCCGTGGTCGGGCGTTCTTCGTTCAACAAGACAAGTGAGGCCGTCGTCGTGCATTATTAGAGCGCGGAACTTAGGACGGCCATCGCCATTGTGTCATACTGGCATCTTTTTGTAAGATCAGTCAGAGCCAATCTAAAATTATTATAAGTAGATACATAGGTACATACCGAACGTCAACGGCTATAATGCACAACGACGGTCTCACTTGTCTTGTTGAACGAAGAACGCCCGACCACGGCTCTATATTTAGAACGTTAAAAATAATAAATTTATCAAAATTTATAGAGTTAGTGCTAAGGTAAAATCAATATAAAAAGAGAATTGCTGTATCTGATAAATTATATGGAAAACATTATTTTGTTATTTTTAGTTATAGTTAAACTATTTTCATAATTTGCTTTTTCGTAGCCGGGTTTTAGTTTTTTATAACTATTTTTTTTTTATTTAAACTATTTTCATAATTAGCTTTTACGTAGTCGGGTTTTAGTTTTTTATAACTTTTATTTTTATTTTAGGCTTTTTTAAAAACTGTTTGTATACTTTAAATGTTGTATGTAACTCGTATATTGATTTTTTTTATGGAATCTGACACATCACCTACACTACAGGCTACAACATCCGTGATGTCAGCCCTTAACACCGGGTGAACTTGGTGCCACGTCAGTGCTTCCCTTCGGTCGTACCGGCTACACTAAATACATAGCCGTTTCTACCGACCTTTCATTCAGTGCGGTGCGGTGGTACCAACACACGGGCGGGTTAAACCCTACCACCTAGTAATATAAGAAGGAAGTCATATTCCTTAGTCGCCTTTTACGACATACACGGGGAGAGATACAGTGGGGCTATTCTTTTATATAAGTACCGGCCCCACACGGTACAAAATTGATACTATCCGTCCGTTTATTTGTCGTGATCTCTATTTGAAACTAAAGTTTTCTGCAAATAGCGCATGAGTGAGTACCTATATATATATACAAATTATGTATAGTTGAACGATGTATAGTCTTGAAGTAAAATGAAAAGTCAGTCAGAGCAAGACCGAAGACTGAGCTGTGTAAGTACATGATTTTCTTTGTCTATGTAAGTAAATATATCTGGCTGGGGTGAAGCGGATTCGGGAAGTAAGTAAACCAATCAGTTCAAGGCCGAAGATCGAGGGCGTTTTCAGGTTGTACTTAGTTGAATAATGTACTCACTCGAAGCAGGTAAGCCACTAAGGCGAGGCCAAAGCTACTGATATTATTTTTATAGTAAGCGCGACATGTGGCGCCGAGCCACCCATAAGGTGTCTAGCGATGCCCATGGACATTCGGTAGCATGCGGAGGCTGCGAATGCCATGCCGGCCTGACAGGTGCCCAGGTTGAAGGACCCGAGACTGTACTTGGGGGAAAATATTTCTCTCTGTTTGTATTTCAACAGGCTCTGATTTAGCTATGTATTCCTACGGAGTTGCAGTGGTTTTAGATCGCGGGACATTTGGGAGTCACCTACTATTCGCACGGCTCGACGCTGGATCGAGTCCAGAGGCGCCAGCTGGTATTTGACTGAGCCATCCCATAGGTGCGAGCAGTACCCCAAGCAGGACCGAATCTGCGATTTATACGGCCTTGCCCTCGAAGTCACGCCGGAAGTTTAGATCGTGCGAAAATTCGACTCGGAGGACCCCGAGGTGGTCGCAAAATTTAAGTGACGTGCCTTGGTAGGAAGGAGCTGGTGTGAACGCCGCTCTCTTCGCACTGAACGCGCAAACTTGTATCTTGGAGGTATTTAACTTGACCAACTTGCTACGGCCCATTCGGAAATAGAGCCGAGTGTTTGCTCAAGTTCAGACACAAGTCTTCGCCTCTTCTCATCCACATCCCGCCTAGTTGAAGGGTAACTGGTGTAGAACCCGTGTTCCGTACTCTCGTATGCATAACAATGATATGTTGCCCCCTGAATTCTACGCCCACGCCTTCAACGTTAGCAAGGCTCAGTGCTGCGCATTATCTGCGAAGGTCGATTTGAAGGTCCTTTTGCTTTCCAAGCCAGTTTCTAAGTCAGCGTCATACCTGTCTCGAAGCACCTGAACCTCCTGGGCAACGCCATTTCCAAAGACGTAGGTTTCCGGCAACTAATCGAGTCTAGGGCTAAAACTGCACCCAGAAAATTGGGAATACTTTTCCGCAATCGGCGGTTCTTCTCTTCCACAATATCCCGCTTAGCTGAAGGGTAACTTGCATCCGAAAATACTGTAGGTGTTGACGCTTCCTCCTCTCTATTCCTTCCCGCATAAAATGAATGCGCGCAAGTCGATCGCGTAGGCGGTCAGTCGCTTCTATACAGCCGCCGCAGGTGCGTTACGCTCGTCCGCGCCGCCGCGCCGCCGCCGCTTCTAAGAGCACTCGCAAAAACCCACGTCATCGCCGCGTCACGTCGTCGCCGCAGGTGAATGTGTCATATTCCCGGAAGTGCGCCAGCCAACGAAGGGGGCCCCCTGGATCATGAAGAAGGCACTAATCGTGAGTCCTGATTGTTTCCTAACCGTTATATAAGTGTCAACTTACCTACCTTTGTCTAAGTGGTGACATAAATTTGGTCATTCTGAGCCTAGATTATATTATGAAATAAGCACCGTATAAATACAGTCCATGAAACGTAATATTAACATTTTATATTCTTGAAAATGGTTGGCAACTATAGCACGCACGACGATATGCAAGCTAGGATGGAAAAATAAAAAAATAAAAATTAAGTTTGTTTAATAAAACACCTTCTATGTATTATTACTACTTATATAAATTACAATTATTGTCATTTACATAAATTTCTAACTATAGTTAACAGATCAGTGTATAATAGGTGGAAAAAATAAGTTTGTGTTTGCGACTACCTACATACTGCCTGTGCCTGTGCGGTGTGCACGGGTTACGTACGATACGACAAAGTTATCATTTTCGAACTGTTGTTCGCGCCTCAATCTTTAGTTATGAATGTATCATTCATTAGTTGATATTATTACAAATATGTGGTTTCCATTTAATCCAACTGGATTATAATTAGACCTCTCACATTGTAGAAGTATACTTACCTGCTTGCTCAGCACATTATAGGAATTCAACTGCCCTCACTAATGAACATTTAAAAGTTCGAGTAGCATAATAACTACGAACCACCTTATGGTGTTAGGTATGCCTATTCTATTTGCGGTCTAGGCTTTCATTCATAGATGCATGCCTTCTCGTTATGTATGACTGAAGGTGCGCCTCGTGCAAGTCTGGAACCTAGTAGGTACTTAATCAATTATAAATAAATGTAATTAAAAGGAAAACCTGAAAACATACTGATAAAGTAATTCGATTATCTACATCTCATAATCGTCAATTACTTGTATTAATTTCCCTTTGCGGATTTATATGTATATAGATATAATTGAAGTAGTTCAATTAAATATAATTAAACTCTGAATACTCTAATAACCTACTTTATTTCAGTACTTGTTATTATTTAGTACTGTTTAGTTAAATATATAGTTCCAGGTAATATAATTTATTCGTTTGAACTATGTCCTAGTTTATATATAATCAAACTGTAACTATTCGATTTGCAGTTTTGACTTCTCATTCGCAGATGCATGCCTATTTCACTAGGACTAAAGTTGCGCCTCGTGAGAGTCAAATCTATTAAATATTAATTAACAATAAAGAATAAAAATTAATAATATTAAATAACACAAACATGTCACTAGTCACATAGTTACTGTTCGCTCATAATAACGGATCCAACTATTTTGAATAACACATATATGTACTTACTTACCTGTATGATTTGCCTTTCATTTGTAGATACATGCCTACTTACTAGTAGGACTTAAGTTGTGCCTCGTGAAAGTGTAGTTCTACTTAACTTATAATTAAGATTGTTGTGACTATACATTTATAGTTTAATATTTATTAGTAAAATTTAATTCAATTTCATTACATTTTTTATTAAATTTATCATTTAACTGATTTATTTAATTTCTAACAGTTAAATATAACTAATATTTAACCTTCTGGCTATCACATGCGTAATTAATAAGTACGAGTAGTAAGTAATACTTACCTATATAAACTAACAGTAGCTACTTTACGTAAGTACGTTACTAATGACAATGTTAATATTTTTTAATAAACAAAAAATAATATATATTTTATAATAATTTAATTTTAATACTGAAAAGTTGTTAATTAATTCGCACGCAGCACTCCATTATTAACTGCCATCTGCCACTCATACTCACCTACAAATTGGTCTTGTAGGTACCTACGTTGATTAATTGAATTTAAGTATTTACTTACGCGCTCACTGATTTCACAAAGCCGTATTGGTTACGTGGTAATAAAAAAAATGTCACGTTCAGAGCAAGCATTAAGGGCTAAACAGAAATTAATCTGTATGCGCAGAGAGCGTCTCTTTCAACAGGTACAGATATGTCTTGATGTAGCTGGGGAAGCTCCCAAATGCGATAAAAAATTATCCGAGTTTAGAGCTCGTTACTCGCGCATTGAGGAAATCAGGAGAGCATTTGAAACGGTACAAGATGAATACAACCAAGTTGAGTTGGACCTCAACCCCGATAGTGAGCCGCAGGTTCATCAATCGTCTAAAGCGTTTGATGAGTTGTATTATACAATTCAAGTGGCGGCTGAGACACTATTACCGGCGCCACAGGGTGAATCCTCACAAACACCTGGTATCTCGCAAAGCGATAATAGTGCGCACAAGTTGGTCAATGCAAAATTACCACAACTTGATCTGCCAAAATTTGATGGTCAATTGCAGATGTGGTCTCATTTCCACGATACCTACCAATCATTGGTTCACAACAATAGCTCGATATCACCAGTGGAGAAGTTTCACTACCTCATCTCGTGCTTGTCCGGGCCACCGCTCGCGCTAGCGCACACTCTGCCCATAACCAATTTGAACTATCCAATTGTGTTTAAATTACTATGCGATAAATATCAAAACAAACGAATTTTGGCGACACACTTTTTAGACAAGATGTTCAACTTTCAGTCACTCTCAAAACAAACCCTGACCAACTTAAATATGTTTTTGGAAACCTTTTTCGAATCAATGTCCGCCCTGAGGGCGCTGAAGTTAACAGACCTTTCAGAATTTATACTTTTTTACTGTGCGGTGAGGAACTTGGACCCGGAAACTAGAAAAACGTTTGAAACAAAATATGCATCAGTCGAAATCCCGTCCTTTGAGCAGTTGATCGAATTTGTTCAAGAACAAATCAAAATAATTGAATTATCTCAAAATAATCACAGTGAGACAAAGACTGAGCAGTACAACAAATCATATAAATTTCAAAGTACGCAACGAAATGTGTCAAAGGGCTCTCTAGGGACTGCTCCGGCGAGCGGATATTGTCCGCTGTGTAAAATGTCACACAAGATCTATAGTTGCGATAAGTTATTAAAAATGGATGTTGCTACTAGAATACAGAAGGTGCGCGCTCTTAACTTGTGCACGAACTGCTTGCGCGGTCCACACGCTAGGCGCGACTGTCTGTCAGCATCAAAGTGTTCGCATTGTGGACAACGTCACCACTCAGTTCTTCATTTAAATAATCATCAGACTATGGTTGCCTCGGCCGACGAGCCCGCCCAACTAAATGAAGTTACTCAAGATGATGAGCCTCTTCAGCAACAGTCAGAGGATGAAGACGATGCATTTGAAACGAGCGTGACTTGTCATACGTCTACTGATAATGCACCTAACTTTACGACTGTCTTGCTTGGTACAGCGATTGTGCAAATCAAGGATGCATCTGATACATATCGACCTGTACGCGCATTGATCGATAGCGCGGCTCAAAATTCATTCATGACGTCGAATTGCGCACGGCGATTGGGATTGACATTTAATAAATGTAACATTGTAGTCGCAGGTCTAGGTCAAAGCACTTTACGTAAACCTAAAGGTTTCGTGACGTGTCTAATTGCCACGAACGACAATGAACATTTGGTAACGGATGCAATCGTTCTCCCTAGTATAACCTCATCCATGCCGACGAAACAACTTCCACGCGAAGCGTGTGACCGTTTTAAAGGATTAGTTTTGGCAGATCCTAGTTTTGACACCCCATCGCCCATCGAACTTCTGTTGGGAGCAGACGTTTACCCAGACATCTACGATGGCAAACGTCTAAAGGTGGGTTCAGGGTATCCAACGGCTCTTCACAGCGTGTTTGGATGGATAATAACGGGTAAGATGAATACGATGTGCCAACCTCCAAAAACGACTACTGCGTTATTCACGTCGACCGTAACCTTGGAGGATACATTAAAACAATTTTGGGAAATTGAACAATCACCCTCCACTAAATCATTTAATCCCGATGATTTTGAATGCGAAAAAATATTTATAGACGGGTATAATCGCGACGAGGACGGCCGGTACCTTGTTCCGCTACCATTCAAACACAATTGTTCTAATCTTGGCCAGTCGTATGAACAGGCACTGTCTCGTTTCCGTAACTTGGAACGACGTCTAGAGCGTCAACCCGAATTGAAAGGGGCTTACGTCGAATTCATGAGACAATATGAACGGCTGGGTCACATGCGGCTAACAAATTCCTCGAATAACGATCCTGATCGATATGTTATACCGCATCATTGTGTACTAAAACCATCTAGCTCAACCACAAAATTAAGAACCGTATTTGATGCGTCAGCAAAAACATCATCAGGTTATTCTCTGAATGAATTGTTGTATTGCGGACCCAAATTGCAAACTGATATAGTGGCTGTTATTTTAAAATTTCGTCTTCACGCTCTAGTGTTTACAGCAGATATAAGTAAAATGTACCGCCAAATTTTGATCGTACCCGAACATCGAAAATATCAACATATACTCTGGCGTGAATCTGTTAATACGCCCGTGTTGGAATACGAACTCAACACCGTCACATATGGCGTGTCGTCGGCCCCGTACTTAGCACTGCGCACACTAAGAAAGTTAGCTGAGGATGAAGGTCATAACTATCCAAAAGGTGCGGACATACTCAATCATGACATATACGTGGACGATGTCGTGACGGGAACTGACACCCTTCAACAGGCATTAGAAATCCGAACTCAACTTGTTGGCCTGTTGGCACGCGGTGGGTTCGAGCTAAGAAAGTGGTCAAGTAATTGTCCAGAGTTTTTGAGTGAACTTCCATCTGAAGATTGCGAGATACCGAGCTCTTTTCATTTGGATGGAGTTGATTGTACGATCAAAATATTAGGCATTTATTGGAATCCCGCAACTGACTCATTCTCTTATTCTACTGATGTTGTCGACCCTACTTGCACAAAGCGCGCAATTTTAGCCCAAATTGCGCGTATTTTTGATCCTCTCGGGTGGGTATCGCCAGTGGTATTCCGTGCAAAATGCATAATGCAACGCTTGTGGCGATTGGGGTTGAAGTGGGATGAACCTGTTCCCAATGACATCTATAACGATTGGAAGGAGTTCATTGAACAGTTGCCGCTACTGTCACAAGTTAAAATTGACAGACTCGTTTTGGGAACTGGCTCAAAAATAGGCCAGTTAATTGGGTTCTGCGACGCGTCAGAACTAGGCTATGCGTGTGTAGTGTACCTGAGAGTGAATTTCGTGAAGAGTGAAAGGAGTCAAATCCATTTACTCATGTCCAAATCCAAAGTGGCTCCATTAAAGACATTATCTATTCCACGTCTGGAGCTATCGGGTGCACTTATCTTATCCCGGTTACTTAAATACTTGCAAACGACTCTTCAATCAAACATTGAACTGGGTACGCCGTTTGCGCTCACAGATAGTGCTACGGTTCTCGCGTGGCTTCGAACACCGCCATACAAGCTCAAAACTTTTGTAGCTAACCGTGTGGTGGAAATATTGGAAAATGTGGATCCATCCGCTTGGAGATACGTGTCTACACATGAAAACCCCAGTGACTTGCCCAGCCGCGGTTTACTACCGAGTCATTTATTGACTGCATCCATTTGGTGGGACGGACCAGTTTGGTTAAGCAAATCTCCTTCCATCTGGCCTGTGAATACACAAGCGTCCACTCAGTATCCACTTCCCGAAACAAAGTCTACAGTACTCGTGTCCGGAGAAGAGGAACCTAAATGTTCACCATGGATTTTATTATCGGAACGTTTTTCAAAACTAGGAAGACTGCAAAGGACTATTGCGAATATTATTCGTTTTGTAAAAAATTGTCGTGTGCCAAAACAAAATCGCGTCGATAGTCCGCTAACATGCAGAGAAATAAATGATTCCCTCCTTTTGCTGGTAAGGGATGTACAATCTGTGTTTTTTTCTTTAGATATCTCCAACATTGAAAAGGGCCAATTGTGTACAGGCTCCCTCCAAAGATTATGTCCCTTTCGTGATGCTCAAGGACTCCTCAGAGTAGGCGGTCGTCTGAAAAATGCGAATCTACCGGATTATGCAAAACACCCAATACTGATCCCAAAATTGTGTCACCTTACTAGACTGATTGTTGATTTCTATCATCAAGCGTATTTACATGTAGGTCCTCGAACACTTCAAAGCTTGATACAACGTAAATTTTGGATTATCGGACTTCGTAATGTTATACGATCAAGATTGTCAAAGTGCGTCACGTGCTACAAAAATAAGCCTGTTCATTGTCAACCCATCATGGGTGACCTTCCAACATCACGCCTTCAACAAGGGCGATGTTTTCTTAATATAGGTATCGACTTTGGCGGTCCCTTCATGATCAAAGAGAGCAAACGTAGGAACGCTAAGCTGAGCAAGGCATATGTCTGTCTATTTATTTGCTTGTCCGTGAAGGCAATTCATTTGGAGCTGGTATCTGAAATGTCAACCGACGCCTTTTTAGCATCATTCGATCGATTCACTGCTCGCCGAGGCATCTGTAGCCATGTATACACCGATTGCGGTACTAACTTCGTCGGTGCAAAGTCGTACCTAACTGGTGTGCACAAATACATCATGTCTCAGGCCAACGCCGATCAAATTGCGCGTTACTTAAGTACACAAAATATTACGTTCCATACAAATCCACCTTCCGCTCCACATTTCGGAGGCATTTTCGAAGCCGGCATAAAATCTTCAAAATATCACCTGAAGAGAACTATCGGGAATTGTGTACTCACCTTCGAAGAATTTAATACTGTGCTTACCAAAGTGGAGGCAATCTTGAACTCAAGGCCATTGTGTGCCCTATCTCCTGACCCTACAGAAACTGATGTATTGACCCCTGGACATTTCCTGATAGGGGCTCCGTTAGTAGCCCTGCCAGAGCTTGATCTAACTGATACTCCAATGAATCGTTTAACACGCTGGCAATTACTTCAACAGATTACGCAAACTTTTTGGAACAAGTGGAAACACACATATTTGCACACTCTCCAACAACGCTCGAAATGGGTGAAAACACAAGCTAATCTAAAATGCAATGATTTAGTATTAATAGACGATTCCAAATCACCGCCTATGCAATGGCGTTTAGGTAGAATAGTTCTAATCCACCCTGGGAAAGATAACGTCGTTAGAGTGGCTACAGTTCGCACATCGTGTGGGACTTTTCTGCGTCCAGTGGTGAAGCTGTGTCCGTTGCCAATACAGTAGCCGAGCTGAAGTAGAGATTAGTACTGACTTTAGCTATAAATTTGCATGCTTATCTGATAAAATTAAGGAAAGATTTATTGTCTTTCTTCTTCCTTTTCGTTTGAAACTCTGTAACGTTTGAATTGTTAGTGCATGCTTTTACCTAGATAGTTCTGCGCTCTTGCGCTCGTTGTCATATTATATTGGAATTTAATTTTAAGTTAGAATATGTGCACTGTAGAGTTGCAAAAGAGTTGCCCAACTGTTTTCAAGGATAGGAAATCATACATTGATTTCGGGAGGGAGTATGTTGACGCTTCCTCCTCTCTATTCCTTCCCGCATAAAATGAATGCGCGCAAGTCGATCGCGTAGGCGGTCAGTCGCTTCTATACAGCCGCCGCAGGTGCGTTACGCTCGTCCGCGCCGCCGCGCCGCCGCCGCTTCTAAGAGCACTCGCAAAAACCCACGTCATCGCCGCGTCACGTCGTCGCCGCAGGTGAATGTGTCATATTCCCGGAAGTGCGCCAGCCAACGAAGGGGGCCCCCTGGATCATGAAGAAGGCACTAATCGTGAGTCCTGATTGTTTCCTAACCGTTATATAAGTGTCAACTTACCTACCTTTGTCTAAGTGGTGACAGTAGGTAATAGGTATATTTAATGTACCTACCTTTTTTTTTTTTTTATGGAAACTTGACACGGTTGGCTACATCACCTACAACATCCGTGATGTCAGCCCATAACACCGGGTGAACTAGGTGCCATGTCAGTGCTTCCCTTCATTTCGCGCCGGCTACACTGAAACGGAAAACACGAACTATTTACATAGCCGTTTCGACCGACGTTTCGCTCAGTGCGGTGGTACCAACCCGGCAGGGATAAACCCTACCACCTAGTAAGGTAAGAAGGGAAGGGACCTACAGTTTAACGTGGTATCCGAACCACGGTCAGCCTCCAACAGTCGGGCGGTCATCCATCCAATAACTGACCGCACCATTAAGCTGCCCAGGCTGACGATCCCTTAGTCGACTTTTACGACATGCGACGGGGAGAGATGCAGTGGGGCTATTCTTTTTAAGTACCGACCCCACACGGTACACCTACGCTACATATTATGCTTACACTAGGTACATGGACATTTAATACCAATTTATTTTAGCATAGTACTGTATCTAATAATAATATATCTATATAAAATTTGCGGTAGATCAGTGAGTAAGTATGTAGGTATATTACCAACAATACCATGTCGCTTCCTCGCGTCGCGTCGTCGCGTGTCGTCGTCGTGTCGTCGCGCGTCATTGGTGTATGCGGGGGCGCGCGGCGCGGTGCGCGGGCGACCACGCTTAATCGCGAATAATCGCTATCCATAGATGCGCCACACATTTTGCTCTATTTCTCTGTACACATAAGTTTAATAGATAGCAAAGTATATATTTTCGGAATTGTAATTTAATTATCTTTAATTTGATACCCCACTCAATATATTTTGAAAAACTAATTTGACATTTTGAGGCCGTGCGTCCGCCATTTTGAATTTTGAAAATTTTTATATAGCCTATGACACTCCCGTGAATAAGACAAATTCAATAGCACAAGAATTATTCAAATCGGCCCAGTACTTTAGGCTGTAGAGTGGAATATAGATAGTCACATACATACATACATACATACATACATACATACATACATACACGCCAAACTCATAACCCTTCCTTTTTTGGCTTCGCCGTAGTCGGGTAAAAAAAAACAGCTGCACAAAAAACTAGAAAAAAAATCAGCTATACAAAAACTAGAAAATAATAAGGACACAAACCTTGGCCTTTTTATAAGATTTTACGTCTGGGTAAGAAATTGTGCAATACTAGCGTGCTGTGTTCTCATGTCGGATGCCAAAGGGCACTTTGTGTCGCTGCGTCAGCGGAATAAGTAATAAATTGAGACTTTTAACAGACTAATATAAAAACGTGGGGCGTATAATATACGTAATAACATGCGCCCCACGTTTTTATATTAGTCTGTTAAAAGTCTCAATTTATTACTTATTCCGCTGACGCAGCGACACAAAGTGCCCTTTGGCATCCGACATGAGAACACAGCACGCTAGTATTGCACAATTTCTTACCCAGACGTAAAATCTTAAAAAGGCCAAGGTTTGTGTCCTTATTATTTTCTAGTTTTTGTATAGCTGATTTTTTTTTCTAGTTTTTTGTGCAGCTGTTTTTTTTTAATAAAACCGTTTTTTATGGATACTGACACGGTTGGCTACATCACCTACAACATCCGTGATGTAAGCCCATAACACCGGGTGAACTTGGTGCCACGTCAGTGCTTCCCTTCGGTCGTGCCGGCTACACTGAACTGGACGGAAAACACAAACTATTTACATAGCCGTTTCGACCGACCTTTCATTCAGTGCGGTGGTACCAACCCGGGTGCGTTAAACCCTACCACCTAGTAATATAAGAAGGGAGTCATATCCCTTAGTCGCCTTTTACGACATACACGGGGAGAGATGCAGTGGGGCTATTCTTTTAAAGTACCGGCCCCACACGGTACGGGTGGTTAAGGTTAAGACGATAAACAGAAAATGAAATGAAATGAAATGAAATATAATAAAATGAAATTAAAATATACTTTATTGTACACCATTGTATAAAAAGGTTACAAAAGGCGAGTTTAATGCCTTGCGGCATTCTTTACGAAATAACCTTTGGGATGTGGAAAACACGTAGGGGCGGTCATTTTGTCCTTATCCTTTAGTCGCCTTTACGACATGCACGGAGAGAGATGAAGTGGGGCTACTATTTTTAAGTACCATCTATACTTAAACTGCAATTCTTAAGACAAACCTGCAACATCTGTGATGTCAGCCCATAACACCTTGGTGAACTAGGTGCTATGTCAGTGCCTCCGTTCATTTCATGTCGGCTACACTGAACTGGGCGGAAAACACAAACTATTTACATAGCCGTTTCGACCGACGTTTCATTCAGTACGGTGGTACCAACCCAACAACAAGGTAAGAAGGGAAGGGACCTACAGTTTTACGTGAAATCCGTAGCACGGTCTGCCTCCAACGGTCGAGCGGTCACCCATCCAAGTACTGTCCGCGCTCAGGGTTGCTTAACAACCGTTATATATAATAAATTTTTATGCAATCCAGTATCGGGGTTACTGAGTCAGATGGCCCAGAGTACATGCCCCGACCAGCCAATATCACCTAAGAGAAGGTGCCATACCAGAGACTTCTCTTTGAATTCCTGGCTATACCTAGAGAAGAAAATAGCCGAGGCTACCATGCGGCCCGTTTTTCTTCCGTGGAGTTTACTTAATTCACCTGGGTTAATTCACCTAGGTGCATTAAATATACCATTAGTAGACTTAAATCACTACTTGTAGATATACGTAATTAAAAGTTCAGTCTATATTTATTTTTATTCTAGTCTATATTTATTTACTCTATATTAAAAAGAATAGCCCCACTGCATCTCTCCCCATGCATGTCGTAAAAGGCGACTAAGGGATAAGGACAAGATGCCGTGCTAAAGGGCGACAGGCTCGCCACCTCTCACCTTGGCGCGGTACTTCCAACGAGTCATGCAGCAGGTGGGTCTTCGTGCCTTACTTGCTGCTTGATCGATTGAATCTTGTTCGAATACTTTGCGGAACGTGGTGGTCGGTGTTGTGCTGTAATTTACCAGAGTTATTGCAGCACAGCACCGATTACTCTGCTTACCCCGATTGTCGGGATTATGCGTGAGTGATATGTATATGTATATATGTATCTATATTTCTAAGTAAACTTAATTCACCCAAAAAATTAATAGATAACTCTTGAAACTAAATTGGAACTTACCTACTTGCTATGCAAAAGATGCTAAGCAGAACTGGTTACTAAATAACAAAAAATTGACATTTTAATGTTGGTAGCCTTTTTTAGGCCTACCGCCTACATGTCAGCCCCGGTAGCTCAATGATGCGGTCGGTCGACTGTCGGTCGGATCATAAGCACACCTGGGTGCGGTCAGTGGATGAATGGGTAACCGTGGTTCGGATTCCACGTAAGACTGTAAATATGGGGTAAGGTAACTAAGGGATATGAATCACTTCTTACCTTACAAGGTGGTAGGGTTTAACCCGCCCGGATTGATACCGCCGCACTGAATGAAAGGTCGGTTGAAACGGCTATTTAAATAGTTCGTGTTTTCCGTCCAGTTCAGTGTAGCCGGCACGACCGAAGTGAAGCACTGACATGGCACCAAGCGTACCTATTAAGTATTCTGTGACGAAGTTCACCCGGTGTTATGGGCTGACATCGCGGATGTAGTAGGCGATGTAGCCAACCGTGCCAGTTTTCATCATAAACAAAACATGTATAAACCAGAGTTTTGTCACAGGTTTTGTTAAGACCGTGGCACGTACGACCTTGCGTCTCTATCCACCCCAAGGAGCTTTGAACCAGACCAGTGTTGGCGCGCGGGTGCGGGCAGTGGGGCCCGATCGTTGTTCTGTGGTCCACCCCATTGGAAAAAAGGCATGACGGTATTTATAAATCGCAGATTAGGTCCTGCTTGGAGTACTGCTCGCACCTGTGGGATGGCTCTGCCAAATACCAGCTTGCGCCTCTGCACTCAATCCAGCGTCGAGCCGTGCGACTACTTAGTGGGTGACCCCGGAGTGTCCTGCGATCTTGAACCACTGCAACACCGTAGGGATGTCGGCTCCCCAAATGTGTTCTATCGCATATTCCATGGGGAGTGCTCGGAGGAGCTGTTTAATGCGATCCCAGCGTCCCCTTTCCACCTTCGCACCACGCGCACTAGGCAGGGATTGCATCCCTACACGCTGGACTTACCGTGGATGCGTACCAATCGATTCTGCAGATCATTCCTCTACATAACCGGTAAACTCTGGAACGCTCTCCCTGCCCGTATATTTCCCCCCAAGTACAGTCTCGGGTCCTCCAAGAGGGGCGTGAATAGACACCTGTCAGGCCGGCATGGCATTCGCAACCCCCGCATACGACTGATTGTCCATGGGCGTTGTTAGACACCTTATGGGTGGCTGGGCGCCATATGTCGCGCTGTCAATAAAAAAATGTATAATATATGGGTAACATTTTATTCATTAACACAAGCAGACGTTTTAAAACTAGCCAAATAAAAATTTACATAAATCAGTTAACCTCGTGTGAAATAAAAGGTTGACACCACACTACGAAGAAACCTGTGCGAGGGAACGCCTGCCTACTACCATGCACGCTAAAATATATTCTCTCCATGTATGGAGGTATTCATGTAAAGGAAATTCCACTTTCCATCGTTAAGTGGTTTTGAATGGGGGGCAATTTGATTTAGCTCGAGCTGGATCGTGGGTACAGTTAGCAGATACTTTGACCTTACATTTTTTATTTTATTTTTACATTTGGGTTTAAAACTGTGGCCACATTTTTTTTATAGAAAGCGCGACATGTCGCACCGAGCCACCCATAAAGTGTCTAATGACGCCCATGGACATTCGGTCATACGCGAGGGTTACGAATGTCATGCCGGCCTGACAGGACGTGCCTATTCACGCCTCTCTTAAAGGATCCGCGACTGGACTTGGGGGGAAATATGTGGGCAGGGAGATCGTTCCAGAGTTTACCAGTTCTGTGAAGAAAGATCTGCAGAAACGATTGTATTGTATTATTTATTGATTATTCATATTGCAGTTAGACTGCACTCGAACTTCTCCCAATATGTTCTATCCGGTTCGGTTACACCCACGAAGAAGAACCGACGAGAAACGTCGCAGGGAATTTTTTTATACATATTACGTACGGCTGTGCCGGGCTCATGGTCACTAATAAATTAGTCGAACTCAAAAATGTTTCTAGATTGTAATTATTATAATCTATAAAGATTTTCGAGTCTCTCTAAGCTCGTAATGTCTCCATGTGTGTTATCGTTTGTAGAGAAACGGCATTATGTATGTATGTACATAATATATTATATGTACATATATGTGTTTATACCGATGGCCCCGTAGGTACTACCTGGTTATTTACAGAAAGGGATTGAAAATGGCGGCTTTCCTATTTGGCTCTCTCTCACACAGTATTGCCGTCTTAAAAAAATAAAGCAATTGTTGGAAGATAAAAATTTGCAAATATAAAAATATTCTATGCAAAAAAATTCATGCTGACTATACAGCTGTAAAACGCCGCCATTTTCAATAATTTTCTTTAAATAACCAGGTTATATCTATGTATTTAATGAAAGTATTTATTTATATGTTAAATATATCGTTAAATATATTATCTTTTTTTTCACTTAATTTCGCACTACCCAAATTCCACATATGACTGGTAGAAAAAGCCTTTAGGCTTTAAGTCTGCCCTTTATCAGGATTTACTATGCAATATACCTTTATATTTTTATTTCAATTCATGTTAATATTCATTTCAACAAATATTTTACTTTAATAGTGCATCTGGTTACTGACCTTTATTTTCTAGAAATTAATGGTACGTATATTACGTCGCACTTTGTATAAATATATATGTAATAAACATTGTAATCATTTGATTGAACATTTCGGTTTAAAATATTATTAAGGTTTTGCCTTTTGATAATTATGTAAGTCTACCAAGTGTGTGCGCTGTCGGTACCTAGTGAGGCGGTACTCAGGCGGTACGAGGCGGTGGCGGCGCGGGCGGTAGGCATAGTTCATTAAATTAATTCCACATTTTTCACATTCATTAGTGAAATATATGGAAACAAGCTGTCGTAAAACATCAGCTAGGCGTGCATGATATGTATCGCGCCGGTAAATAGCGTTTTGCGTTGACTTGGCATGTAGGTTATATTTGGCGACACATGCGAACGTTTGTATTTTGAACTTTATTGGCTTAGGACTATTAGGCTCGGCTGTGTGTGTTTCTGTGTGTGGTATCGTAGCTCCCAAACGGATGGACCGATTTGGATGCGGTTTTTTTTATATAAAAAGCTGGTTTAACCTGCATGTTTCTTAGTATGTCAGTAATGAAGTAAAAATAAATTGCGTCTCACTGATGGACAGATTTGGGTGCGGTTTTTTTAAAGCTTAAAATAAAAGTTTAATTACAAATTTAAAAAACCCCAGAACCATGAAAAGTTAAAAATAATTTCCGTTTATTTACTTAAAGGAGTCGGTGGACCGCTAAGTAAATAAATAATAAAAACCCAGTGCGGGTATTTACTTAGCGGTCCCCCGACTCCTTTAAGTAAATGGAAATTATTTTCGACTTTTTAAGGGTCGCGTTCTTAAATTTGTAATTAAACTTTTTTAAATCTAGCCTAAAAGACACGTGGGCTATCGACACCACTGACTTACTTATTTCTGTGATCGATAAATGTTCATTTAATATTAATTTAATATTAATATTTTATAGGTCATGTGCTGTGATTAAGTATTGATTTTTATTAGGCATTAGGTACCTATAAACTTTCATTTTTTCGACCTAATAAATACTGAACTACTATTTTATAGAAATGTGTATCGGGGTAACAGAAATTGAAAGGCAATCATACGGCCCAATGCCTCCGGGACAGTAACACGATATTTGAGTTGTTTGAACAGAATCGTCTGTCTTGGCGGACGGGACATTCGGATGGATTTTAGCCAAATCAAACAAGACTTTAGCGGATGGACTGACGAAAAATATTCTCAGAAAATTGTTTTTCATTCCTGTCTCCTAAGTTCAGAATGCAGGATGTTAACCCCAATTTTTTACTACTTACCTTACATTTCACTATGCATACGACATCAACATCGACAGGTTGTCTGGAAGAAACCTAAGCAAGGGATAAGTCCGCGTTTGCACCTCATGTAAAAATTATTATACCTACTAGTATTGCCCTTGTGTCTCTAAAAATGTTTGAAGCAATGTCTATTTATCTATTGTAGGGCGCAGAAAGTGTAATTAAGGCCTAACGTAATTTCTTCCAGCCGTTATGTATTCGCCACTTGAACGCATCAAAATTCACATGTGAATGTGTAAATAAATGTTTTTTTTTTTATGGAAACTGACACGGTTGGCTACATCACCTACAACGTCCGTGATGTCAGCCCATAACACCGGGTGAACTAGGTGCCATGTCAGTGCTTCCCCCTTTGATCGTGCCGGCTACACTGAACTGGTCGGAAAACACAAACTATTTACATAGCCGTTTAGACCGACGTTTCATTCAGTGCGGTGGTACCAACCCGGGCGGGTTAAACCCTACCACCAAGTAAGATTAGGAGGGAAGGGACCTACAGTTTTACGAGGAATCCGAACCTCGGTCAGCCTCCAACGGTCAGCGGTCACCCATCCAAGTACTGACCGCACCCAGCGTTGCTTAACATTCAACAGCGACAGTTGACTGTCTGCACCACTGAGCTATCGAGGCTGACGATGTATGTGCTTCTTCTTCCCTTATTCCTAAGTCAAAAACAGCTCAAGCGATTTCCACAATTTTGTTTTTCTATCTATATCGTCTGACACAATATGTGTTAAGATAATTAATTAATTAAGATAATTATCTCCAAAAGGTTAAAAGTTACCTTATAGGGTGACTAGCTGAGCCCGCGGCTCCGCTCGCGTGAAATTCGTATTTCAAAGAAGACAGTAAGTAACTATGGGCGAGGCCGAAGGCCGAGCTGCGTTCAGGAAGTCGATAAACCATCTCTAAGAAAGTAAGTAATTAAGGGCGAGGCCAAAGGCCAAGCTGCGGTAAACAATACACCTTCTCAAATAAAGAAAGTAACTAACGGCGAGGGAGGCTTCAGGCTGAGCTGCATTCTAGAAAGAAAATAAATCTTTTCCAAGAAAGTAAGTAACTTAGGGCGAGGCTGAAGGGCGAGCTGCGTTCAGGAAGACTATAAACCTTTTCCAAGAAAATAAGTAACTATGGGCGAGGCAGAAGGCCGAGCTGCGTTCAGGGAGACTATAAACCTTCTCGAAGAAAGTAAGTTACTGAGGTCGAGGCCGAAGGCCGAGCTGCGGTCAGAAATACTATAAACCTTCTCGTAGAAAGTAAGTTACTACGGGCGAGGCCGAAGGCCGAGCTACGTTCAGGAAGACCATAAACCTTCTGGAAGAAAGTACGTAAATGAGGGCGAGGCCGAAGCCCGAGCTGCGTTCAGGAAGGCCATAAACCTTCTCAAAGAAAGTAAGTAACAAAGGGCGAGGCCGAAGACCGAGCTGCGTTCAGGAAGACCATAAACCTTCTCGAAGAAAGTAAGTAACTGAGGGCGAGGCCGAAGGCCGAGCTGAGTTCAGGAAGACTATAAACCTCCTCGAAGAAAGTGAGTAATTATGGGTGAGGCCGAAGGCCGAGCTTCGTTCAGGAAGACTATAAACCTTCTCGAAGAAAGTAAGTAACTATGGGCGGGCCGAAGGCCGAGCTCCGTTCAGGAAGACTATAAACCTTCTCGAATAAAGTAAGAAAGTGAGGGCGAGGCCGACGACCGAGCTGCGTTCAGGAAGACTATAAACCTTCTCGAAGAAAGTAAGTAACTATGGGCGACGCCGAATGCCGAGTTGCGTTCAGGAAAACCATAAACCTTCTCGAAGAAAGTAAGTAACTATGGGCGAGGCCGAAGCCCGAGCTGCGTTCAGGAAAACCATAAACCTTCTCGAAGAAAGTAAGTAACTGAGCTCCGTTCAGGAAGACTATAAACCTTCTCGAAGAAAGTAAGTAATTATGGGCGAGGCCGAAGGCCGAGCTTCGTTCAGGAAGACCATAAACCTTCTGGAAGAAAGTAAGTAAAGAAACTGAGGGCGAGGCCGACGACCGAGCTGCGTTCAGGGAGACTATAAACCTTATCGGTGAAAGTAAGTAAAAACTATGGGTGAGGCCGAGCTGCGGTCAGAGAGACTATAAACCTTCTCGATGAAAGTAAGTAACTATGGGCGAGGCCGAAGGCCGAGCTGCGTTCAGGAAAACGATAAACCATTTCTAAGAAAGTAAGTAATTAAGGGCGAGGCCGAAGGCCGAGCTGCGTTCAGGAAGACCATAAACCTTCTGGAAGAAAGTAAGTAACTGAGGGCGAGGCCGAAGGCCGAGCTGCGTTCCGGAAGGCTATAAACCTTCTCGAAGAAAGTAAGTAACTATGGGCGAGGCCGAAGGCCGAGCTGCGTTCAGGACGACTATAAAATTTCTCGACGAAAGTAAGTTACTGAGGTCGAGGCCGAAGGCCGAGCTGCGGTCAAAAAGACTATAAACCTTCTCGAAGAAAGTAAGTAACTGAGGTGCTAGGCCGAAGGCCGAGCTCCGTTCAGGAAGGCTATAAACCTTCTCAAAGAAAGTAACTATTGGCGAGGTCGAAGGCCGAGCTGCGTTCAGGAAGACTATAAACCTTCTCGCAGAAAGTAAGTAACTATGAGCTAGGCCGAAGGCCAAGCTGCATTCAGAAAGACTATAAACCTTCTCGAAGAAAGTAAGTTACTGAGGTCGAGGCCGAAGGCCGAGCTACGGTCAAAAAGACTATAAACCTTCTCGACGAAGAAAGTAAGTAACAAAGGGCGAGGCCGAAGGCCGAGCTGCGTTCAGGAAGACCATAAACCTTCTCGAAGAAAGTAAGTAACTGAGGGCGAGGCCGAAGGCCGTGCTGCGTTCAGGTAGGCTATAAACCTTCTCGAAGAAAGTAAGTAACTATGGGCGAGGCCGAAGGCCTAGCTTCGTTCAGGAAGACTATAAACCTTCTCGAAGATAGTAAGTAACTATGGGCGAGGCCGAAGGCCGAGCTGCGTTCAGGAATACCATAAACCTTTCTGCGTTCAGGAAGACTATAAACCTTCGAAATTTTCATGTTTCTAACTTCGAAGAACAAAGACTTTCATACAAAGTCGTCGTCCCTATTACCGGACTGTATTGAAAAAATGTGAATTTGGTAGAAATAATCAAACAAAAAAAAAGGGCTACCTTGCTGTGGAGTTGGAGGTGCTTACTGGCGCCCTAGGACGCCGTTACCTGTATCCTTCCGCCGGTTGGGGGCCCCGCCGTGGAGATCGCCAGGCTAGACACTTATATATACATTGGTGTAAACCGCATCAACATATGTTAAGTGGTTCAGAGTTTACCTCACACATACATACATACATATAAGAAGTAGAGATAGAGATAGAGAAAAGAAGATAGAGATTAAACTATCCTTCCTTCCCCTCTCCCCGCGGACACCTCCCCCCCCCTACCACAACCCCCCTCTTCAAAGCCACCCCCCGTATGGTGAAATTATTTAAAATCATTTAAAATCCTAAATCTAATTTTGAAATCACCCCTATTTTTAACCGACTTCCAAAAAAGGAGGAGGTTCTCAATTCGTCTGTATGTTTTTTTTTTTTTATTTTTATTTTTTTGTATGTTTGTAACACGATTTCTCCGTCAATTGAGGGCCGATTTAGAAAATTCTTTTTTTGTTAGTTAGGTCATACTTCCGAGGTGGTCCCATTTCAATTTTATCGAAATTGGTTCAGTGGTTTTCGAAAAATCAGCATAATACTATGGTGTGTGGTTACCTTCAGCAAAACTTGTGATGTGGTCGTTTTCGGCAATTTTCAGTTTGATAAATTAGTATGGTGTGTGGTTACCTTCAGCAAAACTTTTGTGATGTGGACTTATTCAGCAATTTGCAGTCTGACACATATGGCGAATAATTCTGTACCACTTTAATCTATTTCGATTATTCGATTTCGATTATTCTTTTTTATGTAATATTACTAATAATATTACTAAAAAGAATGAAATAAAAACTGTTTTAAAAAATATTAAACCGATTTCCAAAAAAAAAAAAAAAAAAAGAACTAAAAAGTATTAAATACCTAATATTTTGAAATTTTCTCTGTCCTGTTGAAATACATGAATCGATATACTAGTGATACATATTCGGACCCTTGTTTCATGAATATTCTAAATTTGAAATTTTTTATCTTTTCCGACCGGCCAGGTGCGCTTAATTTATTATGGTACGAGCAAAGAGTTTGTATTACGTCGGCGACGTAATTCAAACTCTTTGGGTACGAGTACCATCGAGCTGGTCTGATGATGGAGACAGAAGGTGGCCATAGGAACTCCTAAACTACACATGATAAACCCATCGTGTTTGGGCTTGTTGCATTTGTCTTCACGAGCAATTTACTTCAGACCTAAGAGATTCTCAATTCGACGGTATGTTTTCTTTTTTTGGATGTTTGTTACGCGATTACTCCGTCAATTGTGGGCCGATTTTGAAAATTCTTTTTTTTTTTATTTGAAAGGGGATAACCCTGAGGTTGTTGAAGTGAAAACTTCTTTAGCGGCGCTTGGCACTTTTTAGGTGGGTAAAAAATGTATAATTCGCGACATCGCGTCAGCGTCATTTTTAAAATGAAACCTTAAGTCATTGCATTAAGGGTTAAGTTAGAGTGGCACGGGATCTGCCGGCACTCCCGGAGTGCAACTGTTCAGTAGGGTTCGGTAACACGTTTATGTCTGTCCATTCTACTAAGTTCTGCAAAATGAATGTAGGGTTCCGTAACAAATGCATGTCTGTCTTTTCTACTAAATTTAACATTTATTTCAAAATGAATGTAGGGTTCCGTAACAAATGCATGTCTATCCGTTCTACTAAATTTTACAATTTTCAACCAAGGTCCTCCGACGGTTATTTTATAATAAAAGTAGGGTTCCGTAACACGTTTATGTCTGTCCATTCTACTAAGTTCTGCAACATCACCTACAACGTCCGTGATGTCAGCCCATAACACCGGGTAAACTAAGTGCCATGTCAGTGCTTCCCCCTTTGATAGTGCTGACTACACTGAACTGGTCGGAAAACACAAACTATTTACATAGCCGTTTCGACCGACGTTTAATTCAGTGCGGTGGTACCAACCCGGGCAGGTTAAAGCCTACCACCAAGTAAGATTAGGAGGGAAGGGACTTACAGTTTTACGAGGAATCCGAACCTCGGTCAGCCTCCAACGGTCAGCGGTCACCCATCCAAGTACTGTCCGCACCCAGCGTTGCTTAACATTCAATAGCGACAGTTGACTGTCTGCACCACTGAGCTATCGAAGCTGACGTGGTCCTATTTTAATTGGGTCAAGATCGGATTGGAAAGCGAGGCGGAATCGCGAGGCCGAAGGCCGAGCGATTCCGCCGAGTACATTAATAGCAAAAAATTACTAAAAAAAACTGTGAAATAAAAAAAAAGTTTTAAAAAACATAAAACCGACTTCCTAAAAAAAGTAAAACTAAAAAACTATTTAAAATAAAAATATAAAAACCGCCTTCAAAAATATATGAAATAAAAACCTAAAAAAAAAAGAACCCTAGAGTTGAAGGCGGTGCTAAAGCAAGCAAAAATGATGCATGAAAGAAAACATGAGTGGATGATAATATCCTTTGTGATTTGTGTAGCCTTTTTAGCACCGCCTTCAACTCTAGGGTTCTTTTTTTTTTAGGTTTTTATTTCATATATTTTTGAAGGCGGTTTTTATATTTTTATTTTAAATAGTTTTTTAGTTTTACTTTTTTTAGGAAGTCGGTTTTATGTTTTTTAAAACTTTTTTTTTTAATGTAAGGGTTGATTTAACAAAAACGCTGAAACACGTAATTATTTATTTCATACCAAAAGCCTAAAGATGAATTTTCATATCCCTAACTTGAGAAATGATAGGTTCCCCATACAAACTTTCATCCCCTATTTCACCTCCTTAAGGGTTGTTTTTTGAGACAAAAGGTAGCGTATGTCCTTCCGCAGGATGCAATTCATATCCGATCAAAATTTTATGAAATCCTAAAATCTAATTTTGAAATCATCCCCTATTTTAATTTAAGGGTTGATTTAGCAAAAACGCTGAAACACATAATTCATGATTTCATACCAAAAGCCTAAATATGAATCAGCATATCCCTAACTTGAGAAATGCTGGGTTCCCCATACAAACTTTCATCCCCTATTTCCATTTCACCCCCTTAAGGGTTGTTTTTTGAGACTAAAGGTAGCCTATGTCCTTCCTCAGGATGCAATTCATCTCCGTGCAATATTTTATCGAAATCTGTTCAGCGGTTTAGGCGTGAAAAGGTAACAGACAGACAACAGAGTTACTTTCGAATTTATAATATTAGTATGGATGATACCTTATATGGTGGGATGAATTGAGCAGTCGGAAGTCATGTACTGAGAAAAATGTCACATTTTCTGTTAGTCCTAGTTTTTTTTTTTTTTTTTTTATGTAACCTGACACGGTTGGCTACATCACCTACAACATCCGTGATGTCAGCCCATAACACAGGGTGAACTAGGTGCCATGTCAGTGCTTCCCTTCATTTCATGTCGGCTACACTAAACTGGACGGAAAACACGAACTATTTACATAGTCGTTTCGACCGACGTTTCGTTCAGTGCGGTGGTACCAACCCGGCCGGGATAAACCCTACCACCTAGTAAGGTAAGAAGGGAAGGGACCTACAGTTTAACGTGGAATCCGAACCACGGTCAGCCTCCAACGGTCGAGCGGTCACCCATCCAATCACTGACCGCGCTCAGCGTTGCTTAATAACAGTTGACTAACCAACCGCGCCACTGAGCTACCGAGGCTGACGAATTTTCTTATCCCTTAGTCGACTTTTAGGACATGCGACGGGGAGAGATGCAGTGGGGCTATTCTTTTTAAGTACCGACCCCACACGGTACAAAATAGTTCATAATAATAGTTCATCGGGTAGGTACATCAGCAGGCCTAATTTATTCTCTGTTAGCAATTCATCGGTAATAAATAACAATTTCTCGTGATCCGTCTCACTCGCTCTAAACGGCTTCTCAATGCGTCTAGTGAGACAGTTCTGAGGCTACCGCTATTTTTGCCATAATCTCTAATATTATATATATAACAAGCAGGGTGGTCAATTAATATTTGTCAACACTTACGACTGACATACATACATTGTCGGCTTTGAGTTTCTACACAAAGCGAGAACAATATATTTAGAGTGAGGATGACTAGGATGGTGGAGGACCATTCACTGACAGGAAAATCGACCATTGCGTACTTGCAAAAAAAAAGCGGTCAAGTGCGAGTCGAATTCGCGTGGAGAGGGTTCCGTACTATTCCGTTTTCCGGGAGAACTTTAAAGATATTATTTACGTTTAGGTTTTAGCTATATTCGATACTTCTTTTTTTTTCAAAATTTTAAACTTAGTAGTTTTGTAGATAAGGGTGTAGGGGGGAATGCTCGATTTTGGTATTTAGCATTATAACCAAAATTAAATTTATTTTCACTAAAAGGCCACCACCAAACATATTTTGGTGATTGGTTTGTCCCCGTCTGCAATACCTTGTAACATTCAAGTTATATATATTATTATAATATAAGTTAGTTATAGTTATATATAAGTTGTAGTATTATATACAAGTTATAGTATATTTTATAACTTGCTTTAAGTACATAGGTATCGAACCAAAAACATTGCATGTTGCATTATACATGCATTGCTAAAACAAAATTCTATAGATTATAGAGCTCGTTTTCCTCTTTTCTGTTCTCTGCGAAGCCAAAAGAGGGTTATTTTTAATTAATACCAAAGTTTCAATCAATATGACTTGTTTCCTTCGCAGCCGGTTTTTATTTCTCGATCCAAAGGCCTCTACGGAATCACCATGTATTAATTTTACTCAAAAACCGTACTATGCAGTTTCTCAAATTGCTTGCCAGTGAATTGATCTCCTGGTTTCGCGCTTCTGCAGTGAAGTACGGCTATGCATGTCGGCTAGTTAGGTATCCGTAAAAATAAGCCTTTGAAAGCTATGGTGAGCGCATGTCCTCGTATTGCCAATTTTTCACTGCTTCGCAAATCCTCACAAACGAGGCTCGTCGTTTGTCACCGCTCATCCCACACGCAGAATTCGAAAGGATAGGATTGCCATTGTCAAATTTTGCGTATAATTTCGTCCCGAACATTACAGGTTCCTCCTAGAACAGAATAATTCACAGATTTTATTTTTATATTTATTTATTTAATTTTGATAAAGTCGACAGCATTACATAAATTCTTAACAATAATTATAAATACAAAAAAAAAACAAAGCGAAAAGATTTCACTGACTATAGCCAATTCATACACTAATGACTAAACAAAACAAATGAATAAATTACCAATTATACAATAGTGGATGAGTGTTTGAGAGTGTTTGTGTATTTATTTGTCGCCCACTCGCCTTCTGGTGATGATGCAAAGACTTAAACTTTTTTTCATGGTACATGGTATGGTTGGCTACATCGCCCACTGCATCCGTGATTTCATCCCATTAGAGTATGTTCCTGAACAAGCTAGGTGCTATGTCAGCGCTTCCCTTTGCTCGTGTCTGCACAATTTGCGTTAGACGCCTCATCGCTTGTTATTAAAGACACCTACACCTGATGCTTCCCCGGTGTAAGGCCCTTCCCGTCACCTTTACTAACTGGAACGTTCAAATAGCCGCCTACTGGGTCGATACCACTTTACTGGACGAAAGATGGCTGCGTAACAACCTCGACTCGGTTAGCTATGGCTAGCAAGCCAATGAAAAAAGAAGTGCGAGTCGAACTCGCGCACCGAGGGTTCCGTATCGCCATGTCATGGTCAGCGCCACCCACGCCATCTATGGCGTGTTTATGAAATGCTTCATATGCGCATACAATTTTAGTTCCTTCTATGGGAACCCCCGTGATTTTTTTACTTTTTCTTATTTTTATTATTTATTGTTATATCGGCCATAATAACACATATTCTGTGAAAATTTCAAGGGGCTACCTATTACGGTTCAAGAGATACAGCCCTCGGATAGACAGACAGACTGACGGCGTAGGCTTAGTAATGGAGTCCCGTACGGACCCCAAAAAATACCCTGCGAAGTTTCTTGCCGGTTCTACTTCGTGCGTGTAATCGAATCGTATAGTATAAAATTATCACAAGTTCGCGTACAGTTTAACTTCTACGAGAATGCTCAATAAAAAATAAAGGAAGTATCTCCTGTATGGCACCTTCTCGAAGATGATTATTGGCTAGTCGGAACACGTGCTCTGGCCCCTCTGAGAGAGCGGGAGTGAAATGATAATGAAATTGAAAATATCTTTTATTGCACAATACAAAAAGTGTTAAATGGCAGATTTCCAATTTTTTTACCAGTCATGCCTGGGATTATGGGTAAGGAAAATGGGTATTGGGAAATTAAGTGAGATAAAAATAATAATGCACTACTTAATTATATGATTTAACCTGTTGTTTAGAAATTGTAACCTGACAAGGTTCATGTCAGCCCATTTTAATGTTTTTCTTGTCGAAGCTATGTCGTTCCCGTACAAATTTGCGTCAAAGTGTTTATTTTTAGTAAGTCACTAATAGCACACAATACTCAATAGCCAATAGTGACAGATATACATTTCACTTACTAGAAGAGTTGATGCCTCTTCTATCCTTTAATCGCTCTCTGTCACATGCATGTGCGCCTGGTAACGCGACTCCTACCCTACGTCGCTTGTTTTCGGACTTTTTAGGGTTATGTACGGGAACCCATTACTAAGCCTACGCCGTCTGTCCGTCTGTCTGTTATATCTTTAAAGGGTTTATGTTTTGAACCGTTTTGAAAATTTGTGTTATTATGGCTGATAGATAACCTAACAAATATTATAAAAATAAGTAAAACATTAAGGTACATACTAGAAAGGTGTTTTTTTGAACGGTTTTTATTGTTTTTGCTCTATCGTAAATACGGTAATACATACAAACGCCAAACTTGGTGTGATTATAGTGCAAACTCTAAAGTGAAACAAATAATAATAAAAACTGGTTAAATTTTAGTCGAGCTAGCGCTAAGTTTTCCGAACTGAATGAAAGGAAACCCAATTTTTTTGGTAAATATATAACACAAATAAATTGTATGGTGGTACGGAACCCTCGGTTCACGAGACCGACTCGCACTTGGCCGGCTTTATTCACTCGTTTTCTGGAATACTGGGACATATTTGTCACGGTTTGTTATTAGAGCAATGGCGAGAAAGATAGTTGTGTTTATTATACGAATAGTTAGAATTGCGTCTTACTATCACTCAATAGCGCTTTACATAGCTTAGAACAGCCATACTCAAAGTGTGCTCCTCTGTGAGCCTCTGTGGGGGTTCCGCGAGAATACGAGTCAAACAAACGAGATATCTTATATTATATGAATCGTTTTTAGAAATGCCATCCATCATACACCAGTATGGAGTCACTGTTCAAAACGATGCCACTCAATTATTTTTGGTGCACAATCCGTGATGAATATCCACTTCTTGCCAAGATGGCTCTGAATTTTCTTCTCCCGTTCCCAACCACATACTTGTGCGAAACAGGATACTCGACCTATGCAGCCACAAAAACAAAATACCGCAATACGCCGAACCTGATATGAGACTTCAACTCTCTCTCTCTTCTATCCAAATTATTGTTAAGAGCCCTAAAAAAAAAAAAATTAATTTAAAAAAACCTTATATCAACCAATTGATGAAAAATAAACAAGTAACAGTTTCATACCTCCCATTAGATATTTAATTATTGTTTTTCTCTTTTATTATAATATTATGTAAGTAACTGTTACATTGTAAAGATTGATTATTATTATCGAATGCACAAAAATTAATTTTTGTTTATTTTAGGGCTCCGTCAAATATTTCGCTTTCCAAAAGGGTTCCGTCACCAAAATAGTTTGAGAACCGCTGGCTTAGAAGATTTAATACACTTTAATTTTTCATTTACTTCATTGGCTGTCCGTGTCGGTGGTGACCGCGAACGAAGCACTGTGTGGGCAATATTGCTGTCAGGTAAGTAGATAGGTAATCGTTTTGGCGGCACCGTCGATGCAGCCTCTCTTTCTCTCGTCTGTGGGACAGACAGAGACGAAAAACATTATATAAATGAAGCGTAGATTATTTCAACAGTAATCGGAATCGTTCGATTCTGATTGCTGTTGACCTACTTTACATGGTAATTTTTATTTCTAAATTAAACTCGGTCAAGTGCGAGTTTTACTCGCGCACAGAGGGATCCGTAGATCCGCTATACCATGCTTGTCATAAACCATATTCATCTATATTTTGTCTTTCTTTAAATGCAAAATATAAATAACTGTGGGGCGATCTAATATTCAGTAGCGTGAATATTATGTTACTAATTTATTCTTAGCACTTTTCTGGTATGGGGTCCACCCTTAATTTTGTACTTTTTGTTGGGAATTGGACCACAAGTTCCAACTCCTACTCCTGGACATCTACCTGTCAAATTCAAATTTCGCGCCAATACGCTTCGCATAAAATAAACAGCTAAAACCTACCTTCATAAAATTAATCGAAACCTACCTACATAATAAAAAAAATTGACTAGTCATTCACGTGCACGAAAAGGAGGTTAAAAATTAGCAAATAATAATTCCAAAATCAAAGAAAACATAAATCAATATAAATCAAATAACGTTAGAAACATTAAACCCAAACACGAACTAAAATTAACAAAAAAAAACGGTGAAATTATGTGAAAGTTGGCGAGCATTCCTGTAAGTACCTTTCCCCTTGTGGTTCAACAAATTTCATATAAAATTAGCATAGGCTCGAACATTTTGGTACCTTCGGCCGGTTTCCCATTTAATAAAGCAAAATTTACACATACACATTACATTAAAAGCTACATTTACAGACTAACCACTAATTTCACTGTAGTTTTACCACGTGCTTTGCCATTATACAATTTCAAGCATTATTCAAATAATTTTTTCAAGTTTATTTTGTTAGAAACTCAAAGCAGTTTATCGTTTTCAAAATGTCAGTGACTGAAGGCTATGATGCTGCAATGAAACCGTTAATTTTACGGCGTGATAGATATTTTCGTCGCTTACAAGAAGCGTTTGATATTTCAGTTAAAGTCGAAAAGAATCCTTCATTAGCTCACGAGCTCCAGGGTCGGCTCCAGGACATGGAGAACAATCGGGCGAAGTTCGAGCAGACTGTAGAGGAGATGACGACATTAAAATTAAAATACTTACCGGACAGTCAACCTTCTCAAAAGGAAATACAATCTTACGACGAAATTTATTATTGCATACGTAGTAAGGTAGCGCAAATAGAATCAACATTAAAGGCTAATAGTGATGCCTCCAATTCTTCTGTTTCGGCTACCAGTAATCCAGTTTTGGGTTCAATGCCAAAATTACCGAAAATTGATTTAATTAAATTTGATGGCAAAATTGAAAACTGGACTACCTTTTTTGACACATTTCGTTGTTTAATACATGTAAATACAGGTTTGGTAAATGTAGAAAAGTTTTATTACTTGCTTTCGGTGGTTAGCGGGTCAGCGTTGCAAATTGTAAAAAGTCTGCCGGTGTCAGCTGATAATTATCCTATAATCTGGGATATGTTGGTCAAGCGGTTTGACAACAAAAGGGCTCTAGCGACAAGGTACCTAGACATGATATTCAATTTCAGACCTCTCACGGATGAATCTACCGCAGGTTTACATGCATTTTTGCAAACCTTTCAAGAAAGTGTAAAGGCGCTTGAAGCGATTAAAATAAAACATTTAGAAAGTTTTATACTTTTCTACATAGGGTTTCGTAATCTAGATCCCTTGTCGCGACGTCATTTCGAGCAAAATTTTCAGCAAGATGAAATACCTACTTTTGAAAATTTGATCGAATTTATTGAATCGCAGCTGCGCATTTTAGAAATGTCAGCTGTTCCGTCGATCACAACAAAAACTAATTCAAAAGTGCCTGCTCCGAGCGCTCAAAATGTATCAAATCAAAGGCTATCTGGTGGTAATAAAGTAAACACATTTCAAAAACAAACACAGAAATCATGTTTAACTACTGCTGCTGTTAAACCCGATCAAGGCAGCAAAGAATGCATTTTTTGTGGAAAAAACTCACATACAATTTACAGATGCTACGAATACAACGCGTTGCTTCCGCACGAACGTTTAGACAAAATCAAGAATTTAAAATTGTGCGGAAATTGTCTACGCAGCCACTCTATTAATGAGTGTCCATCCAAAATACGTTGTACGGTGTGCAAACAAATGCATCATCACACACTCCACACCGATCCGTCCGTCCGTCCGTCAAGTAGTCACAATGTCAATCAGTCAATCAATAATCAAACTGTTTGCCACACTACTTTAACGTGTTCGGCTAACTTCACCGTAGTGTTGGGCACAGCTATTGTGCACGTCGCAGACTGTTGGGGTACATACCGACCCGTGCGTGCAATTATAGATAGTGGGGCTCAAACTGCGTTCATTACTAACGAGTGCGCACAGCAACTAGGGCTTCCGCGTCGTAAGTGTAATTACGAACTGACGGGCATCGGTGGAACTCAAGTTCAAAATTTTGGAATTATATCTTGTGTAATTAAACCTCGTCAATCTATAAATCCCGTTCTACAAACGAATGCTGTCATCGTGTCAAAAATTTCCAATTATATGCCGACTGTAACTCTGCCAAATCATATTGTCGATGAATATAAACATCTTTTTTTGGCTGACCCTACATTCTACAAATCGGGTCCAGTAGACATGTTGATTGCTGCGGATCTGTTGTCCTACATATTTGATGGTAACGGAGAGAATATTGCCGCGCGAGCGTCGGGCCTGCCGGCCGCTATGCACTCCGTTTTTGGTTATGTGATCACTGGTCAAGCTGCCACAGAAACTAAACAACGCAAGCACGAGTTTAACAAAAATTCTACTTGTCTGTTATCGCTCTCAAGTAAATGTAATCTCGAGGAAACAATGAAATCGTTTTGGGAACTCGAGAGTGTACCTAGCGAGCTGCCCACCAAGCCAGACGATGTACTGGTGGAGCAGATGTACAGCAGTGACCACAGCCGTGATGACACCGGCCGGTACGTCGTGGCCTATCCCTTCAAGTCCAACTGCGAGCTCGGCGACTCGCGCCAGCAAGCCGTTCTCCGTTTTAAACGCTTAGAAAAACGTCTATCTCTGTCGCCTGACCTACAATCAGAATATCACAAATTTATGACTGAATATATTGAGCTAGGTCACATGTCGCTACTTGGTGATCTCGATAGTGTTCATTCTGAGTATCTTATTCCACACCACTGTGTTCAGAAACTGTCGAGCACCAGTACAAAATTAAGAGTTGTATTTGACGCTTCGAGTAAAACAACTAACGGCTTGTCATTAAATTCTAATTTGTATACGGGTCCAAAACTACAAGCCGATCTGATCGAAATTTTAATAAATTTTAGGCTGCATGAGTTTTGTCTGTCAAGTGACATTTGTAAGATGTATCGACAGCTGTTAATAAAACCATCTCAACGCAAGTATCAACACATATTGTGGCGTACGTCTCCAGATCAACCTATCCAAGTTTACGAACTGAACACCGTAACGTATGGAGTGGTCAGCAGTCCTTACTTAGCTATTCGAACTCTGCATCAGCTGGCCGAAGACGAGGGTCACAGATTTCCATTAGCGGTAAATGTATTAAAAAAGGCATTCTATATGGACGACCTGCTGTGGTCCGTGGAAAGCATCGAGGCGGCTGCCCGGCTGCAGGACGAACTCACTGAGCTGCTGCAGTGCGGAGGCTTCGTCCTGCGCAAGTGGTCCAGCAACTCGACCAAGGTGCTAGCGCGCGTACCTTCCGATCATCGCGAAACGCCAATTGCATTCGATGATGAGGAAAACCCAGCCGTCAAAGTTTTAGGTCTCCAGTGGCTGCCGAATCTTGATACTTTTTCCTTTTTCACTACTCATTCAATTGCCACGGCGACAAAACGTAATGTTCTTTCACAGATAGCTAAGCTGTTTGATCCACTAGGTACAGTCGCGCCCTGTATATTCTACGCGAAGTGTCTCATGCAAAAATTATGGTGTCTTAAATTAGATTGGGATGAGCCGCTCCCTGCTGCACTCGATACTGAGTGGCGGGAATTTTTAAATGAACTGCACTTCTTGTCAAACATCAGACACGACCGTCACGCCGCGGTCAAGCAGAGTACATATTTCCAACTTGTAGGATTTTGCGACGCGTCTACACTCGGCTATGCGGCAGTTGTGTATCTGTTCAGTTCGAACACGGTAGGAGACGTCAAGGTCAGCTTGCTGATAGCTAAGTCTAAGGTGGCTCCCTTACGCACCATCTCTATCCCACGTTTAGAACTCATGGCTGCTCACCTGTTAGCTAAATTAATATCTTATGTATATTCCATATTAAACGCTCAAGTTCAGGTCGATAAGGTATTAGCGTTCACCGATTCGTCTGTGGTCTTGGCGTGGCTCCATACACCGGTTTACAACCTAAAAACATTTGTAGCCAACCGCGTTACTAAGATCCTGGACAGTGTGGAAGCGGCCAGCTGGTGGCACGTGAGCGGTGCGAGCAACCCAGCCGATATATGCTCGCGCGGCGCCACACCCTCCGCACTCCTGCGCGCCGACCACTGGCTGAGCGGACCGCGCTGGCTTCACCTGCCGCAGTCACAGTGGCCAGTCAGGTCTGTCGATCAGTTCAAAGGTGACGCCGCCGTCACCGTCCCGGAACTCAAACAGAATTGTTTCAACGTTACCGTTCTAAACAAGCGAGACATCAGTGATGTACAAAATTCTACTGAGTTTCTGTCTCAACTTATAGAAAAGTTTTCAAGTATATTCAAACTTCAACGTGTCGTAGCGTGGATCCTTCGGTTCATTAAGAATGTTAAGGCCACGCACACAATGCGAGTATCTGGTTCACTCAACACTCTAGAGCTGAATGAAGCGCACAATCGATTAATTCACTTTATTCAAGAAAAGCATTTTTCGGCTGATATAATTTCATTATCAAAATATGAAACCTGTGGTCCTCAATTGAGAAAATTAAATCCATTCGTCGATCCCCTGGGTTTTCTCAGGGTGGGGGGTAGGCTGACCCAGTCAGACCTACCATATAAACAAAAACATCCCTTGCTTCTGCCGAAAGATTCATATTTTACTCGTATTCTCGTTGACTATTATCATAAATATTATCTTCATGCGGGACCTCGCGCTCTACAAAATATACTGAATCAAAAATACTGGATCGTATCCGCACGTACTGTAATCCGATCTCGCCTGTCTAAGTGCATGTCATGCTTTAGAGCCAAACCTGTGAAAATTCAACCTGCTATGGGGACGTTACCGAAGTGTCGCAGTCAGGACGTTCACGTTTTTCATACGGTGGGTGTTGATATCGGAGGCCCGTTCTACACGAAAGAGAGCAACCGACGGAATGCGAGAATTTCGAAGGCATACCTATGTTTGTTCGTTTGCTACTCCACTCGTGCGGTCCATCTTGAAGTGTTGACATCCCTCAGTGCAGATTGCTTCCTTGCTGCTCTGGACCGTTTTACAGCGAGGCGTGGGTTGTGTCACACGGTATACTCCGACAATGGTGGTAATTTCGTAGCGGCAGGTAAACACTTAAACGAGGTCTCGACGTTTTACCAGTCAAATGAGTCAGAATTAAATTACGGTTTCACTTATCGCAAAATCTTGTGGAAATACAACCCACCGACCGGTAGTCACTTTGGTGGTATATTCGAGAGCGGTATCAAATCGGCAAAGCATCACTTGAAGCGTGTAGTGGGTACGCGGGCATTGTCGTTCGAGGAACTCAGCACACTTTTCGCTCGCGTGGAGGCCGTGCTCAACTCGCGTCCTCTCTGCAGTCTCTCGACCGACCCCAACGAATTCGATGTGCTCACACCCGGTCACTTTCTGATCGGCCGCGATCTCACGTTTGTACCGGAATACGATATATCTACCGAACCGACGAATAGATTAAGTCGGTGGCAGAATGTTCAACAAACAGCCCAGCACTTTTGGAAGCGCTGGCGATGTGAATATCTTCACACGCTCCAACAGAGGGAGAAATGGTTCACTGGAACTCCCAACCTTGGCTTGGGAGATCTAGTTCTGATCCACTCGGACTCGGCGCCGCCGCAACAGTGGAGCCTCGGCCGGGTAGTGCAGCTGCACCCCGGACCCGATGGCGTCCTGCGTGTTGTCCGGCTGCGCACTCGTAATGGCGAACTCACTCGCCCTGTCAATAAGCTCAGTCCACTTCCTTTGGAAAACGATTCAAATTGTAATTAACTTTATCGATGTAGTTCAAATCTGTCTTACATCTAAATCATGCACAGCACAATGGCATAGCTAGGTTTCTGTAGGAAGATTTACTCATGTTTTCAACATAATCCAAACTTTCTATACGTTCAAATCTATCAACTGACTCAAACTTCTCAATTCATTCAAACTTGTCAACTGACTCAAACTTGTCAACTGACTCGAACTTTTCAACTGACTCAAACTTGTCAACTGACTCAAACTTTTCAATTCCTTCAAACAGTTCAACATAAAATTCAAACATTTTACAATACACATAGTATACAGTCCACTTACTCTTACATTTACACTTTACACTTACACTTAACTACTCTATATTTTGTTTTGGTAAATGGGAAATCAACTGATTTCGGTGAGGGGAATGTTGGGAATTGGACCACAAGTTCCAACTCCTACTCCTGGACATCTACCTGTCAAATTCAAATTTCGCGCCAATACGCTTCGCATAAAATAAACAGCTAAAACCTACCTTCATAAAATTAATCGAAACCTACCTACATAATAAAAAAAATTGACTAGTCATTCACGTGCACGAAAAGGAGGTTAAAAATTAGCAAATAATAATTCCAAAATCAAAGAAAACATAAATCAATATAAATCAAATAACGTTAGAAACATTAAACCCAAACACGAACTAAAATTAACAAAAAAAACGGTGAAATTATGTGAAAGTTGGCGAGCATTCCTGTAAGTACCTTTCCCCTTGTGGTTCAACAAATTTCATATAAAATTAGCATAGGCTCGAACACTTTTAACTTTTTGCTTTTTTTTATTATTTGTTGGAACATCCGCCATACTAACACATACTCTGTGAAAATTTCAACCTTCTACCTATATTACGGCTCAAACTATACAGCTCTAGGACAGACGGACAAACGGACAGACAGACAGACAGACAGACGGCGTAGGTATGGATACGGAACCCTAAAAATGGGGGACGTCAGTAGTGGACGTCAGATGCGATATTTCCCGTAGTTCCAAATTCAAAATTCTGACAAAACAATAAAATTTACAGATTGTTATATATATACACGATTTGTCTCAAGCATATAGACATACATTTACAGAATAGAAACAACGATTAACTCTGGTTTTTAACCCCCCACGAAAAAAGGGGAGTTTAACGTGTGTGTGTATGGGTGTGTCTGACTATACTATGGCATCGTAGCTCCCAAACGGATGGACCGATTTGAAAGCGGTTTTTTTTATTAGAATGCTGGGTTTTATTAAATCGGGATGGTTGTTAGCTATGTTTGTAATCAAGTTATCTAGTAATTGAGTAATCAAAAAATTAATTATCTTAAAAAGTGGACCGATTTGCATGCGGTTTTTTTTTAAAGCTTGAATTAAAAGTTAAATTTGTAATTTAACTTTTTAACTCTAACCTCTGATTTCGGGCTAGCGAGATACATAGAATTACGCACATACTAAATTAGGATGGCTTTTTGTGCGAAACTCGAAATGAATTGGGATTAAAACGGACGAACCTTCGTTTTTGTTCGACTTGAAACAACATTAACCCCACTTATAGGATATTCCAGCTCGGTTTAGAGGGTTGAATAGACGATAAAGAGCACATATTTTATGTTTTGTTTAAGTAGATATCATAATTTTCCTTTTTGATTTGAATATGGAATTCTTGTTTAACGATCATGAAAATGTGTCTAGTCTACTGTGATTTTAGAGTAGTTGATATATTTTGCGAAACGTGGTGTTCGTTGTTGTGCAGTAATTTACCAAAGTTCTTGCAGCACAACACCGGTGACTCTGCTCACCCCAATTGTCGGGATACAACGTGTGGTAAGTATCTATGTATAGATATATTATTTTACAAAGTAGATTATAACAATAACTTGCGACGTAAAAGCGAACTTATCCCTAATAGAGGTTTGCTTTAGTCAATCAGTCACTAAGGAGAGGTGAATATGACTCTATCGACCGCACTATCGGTCCCTCGGCACAGCCACCCATATTAGTTTCATATAAAAAGTAATGTTTGAGAGGTGCGTGCAGCGAAAAATAAGTAAGCGTAATTAGCGGCCTACTAACAAATTATCACGAACATTTTCCGACACCCAGAACATCGTCATAGCGGGTAGTCCAGGGTACTCTCAAAGTGTGGTTGTTTGAAGCGAAAGGTCGTGTCCCCGGTGCCCGCGAGTTTTTCTAATTGAAAAACTTTCTTCACCTACGGCTTCACCGTTAAACTGCCTTACGGATTGATACCACTGAACATACAGAACGAGCAGAAGTAGCGCGGTGATATAATTAGTATGAAAACCGGTGTAACCAACCCAAACTAAACAGCTTGTGAGTGTGAATATTGAAATTTGAAAATCAATACATTGTACCGAATGTATTGAGAAAAGTAATGAAAAATGAAGGACTGAAAAACATATTTTTTTGTTTATAGAAACTGACACGGTTGGCTAAATTAGCTACGGCATCCGCGATGTCAGCCCATAACACCTTGGTGAACTAGGTGCCATGTCAGTGCTTCCCTTTAGTGGTGCCGGCTGCACTGGACGGAAAAAACGAACTATTTGCATAGCCGTTTCGACTGAAATTTTAATTCAGTGCGGTGCAACCAACTCGGGCGGGTTAAGCCCTACAACCTTGTAAGGTAAGAAGAGAAGGGGCCTACAGTTTTAAGTTGCATGCAAATGCACAGTTTTCTGCCTTCTGTAATACCTGGCAGGCCTGCCTCTCGGAATGAAAATGCGTCAAAACTGACGGATTTTCCTCTACGTGTGAGCCCGGCTTAACAGGACGGGTAGTTTCATAACATCATACGTTATAGCCAGCAATATTTACCAGAAGGAAGCTACTAACATGATATATTATTCACCGGACTTTTGGCCTTGCAGGTGGATAAGGGGCTGCCTTAAAAATATTTTACATAATATTTTACCAATATCGTTGCCGGGTGCTTTGCGACAGAGGGAGTATCGTCGGTGAAGTGTATTTTCTATTACACTGATATTTTAAAGTAAAACAAAGGATTTTTTTGTAAAAAAAAAAACCGCGCATTACAAGATGCCACTTCGTATGTGATATATTCGTAGAAGTCAAATCTGAAATTATTGGGCAATTTTTATTTTATGAAAATTTTCTTTAATTATATAAATTTTCTTTCGGGAATCCGGTCTGCAACCGGAATCCGCCCACCACCCGGAACACGAAGGATAGTGCTCCACTGTCCCATACATGCGCCAAGGAACTGACAGATGTTCGTGTCAGTTTTATATAATTCCAGTATCCTTAGCAACCACGTATGGGGCACGGAGTCAAAAGCCTTCCTGTAGGCTATCCAGGCAGCAGACAGGTTCTTTCGATTGCGTCGGACCTGCTGACAAATAATTATATTTATTTTATACCTATTCTTATTTTTAAGTTACATTATGTATTATGAACGATGTATCACTGTACTCCTGACTGGGAAATAAACGCCTTTTTTTACTTTACTTTACTTTATTTTAAAAATAATAAATAAGTTAATAAATAATTTAGGTATTTTTTAAAGTTAGTTTTGTTTTAGGTTAGGTACTTTTAGTTTTAATATTCTATTTATTGTTATGTAGTTCTTTATGTTTTATTTAATTTTTAAGTCTCTTTCTGTTTAATACATTTTCTAATAATTTAAAAAAATCTATTGCCACTTTTGCGAATTTTTTCTTCAACCTCTAAATCTTACATTAGTTTTTTTGTGAAACTTGTCACCATTATCGCTGTGCTGTCGATCTACATTCGGAAGGTCGAAGTGGCCTAGTTCCCCGCTAGCGGAAGCGAGGAGGCTTCTGAGAATTAATAAGCCGACCGCCGAGCGACTTTTGTGATTTATGTCGAGTTAGCAGGTATCGAGAACGCTTCTACGAATCGACGCGATTGGGATTGGCAATTTTTTAGAGGCAATTGGATTTCAATCAGGGGCTTTTGTAAAAACTGCTGTCGAAAGAAAACAAGGAAACAGAAATCGGAAAACTATTGAAATTGTATTACATAGTTTCTTTAAAGGAAATTAATACTAGGTACCTATACTTATACAGGGTGACCCTGTTATAGTAGTCCAAAAATTTTTTTTAGATGGAGGACATCATGTTGACTCATTTAAAAACAACATTAGTTCCGCGAAAATCAATAGTTTAGAAGTTATGATTTTTTTTTACTTTTTTTGAAATTTCTCTATTTTAGTCACATTAACCGCTCTAGTTGGATATCTATTCCACAAAATCGAAGGAAAATTGGTATGGAAGTAGAGGAGACATGTAGCTAGTACGTAATGAATAGTTTTAAGGTTACTCCTAGACTGTACTGTTTCTATAGCCCTTTCAGTGAATTTTTGTTCAGATTACATTAAAACTGATGAATTTTTTAAAAATCACTGTGAAAAAAAAAAGTACTACCGGAGATTTGCCCATGCCCTTAAAAACTACCTATACATATCACAATTCTCCAGACCAAAAATTGTAGTGGTGTAATAATTGTAACATATTCAAAATTAACATAAACATAATGTGTACAAAGTCACTACAATAAAAAGTGACCTTAATAAAAAAAAAAAAAAAATTTTTTAACATTAATAAATAGTTTTTATGTGTAGACTAGCGCTGTTAGAGACAGGTTTGTGAATAATGTGAAATTGTAGTTGAACTAACGTTGTGAAAAAAATAAGATTTTAAAAATTAAGGCAATCGTCACTTTTTATTGCAGTGACTTTGTACAAATGATGTTAATTTTGAATATGTTACAATTATTACACCACTACAATTTTTGGTCTGGAGAATTGTGATATGTATAGGTAGTTTTTAAGGGCATGGGCAAATCTCCGGTAGTACTTTTTTTTTTCACAGTGATTTTTCAAAAATTCATCAGTTTTAATGTAATCTGAACAAAAATTCACTGAAAGGGCTATAGAAACAGTACAGTCTAGGAGTAACCTTAAAACTATTCATTACGTACTAGCTACATGTCTCCTCTACTTCTATACCAATTTTCATTCGATTTTGTGGAATAGATATCCAACTAGAGCGGTTAATGTGACTAAAACAGAGAAATTTCAAAAAAAGTTTAAAAAAATCATAACTACTAAACTATTGATTTTCGCGGAACTAATGTTGTTTTTAAATGAGTCAACATGATGTCCTCCATCTAAAAAAAATTTTTGGACTACTATAACTGGGCAACCCTGTATAACCATCCTTAGGGAACAGTACTCATACCACATGACAGTACTCATGACCAATTTGGGGGGAGAAAGAGGTTTGTCAAAATGTCACACTGCATCACAGGAGGGGGGGGGGGGGGGGGGGGGGGGGTATTCATCCTGTCACGTGGTATTTCAAAATATAATTTAAAAATACTTCATTTTGTTCCATTCTCGCGAATTTTCCCTAAGAACTCGACAGGCACCCGCGTTAATTTTTTTATTTTTTTTTATGAGAAGCCCGACATAATGGCCCGCGCCAAACTAACGCAGAGGTGCAGACTAATCCAACGACGCCCACGGGCATTCGGATATTTACGGGGGCTGCGAATACCATGTCGACCGGCTAGGTTCACCTTCACGAAAAAGTATTCGCCTGGTCACATTCAAATGTGAAATACATCATATCATATCACACACGCTGAATCCCGACAATCGGGGTAAGCAGAGTAATCGGTGTTGTGCTGCAAGTACTCTAGTAAATTACAGCACAACACCGACTGCCACGTTTCGCAAAGTATTCGAACAAGATTGAATCGATCAAGCAGCAAGTAAGGCACGAAGACCCACCTGCTGCATGACTCGGTGGAAGTACCGTGCCAAGGTGAGAGGTGGCGAGCCCGTCGCCCTTTAGCACGATATCTTGTCCTTATCCCTTAGTCGCCTTTTACGACATGCACGGGGAGAGATGCAGTGGGGCTATTCTTTTTAATTACCGGCACCGGCACAATGAAATACACTTAAATTGAAAAACAGCCAGGTGTGAAATACCACGTGAAAAGAACTGGGCGGGGAGGGTTTAGTCAAGATACCACGCATGGTCAGTCACAGGGGGAAGGGGGGGGGGGGGGGGGGGCGGGGCAGGGCAAAAAGTGGTCTCAAATCGGTCACGTCGTGGTACGGGTACGTCCCCTTACATGTGCCAGTGCCAGACAACGTCGATGAGAACCCCACGTGAATTTATTGAGTAGTTCTCGACGGAAACTTGGATTTTTCGCCGGTTGTTCGCCGTAGAACAAAATGTCATGTAATTTTTTTGCTTCAAATAGGCTCTGGAGTACCTTATTTGCTTTATGTTTATGACCTATAGTCATGAAACACCCTGTACATCATGTCTTATATTAAAAAGAAAATTTAGATTTTGATATTGATAGGTTAGGATGGTTCGTTACAGATTTCGCGTTGGAAAATATTACACATTTTCTGTTTACCTCTTAAAGAAGAGCACACAAAATATCCCTTACCGTATGGGGCCAGTACTTAAAGGGACAAGGTGGCGTGCCAAAGGGCGACAGGCTGGCCACCACTCACCTTGGCTCCGTCCTCCCACCGAGTCATGCAGCAGGTGGATCTTCGTGCCTTACTTTCTGCTTGATAGTTTAGTCCTAATTCATTGCTAAACGTGGTGGTCGGTGATGTGCTGTAATTTACAAGAGTACTTGCAGCACAACACCAATTACTCTGCTCACGCCGATTGTCATGACACAGCGTGTGGTATGTATTTATGTATGTACAAAATATCTTATTAAAATACCGATAAATATAACAAGAAGGCTCAAGTACCTACACGTAAAATTTTCGTATTATATAAGTACTTGAGAACTTGGCAAGCAACGCACCCGCAAATATTTCTGAGTCGCTTTTTCCTGGTAACTGGAAACTTCCTCAATATCAATTTGTTCATGCTTATATAACACATGAAAAATTAACTGCGTTCGAGAGTTTCCAAAAAGGCAAGTAGGTTCTTGTAAAATAGTGATTAGGGCAAACATTTGTATATCCCCTATATACAATAATCCCACTGCATCTCTCCTCATGCACGCCGTAAAGGATGACATAAACATAAGAATGCAGTGCTAAAGAGCGATACGTGGCCACCTCTCACATTGGCACGGGCCTTCCATCGAGTCTTGCAGTAGGCAAGTCCTCGTGTCTTACTTTCCGCTTAATAGTAAAATATTGTACTTTGCACGAGGTCGGTGCTGTGATGTTTATCTGCGTACTTGCAGAACAACACCGATTACTCTGCCCATCCCGATTGTCAAGGTACAACACAGCGTGTGTGGTATTAATGAATCTAGGTAAATTTGGTCGACTTGAAAACAAGTCTGGCCGACTCAGAAATAAGTCCTGCCGACTCAGGAACAAGTCTGGCCGACTCAGGATCAAGTCTGGTCGACTCAGGAACAAGTCTGGCCGACTCAGGAACAAGTCTGGCCGACTCAGGAACAAATTTGGTCGACTTGATGGGCAAAATAAAATGAAACACAACCCGACGACGTCAAAACAAGGGGACAGAGCGGGATTGCCGGGAGTGGTAATAACTCTCACATTTGCTAACAAAATGGACGAAGTGTTCCGGATTCGACCCCGTGCTGCGGAGTTTTTGCCGTGGAGTGAGACGATAATGGAATTTCCAGATTATATTTTCGTCTTGGTCACATTCGTCACAAATAGATAGTTATAAAACAGTAAGGAGGTGTGGCGTATGTAATATCAAAATGTTCACACAATTCCATCACTAATTAAGGTCAGGGTGTTCCAAAACAGACACCGAACTAGTAACTGGCCAGAGTTAAGTAGGTGGTGGCTAGCCCACCAGCTAGTTAAATCTTTAGGAACACGTAAGTGTAATTTTTTTACGGGGAAACCACGAACTACTCATACAAAAAAAAAACAATTTCATCGATTATTCCTAAAGATTATACTTATATATAAAGATCATACATCTTGCAAAACCTTCTCGGAGGTGATATTGGCTGGTCGGAGCATGTGCTTTGGCCTCTCGATTCAGCCAACCATACCGGATTACATAAAAAAAAATGAGGTTTCCAATATGAAACTACCTCGATAGAGGGAGGGGGAAGGTAGAGTAGGGAAGGAAACCCACACTTATGCGTGAAAAACGACACGCGCCGCCCCGAATGGTCCCTTATACTATTGAGTTCGGGTCATAAATCAATGGTTAGGGTTAATAATCTTTCGAAGAATAATGTTTACTTTTTGTTTGCAATTTTGATAGTTTTTTTTATAATTTCAGATGTTTTATTTCAGTAATAATTGCAGAATTATTACTGAAATGTTGTTTTCTTTCTTTCCCTTAGCCCCTTCCAACCTTTCCTCAGCCCCGGTGACCTGATAGTCGTATTAATAATTTCCTTCCACTACTTTCCGCCCAACCCCAGTATTCGAACTAACACCTTTACGAGTGCGACTAGCCACGGAACCCTAACGCAAGATATATCCAACGAGATTCCAGCTCCACGGCGCCAACTCCCGCGTGTGCAGTTTCAACGTACTAAAATGCGCAACTCACAAATGTTCCTGTTTAAAAAGCGGATTTTCTTTTATAGCTCGCTCCGAGCCGGCGACGAAACGAAACGTAAATTAACATTTTGTTGTGGTTCCGCTTGGATAATAGTTTGGACAACCTACTTAATCCTGAAGCACTTAAGTTAAAGCTTATAACACTTGTGACGAATGACTGCGTATAGTTTGTGAGTTAAAGTGATGTAAGACTGCGTCTGATTCGAATTTCAAGAAGTGTACCGCCAATATTACTTACCTGACAGATTCAGTTTTAATAAATGTAACACTTCTTCTATCAGCGCAGATCGATAGCTTTTTGAAAACACGATTTGATTAACTTGACAGAAAAAAATTACGAACATGCCTCGGAATTTAGTTATAAAAACGTACCTGGCAACGTGACCGAATCAAGGCTTTGGAAAAAATATATTTCATTTGTTGAATATGTATCTAAATCCGTAGCTTTTTACTTTTTTGTTTCGATCCGTAGTTTTGGAATAAGTAAAAACCTAATTTTTGATTGATTGATTAAATGTGTTGCATCCTATTTCAACCAGCGAAAGCGGCGGCGGCGGCGGCGGCGCCTTGAAAGAGTAGTACGGGTGAATACGGGTTGACTGGGCCATAAGGAAAATGCCTTTATCGAACCAGCTGAAAAATTTAATACAGAAAAGTAGTTCTTCTACTTCTAATAACACATTGTTTTTCGAAATCTTTCCTATGTCGTACGGCGAAAATATGAAACGGTCTTCGGGTGAGTGTGTTACGAACTATAACCTGGAGTTCTTCAAAATGCGTGTCAATAAATTAGACGACGACCTTTTTGTCCGCCTCGTAGCCGGCATGGCGCCTCTCTGAGCGTGGTTTCACGAGGAGTGGTGTTATTGGCTGTGTCTGATCTTCCGTTGAAGTATTGAGTACACACACACGCGCCGGCTGTATATAAAAAACCGGCCAAGTGCGAGTCGAACTCGCGCACCGAGGGAGGATTCCGTATCGCCATATCATGGCTAGCGCCACTCACGCCATCTTTGGCGTGATATGAAATTCTTCATATTAGTTAAATGTCATGATTAGTTAAAATGCTTCATAATCTATTCGGTAGATGGCGCGCGCGCAAACGCTTTTTTGGTTTCTTCTATGGGAACCCCCGTGATTTTTTTTATTTTTCTTATTTTTATTATTTCTTGTTATATCGGCCATAATAACATATATTCTGTGAAAATTTCAATGGGCTACCTATTACAGTTCAAGAGATACAGCCCTCAGACAGACGTATATAATTCGGGATAACCAATCAGCTTGCCACACACACGCACACGGGAAATACTAATAAATTGTAGAAAAATCCCAAAATGCGAATTTATGGATAGCGCGACATGTGGCATCGTTTCACCTACAAGTAGGTGTGTAACGATGCACATGTACATTCTGTGCTGCACGGGGATTGCGAATGCAATGCAATGCAGTCAGGTAGCTACGGGATAGCTAGGACAAGGGTGTCGGAGGATTTTAAAGTTATGTATTCCTTTCACTTTCATTTCATTCTACGTGTAGATAGGTTTGTGTTCCTTTTTCTTTTTTTTTATAGAAACGCGACATGTGCCGCCGAGCCCTCGTTAAGGTGTCTAACGGCGCCCATGGTCGTATGCGAGGGTTGCGAATGCCATGCCGGCCTGACAGGTGTCTATGCACGCCTCTCTTGAATGACCCGAAACTATACTTGGGGGAGAAATATCCTCTAGGGTAATCAGCCTTTGGCCCTGAACAAAGCAGGTCGACACGTGTTATATTTAACTATTAAAACAGTTATTGCTCTCACATCTATTTGCCTAAGTGTGGGTCGGGTGAGCCCTACGGATAGCAACGTGGAAGATTTTGGCCGCATTATGCGGACGCACGGCCCGCCTAGTGTTGTTTTTGGCCACCGCTAGGCCGTAACTATCGCGTTTGCATATTTTCATATTGCGGACGTGTCCGATGATCCGAAAGGAAGTTTACAACATATTCACGTATTGTAGATGCAGAAAAACGAATCAGATTTAAGTGTTTTCAAGCGAATTCCAAACTATTTGTATGTATGTTACCGATTCGACGCGTCTGTGTCAGTCTCAGTATCTAGGATAAGCTATGGACGTCCGATCACGAAATAAAGAACACCCGGGCACGAGCAGAACTTCGTTGGGTGACCGTTAGACCGTTGATCTGGTCGTGGCTCGCATTCTACGTAAAACTGTTATAGGACCCTGTTCTCTCAAAACTTAAATGCCGCTCAACCTACCAGCGCAGTCAACGAATTTTAGGTCATCACTCGTAGATCATAGGGTAGATACATAATTGCTTCACTGCAGATGCGCGAACCCAATATGCGAGCGACATAAAAAATATACCCTATGTTCTACGAATTATGACCTAAAATTCTTTGACTAAGCAGGTAGGTCGAGCAGCATTAAAGTTTTGAGTGAACTGCACATTACTATGCTATAGGGGCTACATGCGGATTGATACCACTACACTGAATGAAGGTCAGTCGAAACGGCTATGAAAATTTTCAGGTATTCCGCCCAGTTCAGTGTAACCGGCACGACCAAAGGGAAGCGCTGACATGACACCTAGTTCATCAAGGTTGCGGGCCGACATCACAGGTATATAACCTGATTATTTAAAGAAAGTGATTGAAAATGGCGGCGTTGTACAGTCGGCATGCAAATATTTTTTTATTTGCAAATTTTTGTGTTTTCTTTTATTTTTTATGGAAACTGAAACGTCACGGTTGGCTACATAACCTACAACATCCTCCGTGATGTCAGCCCATAACACAGGGTGAACTAGGTGTCATGTCAGTACTTCTCTTCGGTCGTGCCGGCTACACTAAACTGGACGGAAAACACAAACTTTTTACATAGCCGTTTCGATCGACTTTTCATTCAGTGCGGTGGTACCAACCCGGGCCGGTTGAACCCTACCACCTACTAAGATAAGAAGGGAAGGGACCTACAGTTTTACGTGGAATCCGAACCACGGTCAGGCTCCTACAATCGAGCGGTCACCCATCCGAGTAATGACCGGCCCAACGTTGCTTAACAATCAATAGTGACAGTAGACTGTCTGCACCACTGAGCTATCGAGGCTGACAAAATGACATTTTGCAAACAATTGCTTTATTTTCTTTAGACGGCAATAATACTGTGTGAGCGAGAAGCAAATAGGAGCGCCGCCATTTTCTTTAAATAACCAGTACCCTAATCACGAGATTTAACCTACTACGCTACGCTACGCAACGCTACGCTACGCCGTGTTCTCCGCATCATTTTGTATGGAGAAACGAAGTTCGCAAATCTATCACTAGAGGCGCTACTCCGTTTCTCCATACAAAATGATGCGGAGAAAACGGCGTAGCGTAGCGTGGCGTAGTAGAATAAATCTCGTGATTAGGGTACTGTTAGTACATTCTGAATCAGGGTGGTACATTCATCATTTGATGTAGCCAATTTATCCTAACCCGGTGCGCATGGGCAACTTTTGCCTTCGGCGACTTTAGTCCTTACGCTACAGTCAGTCAGTCAGCGTGTATGCATCCACTGCTGGAAATACGCCTCCCCAATTTTAGTGTACTCCTCCCGACCTTCAGCGGTACGGAACCATTGCTTTCCGCTTACGCAAATTGATGCCGTCGTCCCACCTGGCATAATGGGCAGATATACCGGATCTCCACGTGCCACGATCCGAACATAGCTACATATGAGGTCTCTTTTATATCTACTCGTAATATATATTTTTTAAATAAAACATCAGAATAAGTTAAACATATACATCTACCACTATCTCATAAATTGAATTTAAAATTGGAATGGGTCGGTAGCGGCGGCGCGCGGCGGGTGGCGTTCGGAAATTAAAAACTTACGCCAAAATCGACTCGGAGTTCGCCAAATTGTTCGACTAATCTGTAATGGGATCAGCCGCTAGATGGCGTGCCGAAATTGTTTCCCGCCATAATCGCAATAATGCACGCCAGTTCCAACACTCAGGCGCTGACTAGATTTTACGTAAATCTATAACAATCGTGCATTTTCCAGTCTTGGTTAGTTGTTGGTTAGTCAGTCGGTGTCTTCAACAGTCCGCAAATCTGCTGGCATAGAACTTCACTGAGCGTGCTACTGCTGAGCTCATATGAATAATTTCGAAAAAGTTTTTAACTGCGTAAGCAAAGGGATATGACTCCCTTCTTATATTACTAGGTGGTAGGGTTTAACCCGCCCGGGTTGGTACCACCGCACTGAATGAAAGGTCGGTCGAAACGGCTATGTAAATAGTTTGTGTTTTCCGTCCAGTTCAGTGTAGCTGGCACGACCTAAGGGAGGCGCTGACGTGGCACCAAGTTCACCCGGTGTTATTGGCTGACATCACGGATGCTGTAGGTGATGTAGCCAACCGTGTCAGTTTCCATAAAAAAAACACAGTCAAAAATAAAATAAAAAAAACGTTTTTATTTATTTATTTATTCACTCTATTTTGGAAATAGACAGCCTAGCCAAATCAACATTATAAAAAGCACAAGTCAAATATTACGCCAATAAACATATTTCCACTAAAAAATCTAAAATTATAGCGTAGAATAATTTACAGAGTATTACGTAGTATGAAAGTGGTGGGGTAAGTAAGGAAGGGGTGACGGGGATTTATGTGGTTTGTTATGTGTGTATTTAAAGTGTGTGTGAGGTTGTGTGGACCTTAAATAATTATATTAGTATTAATAAAAATATTAAATTCTTAATTAACTCTGCCAATAATCCTACTCCCCTCTTTATTTTTGGCAAATCATATCTTTACTGTCAACGAATTAAAAGTATCGGGAAGTGGCATACAACGCACCGACTTGAGGCGCGCTATTGGGGAGCATTCGGCACCCTCTCTTTCGCGAGCAGTCAGTCCGCCGCACTGCGCCGCTCAGGCAGGTCACGTTTTTGTATCCGTCCGTCCGTAAAAGAGAGAGATAGAATATTATGCATTCGCATACACAAAATATGAGCGTGAAAAGGATAGCTATACGTTACTCGGTTCGAGACGAGAGCATACGAGAGTCAGTCACTGAGAACATGCAGTGGCGACATAACACCTAGTTCATCAAGGTTGCAACCTAACCTAACCTAACCTAACCTAAACCTATCTTGTAACGCATGACACAAGTATTTATATGAATATAAAGGCACACGCGCAAGCCGCGACGTGCAAAGTTCAAGTATACGAATTCTAATTTGGAATGTGCAATCGTTGTCTCCCTTATACGTATCAAATTACCATTAACCGTCTTACTCTATCGACGTTCACAGAGCGGAAACGTAACGTGATGTATGAGGCGCTCGCGCACTTACGCTCTTTGAAATATTGGCAATATATAGAATGCCTCCAATCGCACTATCCCTTTTCCGTTCACAGGGTTTGCATCTGCACGTCTTATTCTAGCCTATGTTACGTGTGTGTGTAAAATTTTAGCTTAGTGTGCATCTGTGAGAGAGATTCTCTTTCTACCGGTTCCCTTTTCCCTACATATCATACAAAACAAAACAGAACCGGATTTTTTTAAGTGACGATAAAAATTCAGATCTTCATCAGTACCAGGCCCTGTTGTTGCTAATCAATAATCTTAATCAAATAATCTAATGTCAATTTTGTTTACGAAAACTTGTCGGTATGGGTGCCTGTTCCGAGAGATCAAAAGGTACTCGACACGGCCAAATCTACATCACTTTTGCAAAACCACGCTCGGTCAAATTAAAAACAAAATCACTACCAAACAAGGTCTATTCAGACAGGGACTAAAATTATGTGTCGTCCAAAACAGGTGCGGCCTGGTCTAGACGGCTCATAACTTGGCTGGCAACATTACAAAACATAATTTGCTTGTCCTTTTACTGCAGTATATCACCAAGGCCGCGGTGGCTTCAGAATTTGATAAGGTTTTTGGAGATGAGACATTCTTTATAAGTTCAGTTTATTTCATTTGTGCTAGCTCTTTAATTGTATTTCTTGTTTATTCTTTTCTCTTTACTCTTTTCTTTTTTCTGCTTTATTTTTTGTATTTATTAGTAGTGGCTTTGGTTTTATACTACACTAGCTGTGTCCGCGGCTCCGCCCGCTCTCATATTTGCCTTCTCTGCTAACCTCATAAGCCATTTAGCGTGATAGTAAGTAGCCTATAGTTGATGAGAAGAATCAAGCTATCCGTAGAATTATAAAATAATTAAAATCGCTTCAGTGGTTCTCGAGTTATAAGCGTACAGACAGACAGACAGAAAGAAAGCAGACGTTGGATTTTATTAAAGTTCCTTATAAGGAAGGAAGGATAAGGATAAACATACCACACGCTGTATCCCGACAATAGGGGTAGGCAGAGTAATCGGTGTTGTGCTGCAAGTACTCTTGTGAATTACAGCATAGCACCGACCACCTGCTGCATGATTCGATGAAAGGACAGTGCCAAGGTGGCTAACCTTTCGCCCTTTACCAGGGCACCATGTCCGTATCACTTAGTCGCCTTTTACGACATGCAAGGGGAGAGATGCAGTGGTTTTATTTTTTTATTTTTGTTTTATGGAAACTGACACGGTTTGCTACATCATCTAGTACATCCGTGATGTCAGCCCATAACACCTTGGTGAACTGGTGCCATGTCAGTGCTTCCCTTCGGTCGTGCCGGCCACACTGAACTGGACTGAAAACTCAAACTATTTAAATAGCCGTTTCAACCGACCTTTCATACACTGCGGTGGTACCAACCCGGGCGGGTTAAACCCTACCTACCACCTAGTAAGGTAAGAAGGGAAGGGACCTACAGTTTAACGTGGAATTCGAACCACCGTTAGCCTCCAACGGTCGAGAGGTCACCCATCCATCCACTGACCGCGCCCAGGTGTGCTTATGATCCGACTGACAGCCGATCGACCACACCACGGAGCTACCGAGGCTGACAAATTGTGTGTAGTATAAACCCTTTTTAACCGACTTCCAAAAAAGGAGGAGGTTCTCAATTCGTCTGTATGTTTTTTTTTTATTTTATTTTTTTGTATGTTTGTTACGCGATTTCTCCGTCAATTGAGAGCCGATTTAGAAAATTCTTTTTTTGTTAGTTAGGTCATACTTCCGAGGTGGTCCCATTTCAATTTTATCGAAATTGGTTCAGTGGTTTTCGAAAAATCAGCATAATACTATGGTGTGTGGTTACCTTCAGCAAAACTTGTGATGTGGTCGTTTTCGGCAATTTTCAGTTTGATAAATTAGTATGGTGTGTGGTTGCCTTCAGCAAAACTTTTGTGATGTGGACTTATTCAGCAATTTGCAGTCTGACACATATGGCGAATAATTCTGTACCACTTCAATCGATTTCGATTATTCGATTTCGATTATTCTTTTTTATGTAATATTACTAATAATATTACTAAAAAGAATGAAATAAAAACTGTTTTAAAAAATATTAAACCGATTTCCAAAAAACAAAAAAAAAAGAACTAAAAAGTATTAAATACCTAATATTTTGAAATTTTCTCAGTCCTGTTGAAATACATGAATCGATATACTAGTAATACATATTCGGACCCTTGTTTCATGAATATTCTAAATTTGAAATTTTTTTTCTTTTCCGACCGGCCAGGTGCGCTTAATTTATTATGGTACCTGACCGGTACCTACTGTACCGAGTACCAGCGAGCTGGTCTGATGATGGAGACAGAAGGTGGCCATAGGAACTCCTAAACTATACATGATACACCCATCGTGTTTGGGCTCGTTGCATTTGTCTTCACGAGAAATTTACTTTAGACCTAAGAGATTCTCAATTCGACGGTATGTTTTCTTTTTTTGGATGTTTGTTACGCGATTACACCGTCAATTGTGGGCCGATTTTGAAAATTCTTTTTTTTTTTTATTTGAAAGGGGATAACCCTGAGGTTTTTGAAGTGAAAACTTCTTTAGCGGCGCTTGGCACTTTTTTAGGTGGGTAAAAAATGTATAACTCGCGACATGGCGTCAGCGTCATTTTTAAAATGAAACGTTAAGTCATTGCATTAAGGGTTAAGTTAGAGTGGCACGGGATCTGCCGGCACTCCCGGAGTGCAACTGTTAAGTAGGGTTCGGTAACAGGTTTATGTCTGTCCATTCTACTAAGTTCTGCAAAATGAATGTAGGGTTCCGTAACAAATGCATGTCTGTCTGTTCTACTAAATTCAACATTTATTTCAAAATGAATGTAGGGTTCCGTAACATATGCATGTCTATCCGTACTACTAAATTTTACAATTTTCAACCAAGGTCCTCCGACGGTTATTTTATAATAAAAGTAGGGTTCCGTAACACGTTTATGTCTGTCCATTCTACTAAGTTCTGCAAGATCAATGTAGGGTTCCGTAACAAATGCATGTCTGTCCGTTCTACTAAATTTCACAATTTTCAACCAAGGCCCTCCGACGGTTATTTTATAATAAACGTAGGGTTCCGTAACAAATGTATGTCTGTCCGTTCTACTAAATTTCACAATTTTCAACCAAGGTCCTCCGACGGTTATTTTATAATAAAAGTAGGGTTCCGAAACACGTTTATGTCTGTCCATTCTACTAAGTTCTGCAACATCACCTACAACGTCCGTGATGTAAGCCCATAACATCGGGTAAACTAAGTGCCATGTCAGTGCTTCCCCCTTTGATCGTGCTGACTACACTGAACTGGTCGGAAAACACAAACTATTTACATAGCCGTTTCGACCGACGTTTAATTCAGTGCGGTGGTACCAACCCGGGCAGGTTAAACCCTACCACCAAGTAAGATTAGGAGGGAAGGGACCTACAGTTTTACGAGGAATCCGAACCTAGGTCAGCCTCCAACGGTCAGCGGTCACCCATCCAAGTACTGACCGCACCCAGCGTTGCTTAACATTCAATAGCGACAGTTCGAACTCGAAGCTCGAACAAACGCTTCGGTCTATTTCCGAATGGGGCCGTAGCAATTTGGTCGAGTTCAACGCTTCAAAAACACAAGTTTGCGCGTTCAGTGCGAAGAGAGCGGCGTTCACACCGGCTCCTTCCTTCCAAGGCACGTCGCTTAAATTAAGAGACCACCTCGGGGTCCTCGGAGTCGAACTGTCGCACGACCTAAATTACCGGCGCCATATCGAGGGCAAGGCCAAGCTGGCCTCAAAAAAGCTAGGCGTACTCAATAAGGTTCGACGGTACTTCACGCCGGGCCAAAGGCTGCTTCTGTATAAATCGCAGATTAGGTCCTGCTTGGAGTACTGCTCGCACCTGTGGGATGGCTCAGCCAAATACCAGCTTGCGCCTTTGGACTCGATCCAGCGTCGAGCCGTGCGACTAGTGGATGACCCCGACGTGTCCCGCGATCTAGAACCGCTGCAACTTCGTAGGGATGTTGGCGCCCTAAGCGTGTTCTATCGCTTATTCCACGGGGAGTGCTCGGAGGAGCTGTTTAACGCGATTCCGGCGTCCCCTTTCCACCTCCGTACAACGCGCACTGGGCAGAGATTGCATCCCTACACGCTGGACTTACACGCGGATGCGTACCAATCGATTCTGCAGATCTTTCCTCTACAGAACCGGTAAACTCTGGAACGCTCTTCCTGCCCATATATTTCCCCTCAAGTACAGTCTCGGGTCCTTCAAGAGGGGCCTAAATGGGCACCTGTCAGGCCGGCATGTGAATGGTTGCGAATGGCAACCCCCGCATACGACCGAATGTCCATGGGCGTCGTTAGACACCTTATGGGTGGCTCGGCGCCATATGTCGAGCTGTCAATAAAAAAAATAAAAAATAAAACAAACATCAATATTTTTAAGCAACAAAAGTGTCGAATGAATAACGAAAATAAAACGCTACGTAATTTTCGAACAGCCTCGCGCGCAGTACATGCAGATGTTATTTCACATTTTCATCCGCCTTGTGGAAACGCGGTTTTGCATTCATTCCGCTGCGTTCTCTTTCCACCTTGTTAGCTGTCAATTTACACGGAGCGATCTAGAACGTGGGGCTTTTTTTGGGAACATAAAAGAAATTGATAAAAGGGGAATATCGGCTCGTTGGGCAGACGAAAATTAAATCGTATTAAGTACAGAAGCGACCTAAACAGGCGGAGAGATGAAAGTAATCATTAGAAATGATGAACACAAAGACACAATACAAATATTACCATCGATATACTCGTATCTGTCATATTTTTGGACTCACGTCGATCAACATTGATCAAGTATAGTGTACTGCGGGAGCGCTGTCATTGCGCTGTGGTCTGAAAGGAGATTCTCAAACACATTCTTTCTTTTTTTCAAATGTTTTTAAATTGTTTTTTATTTAACATTGTTTTGATGAAATGCATAAATTCAGAACACATTTTTTTTTCTTCTGAAGGATTTAACCTATTTTGCAAGTAATTTAAGCGGCTATATTAAATTTTTCCAACGGAATCCTCCTCATGGAAACTTCCCTTGGCTGCTTTAATATTTGTTTATACTAAATAGAACCATAGAATAAAGGATGGAAATAGCTGCTCCCGAGTGATGAAAAACCGATAATTGAAAACTCTCTATAATTCCGACGGATAATTTCGACAGTAAATTTCCTCCACTGTGTATTTATTTTAATCACCAGGCTTTTATAAAAAAAATTATACAAATGCATACATGCATGAAATTGTTAAAATTTACATATAATAACGCAAGTTTTGTCTTAATGGGCTATCAGCATAATCCGAAATTTAAAAAAAAACTTTTACTCACTCTTAAGGGCACTTAATGCAAAATTTTACTTTTAAAATTTAATCGAAAATCATATAAAGTTTTGCAATCCTCTGATGATTAAAATTTTTCCGGATCCCTTACGGAAGCCCATTACTAAGCGTTCGTTTTTTTGTTTTACTTATTTTTTTTATTTTTGTCATATAGTCTGTAACTCGCGGTACTAAGAATAATAGTTGGACGACCACCAAAATCTATTGAGCAGCACTTAAAAGTGAACCCCTCATAAAAGTATAACGCTCATTTGCGTTCGCAGTCGGGTACAAAAAATGTAAAATGTGGAACATCGCTAATTAACTAATCGGAAATTATTATTTTTTATTTTTTAACGGTTGTTGATGTGACGGGGTTTTCAAATTTTTTTTTTTTTTTATGTAATCCGGTATGGGTGGCTGAGTCGAAGGGGCCAAAGCGCATGCTCCGACCAGCCAATATCACCTGCGAGAAGATAGGTGCCATACCGGAGACTTCCCTAGATTTTTAATTTGCCTTTTATTGTAATACTTTGTATATATTTATATAATGGTAATAATTTTGTTAAGTTACAAAGTACATAAATTAGTCTTGTAATAATTTATTTACTTAAAAGCGACGAGTGAAAGTGTAATAAATTTCAATTTTATAGCATAGATCCATTCACCAATAATTAGGAAAAGTGTCGATTATCTTCGAATCGGCTGACCTGATCAGCATCAGACATAGCTAAGAATCATTCAGGTTAAATCACCTTTCTAATAAATAAAACGGCATCCAAATGGGCTCATCCGTTTAGGAGCTAAAATGCCACAGGCAGACACACAGACAGACGGGCGCGCCAAACTTATACGAGTAACACGGCTATGTTTATGTCGGGGGTTAAAAATAGTCTCCCATACGCAGTCGCTTCAGAATGTTATAACTGTAGCTTTACGTTAGTGTTGCTATAACTCCCAAAAACTCGCTCCAGTTTATCCACCGCATAATGTTATGTGCTGCGCTGTGGCAACCCTGGCCGACCGACTTAAGTGAATGGCGCTAGACTGAACCATAATTTCTGAAAAGCTTAAATCTGACCAGAGTTTTACGAAAGTATTAAGATATTGAATGCACAAATGGAATTGGGCTAGAGATAATATAATAAATAAAAATATAACACGAATTATTTGTCTTTGTTTGCTTCAGATTCAGATTCAGATATTTATTTCGTCATAAAGAACACACAACAATAACAATATTACATTGAGACATTATGAATATTCAGTATGGTTCGTCTTAGTTTTTGTTTTATCCCGTTCAGCAATGCAATCTTTAAGGAAGAATCGGGCAAGAAACCTTACAGAGCTTTTTTTAAAAATTCTATAAAATTTCTTCTACTATTGTTTAAGTATGTACTTGTAAGTAGGTATAATTTTGTAGATTTATCTGTGACAGAATCAATGTAAGTTATGTAGATCTGAATTAGAGTCAATTTGTATTTAAGATTGTTATTAATATACCTACATATGTATGTATTTCACTTGTTTGAGGTGCTGAAGGTGAATTTATGTTGAATGTAATTTCTTGCAATCAGCTATTTACAAAAGTTCATCTTAAAAACTAAGTTTCTTTTCTTATATTTTTACTAGATGAATTGTTTAATAAAACAAACATTTTACTTGTATATTATCTTTTCACTTGCTACATTATTTAATATTTATATAGTCTTTCGAAATATAGACTTAAGAGCTTACACCTCGACTTTACGTAAATTTGAAGATCACTTCCAAACAATTTGGCATAGGATAACGATTATACTTTTTATCGACTTCTCTACTCATGATCTGTGTCTATGTAGGAAGCAGTTTTAATTTCAGCTAATACATATTTATTAAATTTTTTAATAAATATCTGCGATCAGTCTTCAGACTATAAGCCGGTGTGTGGCGTGGTAATGAGTGCACCCTTGAAGATGCCAGCTGGGATATTGGACTTTTGGTCACAACTCCACGATGTCTTGTCTCTTGAGGATATTTTTAAGTAACATATTTTATTAAAATTGTTCTTACTGAAATAGAGATCTATATTAGAAAAGTCAATACAAAGTAATATTGTTACCCCATGTGAAATGGCTTTGACGTGATCTTTGGTGACGTCAGTATGGGAAACCGAAGCGTAGATTTGCCCTTAATTGGAATAAATGTAGACATTTAGTATATGTATGTATATGTCAGCCTCGGTAGCTCGGGGGTGCGGTCGGTCGACTGTTGTTAAGCGACCCTAAACGCGGTCAGTACTTGGATGGGTGACCGCTCGACCGTTGGAGGCTGACCGTGATTCGGATTCCACGTAACACTGTAGGTACCTTCCCTTCTTACCTTACTAGGTGGTAGGTATTATCCCGCCCGGGTTGATATCACCGCACTGAATGAAAGGTCGGTCGAAACGGCTATGTAAATAGTTTGTGTTTTCCGTCCAGTTCAGTGTAGCCGACGTGAAATGAAGGGACATGGCACCTAGTTCACCCGGCGTTATGGGCTGACATCACGGATGTTGTAGTAGGTGACGTAGCCAACCGTGTCAGTTTCCATAAAAAAAAACATATCTATTTTTTCCGATTTTTCCAAACAACGTTGAGTTTACTCTATATTTCGACATTAACATGAAGAGCCCTAAAATAACATCAAATAAGTTCGAAGCAGAAAAGTAAATTCGTCTAAACTTCCAGAAGATCCCGAACCGAGACGAGAGGAAAAGAAAAGAAAAAAAAAAGTCATCTCGAATGAAAAGTTTTCTAGTTCCCCCGCATGAACTAAACGCCATGTACCGTCGTACGTGTGAGAAATACATCCATTCCAAGTTAAGCAGGACTTAAGGTGATGTGAGACTGCGTCTGACTCGAATTTCAAGAAGTGTACATACATACAACCAACAATGTTGAAAATGGCACTCTACGCGTTATCCTAAGAAACAGACCTAAGGCGACCGTTCACCGACCGTGTAACGTACGTCAATATAATATTATGAATATCCTTATAACTCGAGCAATGCTCGGCATTTCTTTTTTTTTTCTTTATGGCGCCGAGGCACCCATGAGGTCTCTAACAGCGCCCATGGACATTCGGTCGTATGCGGGGGTTGCGAATGCCATGCCGGCCCATTCACACCCCTCTTGAAGGACTCGAGACTGTACTTTGGGCCCCATCTCTTTGGGCCAGATCTCGACCGTATCGGGTCGAGATCTCGAACGAGATTTCAAGACTGAGATGCGCGCGAATCATCTGTGTTGATTTGTTGCGAACACACTGATTTGTTGCGAAGTGATAATGAATGACTTGACTAGTGAGTGAGGGATATCATTACTTTTATTAAAAAATAAATGATTATATTTGTTTAAGTCAATATTCGATTAATATTTTGTTTTATTTACAAAATGTATCAGCAATACCCTGAGTAGGTCGGTTTTATTATTTTTTTGCGATTTTGATAAAAAATCATGCAAAAAGCTAAATATCGATCTTGAAATCTTGAGATTATCTGACGAGATCTCGAACGGCCAATCTCGAGCCCAGACTTAACACGCGAGATCTCGAATTGCCAATATTGGCTCGAGATTGAATTCCCTAGTCGCAAGTACTAGCGAGTTCGCATTTGCAAAATGTTTGCGTGGTGTCTCACTTGGAATCGGCAAGCCGCACTCTCGTTTATATCGTACCCTTATTCGATATTTGGAAACATAATATTTGTTTTCCTTGTGATCTCGTATTAAATGTGAACATTTTCGGTTAAGCAGAAAATTCGTACATCTCAATTAAGTCGTGAAATAAATTTCATTTCAAACGACGCAATATTACTGAGTAATTAAGAAAACAAGATATTATGAGTACCTACAATACAATGAATTGAATACAAAACAACGTTGATAATATTTCCTACTAAATTTCATTATTATTCTCTCAAATACGAAACAATATAGACATGGGAATTTAAATATCAAAATATACATTACTTAAGTAGGTATGAGGAAGCACCGCATCTCCTGAATGATACAAGTAAACAAATAATAATATTTACCACAGAGCAAAATATTATTTACAAAATAAACAACGCAATAGATATATTTCTACGAATCCAGAATATTCGAGATGAAAACTACTTACTCATGATATTAGTCAATGATAAAATCTTTCAGAAACTAGATAATATATCCTATAGCCAGGCAAAAATGATTGATTAGCAAAGAAACAAAAGACTAAACAATATATAAGAGGAAAAAAAACATAAAACAACTTGGTTATAACGAAACTATTTTCTAGTGTATTTTTAAGCTAAAACATATTAAAAATGTTATCAAAGTGTCTGAAATACCTTCACTGGTTTCGCACTACCATCCAATCCCGGCCGAATTCGCACTAATGCCCCTCGCATCGCCTTGAAACAACCTCACACCAACTAAACCAAAGTTCCGGCCATACTCGCGCTAGTCTCTAACTAAATCTGAAACACACAATGTTCAAACAAAAGCTCGTGCAGTACAGCGCACTTCATCAAGAGGAAGCGGAAGGACTACGTTGACGTCGAATAGAGGCGGACCCATTAAACCTCCCTGAGGAACAACTGTATGCGTCGTGCAGCAGTGGAGTCGGTGAGGTTTTGAGCTACTATATTATATATTTTTTTATTTAATAGAGAGAGCATCGAGGAAATTTTATAAAGATATTACTGTACATCACGTTTATATTTCAACAAGAAAGCCGCATGACTGTGTCGAAAGCTTTATTTAGATCTGGACTTATACGTACATGTTAACGTTTTAAAACATTACGGACAGAAAATAAATTTCAATACTTACAATATATTAATGTATAAAAAAGACTAAATACTTGCAATAATTTACACTGAAATATTGCAAATACTAGTAACTAGTGCAAATACACCACTACTACTTACTTACTTACCTAGTACTAGTACTAGGTAAGTATCACAAACAACACAACCCTTTACGAGCACACTCACATTATAATTATAAGCTTACGAAATACATACGCTGTTTCCCGATAATCGGGGTGTGCTGCAAGGACTCTAGTAAATTACAGCATAACACCGATCACAACGTTTAGCAAAGTATTCGGACAAGATAACTATCAAGCAGCCAGCAAAGCACGAAGACCCACCTGCTGCATAACTCGGTGGAAGGACCGTGCCAAGGTGAGAGGTGGCTAGCCTGCCGCCCTTTAGCACGGCATCCTGTCCTTATCCCTTAGTCGTCTTTTACGACATGCACGGTGTTATGTTTTTGAATTAATCATACGAATATATAGTGATAATATTATATTTCCATTTTAGACAGTAAATAAATGTAATGCTGAAAAGTCATCATTGACAAGTGTCATTATACTTTTTCTCTAATGGCTACCACAGTCCTCCCTCTAGATCTTGCATCTCAGGACCTGATCGATGTGCCGTCGGTGTATGAAACCATCATCGGTCTCTACTTCGTAATGTAGTACACCTAGTCTCTGTTTAACTGTACCGAATATCCATTTTTGGTTCTTTGTAGTTGAATAATTTCTGACTTGTACCCTCTCCCCCACATCAAATTTTCTCACTCCGGTGTCTTCATATATTTTATCTTGATCTTTTATTCTACCAGCTTTCATCAAGTCTATTCTTGTTCTTATATTTCTTCCAAACATTAATTCGTAAGCACTGTTGCCGGATGAGTTAGGTACCTTCCTTAATTGCATAAGTATTCTGCTTATTCTTAGATTTTGATCCACCTTTTCGTATACGCTCGATTTTAATGCTTGTTTTATAGTTTGAACAAATCGTTCGGCCAAACCGTTAGTAGCAGGGTGGTATGGTGCTGATGTTTTATGTATGATGCCGTTTGATCTCAAGAAATTATTAAATAGGCTTGCCGTGAATTGTGGACCGTTGTCGGATACCACTGTGATTGGTAACCCAAATGTTGTAAATAACGGTCTCAGTTGTCTAATGCACCATTCTGACGTCGTATTTTTTGTAGGTATAACTTCAATCCATTTACTGTATGCATCCACCACAATAAGATAATAATATCCACCTATTGGTCCGGCGAAGTCCATATGAACTCTCTGCCATGGTTCCTCGGGAAGTTGCCATGGGTGATGAACTTTAGATGGTTCATTTCTTTTCATACAACATTCTTTGCACGTTTTTACCATTTCTTCAATGTCTTTATCAATATTCTTCCAGTAACAATAACTTCTTGCCAACGCCTTCATCTTAGTCATTCCTAAATGTCCGACGTGTAATTCTTGTAGAATATCCTTTTGTAATGTTGGTGGTATACAAATTCTGACACCTCTAAAAATGCAACCATCCTGTAACGAAAATTCATTATCTTCATATCCCTGGTCCTTTAGCGATTCGCCTTTCTCTAATTTTTGAAGTATTTGTTTCAATGTAATGTCTTTATTAGTTTCAATGTAAATTGTTTCCATTGTGACTGGCATTGTCTCAATTTGATGTAATTGGAACATTTCAGATTGGTCTTTGTAATCTTCTTTCGTACGTTCTACAGGAAAGCGAGACAGAAAATCTGCATTAGCATGATCTCCTGTTTTTCTAAATACTATATTGTAGTCGAAACCAGATAGAAAGTGTGCATAATGAAACATTCTTGTAGCCGTCATCATGGGCAAATTTCTATCAGGTTTGAAGATCGAAACCAAAGGTTTGTGATCTGTGATTAAAGTAAATTTTCTACCGTAGCAGTAGGGATAGAATTTTTTTAGAGCCCAAAATATACCAGTAGCTTCTTTGTCTATTTGACTGTATTTCTGTTCACTTGTTGTAAGTGTTCTTGATGCGTAAGCTACAGGCCGCTCTGTGCCATCTTCAAATTTGTGTGATATTACAGCTCCTAGTCCAACTGGCGAGGCATCAGTAGCTAGTAAAAGTGGTAATGTCGGATTGAAGTGTGCTAATGTACGTTCACTTGATAATTCTTCTTTGACCTTAATGAAACTTAATTCGCAATTGTGCGTCCATACATATTTTTCATTTTTCTGTAGTAATTTATTTAAAGGATGAAGAATTGTAGCTAAGTTCGGTATAAATTTGTTATAGTAATTCGCAAGTCCCAAAAATGTTCTTAATTCCTTTTGATTTTGTGGTCGTTTTGCACAAATAATAGCTTTCGTTTTCTCTTCATTTTTGTGTAGTCCATGTTCATCAATAGAATGTCCCAAGTATTGAATGTACTTTTCAAAAAATTTGCATTTTCCCTTATTTAGTCTCAGGTTATGATGTCGTATTGTTTCTAATACCTTGCGCAATCTTTGTTTTGTTATTTCTAATGTGGATCCTTGTATTATAATGTCATCTAAGAAACATTGTACTCCTTCCATATTTCCCAGGATTTGGTCCATAAATTTTTGCCATAAACCTGGTGCTGTTTTTACTCCAAACATCAAACGATTTACTTTATACAGTCCTTTATGTGTGCTAATTGTTTGTAAGTTAGCGCTTTCTTCGTCCATTTTCATATGTAAATAAGCTTGAGTGAGATCCAATGTACAAAAATATTTTCCACCATTCATTTTGACAAAAATATCTTCTATTCTTGGTATAGGATGATTCACATCCCTAATATTTTGATTTAAGGTAACCTTGTAATCAGCACATATACGTACATCACCATTGGGCTTAAGAACTGGTACTATTGGAGTTCCCCATTCTGAATTGTCTACTTTAGTAATAATATTCAGATTTTCCAATCTCAGTAATTCATTTTCCACCTTGTTCAATAATGCATAGGGAATTCTTCTAGGTTTATGGTATATTGGTTTTGTACCTTCTTTCAGTTCGATGTGTCCCTTGTAATTAGGTATTTCTCCCATATTGGATTCGAAAATATCACCATATTCTTCAAGAATATCTGTTATTTTCATAGTCGATTCCGTCTGTAATATCTTTATTTCGTGTAAATTCATTTTCGTTTCGCGTATCCATTCCCTGCCAAATATCGGGGTAACATTTCCCTTTATTATGTATAATTTTCCATAGTATATATGCTCATTTATAGTGTACTTGACATAGACAGCACCATGAACTGTAATTCTCTCACCAGTGTATGTGCGCAAATCAATTGTAGCTTTGTAGATTTTCTTTTGTAGATTGAGCTCCATGTAATCATTATATGAAACTGTACTTAGTGCTGCTCCTGTGTCGAATTCCATCTTTAATACCTTTCCTTCAATGTTGACGGCAACAATAAATTTATCACTCACTCTTGACTGTATCAAATTGATTTCAGAATCCGTATCTTGTTGGGTCAGCTCAACCTCGAGCGTCGGGTCATTTGTTTTATTAGTTAGGTAATTTTGTCTACCATCGTGGTTAAGTCGTTGAATACAAACCCTTGTCAAATGGCCTTTCTTATGGCAGTAGTCGCAGATTGTGTCTTGAAACCGGCATTTATTTGCTTTATGATATTTACCCCCACATCTGTAGCATTGTCCATCCGGTAATGTTTTAATTTTTGCATTCATACTAGTATTTGAAGTAGATGGTACTTCCCTTCTGTCCTTTTCTTGGTTTGAATTGGTACTGTCTCTTTGTGATCTTTTATGTATTTGTAATACATTTCCTTCTTTAGTCATTTTTGACTCTTTCTTTGATAACTCAGTATTGACAGCTAATTGGACTACTTCTTTGTAACTTAGATTTTGGTTCTGTTGCAATATTTTCATGCGTATGTCTTCATCCGTTAATCCTCGAATAAATTGAAGTTGGAGAAATGAGTCGGCTGTGGACTTACCACAAATACAAGAGAATTCGCAATCACTTGATAGTTTTTTTAATTCTTTATTGTACTCTATTATCGATTCGTGTTCATCTTGTATTCGATTAATGAATTTAAATTGTCTCGCCCACAGGCTTGGTTTGGGATCTAAGTAGTCGTTTAGTAATTTGACTATATCTGCGAATTGTTTGTTCAACGGATCTTCTGGTGAACACAGATCGTGCAGTATTTGGTGAATTTCTGGAGGTAGTGAATTTAGCAAGATGTAAATTTTAGTCTTTTCATCTTCTTTAATGCCTTGTAATAATATGTATATTTGTAATCGTTTTATGAAATTTTCGAATTTTTCTTCTTGTTGAAACGGAGTCATACTAAACTTTCCGTGAATTTGACTAATTGATGATTGTATATCTGCTGTAGGTTCACTTGAACATTGTTTTTGTAGTAGTTTTTCGAGTTGTTTTAATTTTAACTTTAGTTGCAAGATTTCTTCATCATACTGTTCCCTGTTTATCCACTCTTCTGGAAGATTTTCTTCATTTGTATTAAGTTCAATTTCATCTTGATTTGTCATGATTTTCACATGTAAGCTCGTTACTGAATCCAATCTTAGTTGGATTTCTTCGATTGAGGTAGCACTTGTAAGAGAGTCGATTTTACCTCGTAATATTGTCAGTTGCCTCCTTAATGTTGATCTTGTCTTTTTTAGAACGCGTTCTTCGTTTGTACTCGTCGCCATTGTTATGTTTTTGAATTAATCATACGAATATATAGTGATAATATTATATTTCCATTTTAGACAGTAAATAAATGTAATGCTGAAAAGTCATCATTGACAAGTGTCATTATACTTTTTCTCTAATGGCTACCACACACGGGGAGAGACACAGTAGGGCTATTATTTTTAAATACCGGCTCCACACAGTACCGAAATTTACTAAATTTCTGGGCGAAAATGCGTATGAGTACTTGTTTATACGTAAGTGTACATACTCGTAGATAGTAAGTATCATTTTATCCCGTTCGTTACCGCATGGTGAAACTTGTTTTGATCACAGGAACTACGCTACAAACAAATTTCCTTAACCGAAGGCCGCTCTATTTACTTAGGTCGATTAATAAGTGCTCACGTACCTAAAACTCTGATTTATCTCCCAAATAGCAGCACACAGTGCTTCAAGCGAACGACGACAAGGCACATTTAGAGAGTCGATTTAAATTTTACCACGAATCCGAATCGAGAGCTGTAGATGCGCTCGACCGCCGGCCTCATTACACTAATTGATTTTCGACCTCGAATTACTAAGAGGGTGGCAATTTTAGAGGGATAAGCCAGTTGGAGCTTTACTGTGAACATTTTGAAGGATATAATGTGTTCAATGCCTGACGATGTCAACCGAAAACTTTCTCTGGTTGTGATAACGTTTCAAAGGCTGATTATGAACGACAAAGGAAAATGTAGTTCCTCTTCTATTGTATTTATTTTGAAACGTGTCATAATATGGATTTCGTTGGTTAATATTTCGTTTTAATAAAATAAGAGAACATTTTGAATTTTTTTTTTAACTTTACAATTTATTTTTTCACACATTTATAAATTTAATTATTAAATAAACTGTAACTACCTATCAAATAAAATGTACCTACAAATATAACTAATTAAAAAACTACAACTAAAAACTAACTTATAAATTATATATTTCCTCAAGGGGCGTCGTCGTCCCCGGGATGGTTCCCAGGATGGCGGCCGTGTTGCCCCTCTGTATCCCGAGACTAACTCGTTGCCGGAGATACGAGAGGCAACACGGGTTTCCAGTAGCGGTCACCATCCTGGAACCCACCTCAAGGACGAAGGTCTTGGCCTCCTCCAACCACGTTCCAAATGTATCGACGGCGAAGGCGACGAACCAGTACTTGCAGCTAATATGTTCGTATGTTTTGTGCGACCTACTGGCCACGGCTAAACTCTATATAATATCACAAAAATTATTTGTAAAATTTGAATTAAAAATCCTTCGGGCTTCAATAGTTCGAATTGTTTGTGTCCTATTTTGCTTAAAATTTTAAGTTACACGTGCACAAACAATGAACACTCCCACTACATACGCTACAGATCACCTTACTCAGAACGATACACGTTCAGAGCCTCGGGGACTTAGAATTTCACTCACGGATACAAGCGTCAACCCTAAATCGTCCCAACACATACTTGTTACGCTGGCAAGGAATTATTTGTGAACCGAATGGGGAGTAATTTCTACAACACGAGACGCTAAATCAACCGCAACCGACTCGAGATAAAGCAACGTAAGAAACGTGCCAATACTGGTACATACGGACGTACTGGCATACGGGGAAGAGGCACATATGTATGTACGGTGAACTGGGTACACACTAGTAGTTAGAAAATCTGTACACTAGATCGAACCGTTACAAGCGGTTACGTGCAAGTTGCAGTCGAAAAGTTGTGCGTCGTGGAGATGGTTCTGTACCATTTCGTTTTCCATGAGGACTTTAAGACTTAGGATTTTCGCTTAGATTTTCTTGTAAACTATAAGAGAGGCCTTGTATTCCATTTTTTTCGAAATTTGAGACGCAGTAGTTTTGGAGATCAGGATGGAGAATGATTTTCGTATATTTTCTTTACTATCTTTTAAACTAGGTACCTAGGTATGCTGTTTTAAAAATTATCGAAAAACATAATATGTTTTTCGATTAAAATATTATTTTATTCCTTATAACGAGACCTTTTCATAGACATGTCACGTCATGCACTTAAAAAAATATTGTGAGCGTTCTAATTTGTCCCCCTATCTAATATATTTAAATAATTTATCCTCCTTACTATATAGTCGACCTTAGGTGCGAAACTGAACGTGATACACATGCAGGCCGATTACCAGCGAGGTGAAGATGTGAAGACAGAAACTGGGACTCTTTCACACCACACAGATACTTTATGCTATTAAATTTTTCATAGATACGTATTAGATCTGATTCTCAAAGGTGTTGGCAGATGCAACGGATCTGCAGGTGCCTGATACATCTCTGTTACCTCTTCCACACTAACACAATTCCTTCATACATGCTCGTCTGTTTTGGGTACTACTCACTTGATCCTTTAGGAACACATGTCGGTTCTGGTCTAGATAAACATCTCTACAATTATGTTCTAATTTAAAATCGTATAGTGTGTTAGCAAATAAACCTAATAATTTTGTAGGTATTAGAGAAACAGCGAGTAAACGGCACAGTCAGTAGATCTGAAATAAAACAATCTAACTTACTTTAAATATTAGTTTTAGCTATTCATTCTAGTGCCACTATCGCCTGACCGAACTATTAGGTATCTAGAACTTTGAACCATGCCTGTAAATATACTATTATAATACAAATAATGTTTACTCTAAAACACAATGTGTATTTTGCAATAATATAATTTGTGCTCGTATGAAAAATTACAACACATTAGAAATTCTTAAATTCTTTGTGAACGTGCCCGAAGCCATCCAACGTGAAGCCGTAAAGTCTTCGCTTCGAGACTTCGCTAGTTCGGAACAGTTCGAAATTCGAACGTAAAAAGATGGCGCCTCCGCCGCAACGCAATAGCAGAGACCAACCAAACCGCTTGACGGCAACGGAATGTGTCGAATAAATCTTGTTAGCAGACGATAGCAGAGTTTTTGATTGTATATAAACATATTATTATAAAGGTTTAAGAGATGGGTTTGTACGTATTTACCAAAGTAATAACAGAGTAACCTCCTGCAGCGGTGCGCGGGAGGTTTTAAAGGAAAGGACACTTTTAAATGACCTTATTTACCGACCCTAAATTGCCTACCAAAAACTCGAGAATTATGAAAGCGAACATTAATCTAAAACATTTAACGAGCATTATAGAAGCTGTTGGCCATTCGCGACGCCGAAGATGAAAGCGGGCCCCTTGAGTAGGTAAAAATATTACCGCGGTATCTAATCTAAATGTCCTCGCTTAAATTCTACCTTTCCAGCTATGAATAATTTAAGAAATCGTTCTTCATTAAAGTTAAAACATGGAAAGAGTCGCTTTTTAAATAAGGAGTAGGCTTAAATTTGCCCACAAATTTGTTCGTTTAAGCATTTAAAAATATACATACGTTTGATACCAGATACTGACAAGATCACTATCATTAATTATTATCATAACATTACTTTATGTAGATTTTCCAAATATCTAGCAATCCTCAAGTTTACCTACAATCTATGTTACCTAACCTAGACTAACATATCGAAAACAGTTTCAAGTGCTATAATGCTCTGCGAAACTGACTTAGCATTTATTATGAGGGTCCACGAGGATCATAAAGGTCACACCGAGGTCATAATTCTAGGACCCGATTGTTTGGCTCATAACACGAAGGTACCAGGCGCACAGAGGCGGGGGGGAAGCGATCCGGCTCTAATTTCGCGGTCCGTAGCGCATGCGATTGGGAGCCGATGTGCCGGGACTGACGACCCGGTGATATTTATTGCGCTCCGATTTAAGGTCAGGTTTGACGTGTCCTGCGAGGGGCCTAGGAGAGGCATATGGAGCACGCCTTCCGACCTTTCTAGCTTAAGTATCCTTTCTTAAACTTTTACACGTTCTTTCTTACTCTCCGTTTGATACACTAACTAATAATAATAAATAAAGACGTGAAGACGTGAACACTTAATAATAAATAAAGACGTGAAGTTTCTTAACGTAACCGACGAGCATGCATAAAGAACATTATGGGAGTGAAAGAGGCGGCAGAGGTCTGTCAGGATCGTGGCACGTGGAGATCCGTTGTCTCTGCCTACCCCACCGGGAAACAGGCGTGACGCTCGCTATGTATGTATGTACTTATGTGAAGTTTCTACGGGTGACAGTTTTACGTCAATATATTAATTTCCTCATAACTCGAGAACCACTTTATCGATTTACATATGGTTTTCACTGTTACATTCTGTCACTTCTCAAGATGGTTTTTGGTTTATAAGTTATAGCGATAAGTGATCGGCGGCCTGAGCTGTGAGCAAAATGTAACGCGAAGCGAAGCCGCGGGCAAAATCTAGATGCTTTATATATGAAACCCAACATTGCTCGTTCGTTACATCACATCCGTGACGTCAGCTGTACTTTTTCCAGTCGGGACTAGGTGTCATGCCAATAGTTTTATTTGTGCCGTACACTGAAACACGAACCATTTATTGTTTACTGTAAAATTTCATCCATAGGTAGTACGTCTTGGATACATCGAAAATTCCGTCAGTTCTATTTAAATGCGAAGAAGAACCGACAAACTTCGGATGTCATAATGTGTTGTTAGTACCTTAAAAGTATTATTAGTTACTTATAAATAATTAACTACCACCTTTATCTACACAAGAAGCTAAGAGTAATACTTCTATATCTACATTCCTATGTAAATTCTCTTTGGAGGTTAGCATAACACCCAAAAGTTAAATTAATAATTCTTTTTCCTCGAATGTAAGTGATCTCGGAATTTAATCTCAAAATTGATTTGTTATCGAATTTAGTTCTGAAAAATATTGTTTAAAATATTCTTCGTAACGCACTATGAGAATTTGAAAGTGATTTTTATAGCGCTAAGAACATCAGAATTCAAATTATATTAATGTTCATCAACAAAACTTTCTAAGAACTTTCTTTCTCGAAGCGTTCCGCGTACCACTGGTGGTACGCGTACCATAGATTGAGAACCGCTGGTTTACAGCATAATGGTGAATAAGTAATTAGAATAATTTGACCGCTCTGCCTATTTGTATTACCTACATCTGGTGTATAATGCCATAGTCGTCAATAAATATATCAAGATAGCTGTTTCGATCCACCATCATTCAGTGAGGGGTGGTAGCAATACGGGGCGAGTTTAACACTACCATCTAGTAAGGTATTCAGGCTTTCAGTATCGTATTTCACAAAAGGCGGACTTATTACCTATGTCAATATCTGTCAGTCAACCTGTTTTAATTACAAACATAATAAATATTATAGTGTAGCAACAAAAAAAGAAGAATGAAAGACAATACTATAGCGAAAGTTAAACAATAAAAGTAAACAAGCAGACAGCAAGCATAATATCACTCATTAATCAGAGTAATCGGTGTCGTGCTGCAAGGACTCTGTAAACTACAGCACAACACCGACCACCACATGTAGCAATGTAAGACCCACATGCTGCATGACACGGTGGAAGGACCGTGCCAAGGTGAGAGGTGACTATCCAAGCGCCCTTTAGCACGGCATCTTGTCCTTGCAGCAAAAAACCGATTAGGTTGGGATGCGGCGTGTGGTGTGTGTGCAATAAACAATTTTGAATAATTTTCCGTCACAACAGAAATGTGGGAAACTAACTCCTAGGGTCATTTTTAGGTTTCCGTTTCCCTTACGGAAGCCTATTACTAAGCCTACGCCGTCTGTCTGTCCGTCCGTCTGTCTGTCCGAGGGCTGTATCTCTTGAACCGTAATAGGTAGCCCGTTGAAATTTTCACAGAATATGTGTTATTATGGCGGATAAATAACAACAAATCATATAAAATAGAAAAAGTAAAAAATTAAGGGGGGTTCCCATACAATATACGTGTTTTTTTTTGTGGTGCGGAAACCTCGGTGCGGGAGTCCGACTCGCACTTGGCCGGTTTTTTTTTGTCACTCAAAACACGCTCTCGCATTTCTCCAGTAGGTAAGTAAGAGAATATCTAGCCGTATCTCGCATAGAGGCGTCGAGTGGAAGACCTATGAAGTATGCGCAGTAACAAAGTATCCATCATTACAGCAAGCTGAGCAGAATTACGAATGAGGTCGGACGAGCACAGGGGTAGGAGCGAACTTCATTCAATGCGGTGGTATCAATCCAGAAGGATTTAACCCTACCACCTAGTAAGCTAAGAGAACAGTTGGAACTATGGAAGAACTTGTGTTTAGGAAAGCAATGGACTTATCAAACTCGGAAGGGATAGGAAGAGGTGCACAGCAATGGGCATCGAATCCACGATCTTTCGCTTACAAAGCAAGGCCTTTATCCTTTGGACAATAGCCCCTCTTAGCGTCGTCCCGTTGGGGATAACTGTGATGTGTAAACATCCCCGACCCCGAGATGTTTTCAGGCTTGAAGTGAATGGCGATTCGGTTAGGTTAGGTTAGGTCCGATTATCACTAGAAACAGTGACTCTCGCTCAGTGAGTGAGGTATCACTGATGATCAAACTTTTTTTCTTAAATTTAGGATATATCTAAAATCTAAAAATAGCAAAAATAAATTAATCTGAGTTAGTGACGGTATTTTATCTCTTACTCAGTCCTAGGAATTACGATATGTGAATATGGGGAAAATCGGCCCGGCATCGGAATATTGTTGTTATATCTGCCATAATAACATATATTCTGTGAAAAATTCAACGGGCTACCTATTACGGTTCAAGAGATACAGCTCTCGGACAGAAAGACGGACGGACGGACGGACAGACAGACAGACAGACGGCGTAAGCTTGTTAATAGGGTCCCGTACCGGATACGGAACGCTAAAAAATAAAAATAAATGGTCTTAATTGTTAAGTCTGTGTTGGCGAAAATCGTCACTAAGTGGAAGTTGGGCTAAGTAGCTGTTAGTGCGAAAATGAACATAGACCTTATTCGTTCGTCGCTAGTATTCCACAGACACACAATGTCCTTAGCTCGGAAGATGTCTACGTGGATCCAAAAGTCAGGTAGCCGCGTCGCCGGCAGTGCGTAAAGAAGGTTGAGGGGCCGCGTAATTAAAGAGGCCCTCGGAAAGTCACGTGACGGAATCCTTCCGCAACACAGCGCCTACAAAGTGGTTCATTATAGAGCTCGGAGGACCTTGCAGGCTGGCGCATAATTATTGCTACGTTTTGCACGTCCACGACTATTTCTTTAAGATAAAATGTTCTGCGCTGATGGAAGCATCAGGAGTATTCTGGAGATATAGTAAAGGAGGGTTTGATTGATAAGTTGATGATTGAGAGCTAGCCTGTCGCCCTTATGCACGGCATGTTGTCCCTATCCCTTATCCCTTAGGGAAAAAGCTAGTACACATAATATATGTAACAATATTATTACTAAACGTTTCAATGTTATTTCTAAACGCTAGCGATATGTGCCAGGGACATTAAACCAATAACGTTTCGTCCACGCATCTCAGAAGCGTCACCCACCCCAAGTGGTCCTTCGGGCCGGACGTCAGATCTAGTCAGCGCCATTTTGTCGCGCGTTTTACCCCGCTTATCCGCACTCGCGCGAGTCGTTTCGGAATTCATTTATCCGGTTCCGGTTGAGTGGAGTCGTGAGCGCGGTACACCTGCGCTCTGTCTCTCCATTCCAAGTTGTGACACGTGTTTGTACATAGTACTGGAACATCATTTTGCATCGATTTCTTGAACATACTCGAATGGGTTGAAGCAATCTGTCTCTAGTGTCTAGTAACTCTAACGCTGTTTTGCAAATGTGTGATTGCTGGCTCATGGAAAGATGTTCGTCGTATATATGTTTTCCCCCAATTATAGTCTCGGGTCCTTCAAGAGGGGCATGAATATTCACCTGTCAGGCAGGCATGGCATTCGCAACCCCGCATACGTCCGAATGTCCATGGGCGATACTCTAGCGATCGAGAAAATAAAAACTTTATTATGAATTAATGCAAGCTTGACCCCTTTTTCAAGCTTCAACCGTCGGGCTAGAGTTGCAATAATTGGGCTGTTGGGTTTTCCAAATAAAAAAATAAAAAAAATGGCGTATCGGTAGCTAACAAACTGTATCCATACTTGGAATCAGAGTGTTGCCACCGCGTTCGTTCGTATTTCGCACACAGCCCTCTCGGCGCGCTCCACAGCAACAAACTGACGGAATATTATTTTAAGTCGACAAGTCAGTGTGTAAGCAGTGTAAAAAATCTTTTTAAATACGATTTCTGTGTTGATAAAACAACTTTAGATACTTACATGTATTTATTTTATATGTTAGTAGGTACTACGCGTACACTCGCTTTATTTGCGGGATGGAAAGTGGAAGATTCCGTCATACCTACTATAAAATAAGCAACTGTTCGAAATTAAGAGGGAATACCTCATAGACCCGGTGGCGAAATGGTAACGTGCTAGTGGTTCAAGGCAGAGTTCCACGTTAAAATTTTTTATTTTTATCGAAACTGACACGGTTCGCTACATCGAGCTCGATGGTTCGCTGCATCACCAACGTGAAATAAAAAAACTGTTTTAAAAATAAAAACATTGAACCGACTTCAAACTCTAAAAAGTATTAAAATATAATATTTGTACCGCCTTCTAATCAAGATCAAAATATTATTTAATACTTTTTAGAATTTGAAGTCGGTTCAATGTTTTGCAGTTTTTATACATTGTTGTAAGTTCTTTCAGTTTATAAAATTTTTATATTCTCTTTCTGTTTAATAATACGTTTCCCATAAGTAGATCGGGCTTTAGAAAGAGGCAATCCGGTTGTAGAGCGTCGTCTCTGTCACACGAACTCGCACGTCTCTGTGTGACAGAGGCAACACTCTACAGCCGGATTGTCTCTTTCTAAAGCTCTATGTACATTATTTTTACTGTCGGTTATTGTACATAATTTTACAGTAAAGCTCACGTGTCTTCGTGAGATAAAACAATTATACAGCGGTCCTTCTCGAATGCTGCCTGGTACTTAAATTAATTAATTACGCCCTCGTTAACTTTATTTTGATTGCGGTTGCCTTTTGCGTCATTATTGAGCATTTTAAATTTAATAACAAGTATTGCGGGATTCGTGGAGGCACTGACGTGAAATTAAAATTTAACATAACATTTTGAAAGGAAATTTAAATTGAAAAACATGTAACTTTCAACGGACGTATTATCCACTTAGGCGAAGCTTTTGTTCGAAATCCGCTAAAACAATAGGCATTTTTGCTTTCGCTTCGGAAAGAGGCTGTTGTTTTTGTAGCAGATTAGGTTAGACGTGTGAATCAATTAATTTATCAAGCTAGACTTAGGCGTTTTCGGTTCAAAGCCTTAACCGACACACATTGTCATCCTCGGTAGCTCAGTGGTGCGGTCACTCGACTGTTGTTAAGCTACGCTGAGCGCGGTCGGTACTTGGATGGGTGACCGTTCGACCGTTGGAGGCTGACCGTGGTTCGGATTCCACGTTAAACTATGTAGGTCCCTTCCCTTCTTACCTTACTCAGTGGTAGGGTTTAACCCGCCCGGGTTGGTACCGTCGCTGTTAATGAAAAGTCAGTCAAAAGGGCTATGTAAATAGTTCGAGTTTTCCGTCCAGGTCAGTGTAGCTGGCACGACCGAAGTGAAGCACTGAAATGACACGTAGTTCACCAGGTTGCTATGGGCAACCAATACCAGATGCTGTAGGTGATGTGAGCCAACCGTGTCAGTTTCCATAAAAAAAAAAGTCTAGGCTAATGGACGGAATGAATTGAACTATACTGAATCCAGTTGTCTCTGCATAATATTCAGGGACAACCGGGATATCCCATTGGAACAGTCGTTACGTATGTATTTAAAAACCGGAATAGGAAACCTGAATTGAGTCTGCAAGTAATTTCGCATGTAAGACCAGTAAATTACTTTTTGGCCCGTGGGACCGGATAAAATTGTATCTACAAGGGTACCAGAGAATAAATTAAATCTTTTAGTACTTCGTTGCTATTAGGCATCCGACGCTGAACTTACGGGCGGGGTCACATGCTCCCATCAGAAATATAACATCACAGAAGGTGCCCACCAGATATCCCCCGTTGGATTGCTGACTCTACTAGACAAGAAAGAGAGTACCAAGGCAGCTATGCAGGCAGCTATGCAGCCATCCAGTACGGTGGTACCAATCCGGTTGCCTACAATGTGAGCCTACTACCGAGTCAGGGGCAAGGGAGGAGAAATACAATTTTACGCCGGTTCCGAACGGTGAAGTAGCAGACGTATGTATGCACGCGAATGTTCCAATCAGAAAAAAATCAATGGTGCTTGTTAGCCCGATTCGATCCCCGTACCCTGAGATCAATAGTCCGACGCCAACAACTCTCCGACCATCCGCCGGTTAGTGAGGGTAACTGTGGTTGTTATATGATGATATGAAAGAAGTAATGAGTGGTTGAGGGGGTAAAGGGGATAGGAGCAAAGCAGTCGACGTAAAGGAGGAAGAGGTGAGGAGGGAGAAGTGCAAAGAGAAGGGGCGAAGGAGATGGGGCTTAATTGGACGCATACTCACCGCGAGTGCCACTTAGCCTTAAAAATAACATTACTTACTCTTTTACGTAGGGAATGCCGCAGAGTGTTTGGTTTTGCGTTAAACAAATATAGATTGAAACGGTGTTATACAATTTTGTAGAACCTATTCGAACCCACCAGACTCTACTTATTTTCTGAAAATTCTTCAGAAATGTGAACTGTAGTTAGGTAGCTTTGCTTGCATTACTAGGTGGCATGATAAATACTAATTGGCAAAACGCAGCAACTACGTACATATTTCATCTTTGTCGTTTAGTTCAGTCTAGGCGACACAACCAAATCATTAAAATGGCGCCTAGTTCGGACAGGAACGAGGTGTAACGGACTGACATCGCGGTTGTAGCTGGTGATGTTGCCGACCATGGCATTGATTTAGCCGCCACAACCAATGCATTAAACTTGGACCTTGATCCGACTCCACAGCCTGTTCTTGCAACAGAGGGATGATTTTAAAACTTTTCAATATTCGGACATAAATTAATTAGATTAGTGATATTCTTGTAAACGAGTTGACCTGTTTTCGAGTACCTATATGAACAGACAGACACACATACAGATAGAGGTTACAGGTTGACACTCCCTAATTTCATTAACATCATCTTGATCGAATCAACCCGGAAGAAACAAATCAAGGAATATTCACAATTTCCGCGTTTGGCAGCTTACATAGGTACGAACGTAATACCCCCCAATGAATTGCGAATCATCAAATTGAGCTTCACTAAGGGCCCAGTTTTATCAAATATTTCAATAAAATGGGACCCGGCACTTAATTTGATATCTCATTTTCTGGCTTACCCTTCAGTGGCCGAAACTCGATATTTTCTACGTCAGATTGTTTACCGACTGTGTCAGCGTACGCTTTGAATACAGGTTTTGTCAACACATCAAAGCCTTTCAGGGGTTGCCGGCTAGCTCGGAGCACTCGAGTACTTTCTGCCTCGAATTATGAGGGTTATTTTCTCTTTGAAGTGTCTATATAGCGTCGTTTGAAATATTATTAATCGTATATTGAAATTTATCATACCCTGATTTGCCGGGAATGTGAGATTCGTTGGTGTTATTTTTAGCATACAACTTTGATGAACGAATTTAGTTACCAGGTCGGTATACATATCATGATATTGTTAATTGCCATGTCGGTCTGATATATAAAAAGTATAGTGCCACTGCATCTCTTCCGTGAATATCGTAAAAGGCGTGTAAAAGACGACTAAGGGATATGGACAAGACAAAAGAGAGCTAGCTATCTTTCAGCTTGGCCGAGTTATACAGTTGGTAAGTTTTCGCACTTTACTTGACGCTTGATATTTCCATAATCTTTTCCTAATACTGTTCTAAACGTGATGGTCGGTGTTGTGCTGCAATTTAGCTGAGTTCTTGCAGCACCGCACCGATTGCTCTGATTAACCCAAATTGTCGGGATTATCCTGACAATTTGGGTGAATATTTATATATTTGTATTAAATTCAGAAACCGCATAGACAATGGCATCACCGTCAATACATTTGTTTATCGTATTGGTTATGTGTCGGTATTATCATCTCCACCAATAGCATCGACATTTTTACCATAATCGTAATTTTTTTTCATTTATGAAAGCAAGTATGGATGGTTTTGCGGAGGCACCAGATACCCATAAAAGCCAAATCAACCTAACGACGCAAAACCACGCTCAGAGAGATCAAATTCATTCTGAATAGTCACTGATAGGCACCTGATAGGCTCCATTATTACTGTTAGGGGTGATAGCACTAATACTTCTGACACGCAACGCATCTAATTGGGCTTACAAAAACAACAAAGAAACCTCCCCGTTGATTGTATTCTCAGTAAATATTCCGCTTCCAGAAAAAAGACAAGACTAGGGCAAATAGAAATCGATCATTCTGTCATTGCTGCAATCAAGGACGCCACACCGTGCATAAATTGCCTTGCCATCTTATCATGTTGAATAAGCGATTCCAGAGTCCTGCTTTGGTGTCTTGGTACAACTAAAATGAAATAAGTTTCGTTGTTTGTATGGAAGTTGACATGATTGATTTCGTCATCCTTAGGCATTTCACGGTGATCAAAAACAACATAATATGATACGAAATGGAATGCGGGCGTGTAGACAGATGTCGGAAGTCCGACTACATCATTTTCTATTACTCAAGATCAATATTCCTTGTTTCCTTCTATTTCGTATTCGGATGTTTTAATGCCTTCTTCATCTAGTGGTGTGTCAGGTGCATGTGCCAATATACTTGCGGCAGAGTTTACTGCGTAAAACTTTGCGTGCTCGCTTTACTGTCGGTTGGTGCAGCGCATCACTCAACTGTCGCTAGTGGCGATAATAGCCTCGCTATCGGAAGACGTAACAATCGTCTGGAACGGCAATGGAGATACACTTTACTGAATTCTAATCAACTCCAATGATCGTCTGTAAAAATGAAGTATCAGCTACGTAATATTGGATTGCGCTGGTATATGATACGTTAAGTAGGAATTTGGACTATTCTGCAATTTTCTTGATATTTTGTTTATTTTTCAGTTGCCTTTATCTTTATAATATTGTAGTCTGATGGTACTGTGACGTCAATCAAGTCTCATTTTTGGGCTTCCGTATCCGGTACGGGACCCTATTATTAAGCCTACGCCGTCTGTCTGTCTATCTGTCTGTCTGTCCGTCCGTCCAACCGTCTATCTGTCCGAGGGCTATATCTCTTGAACTGTAATAGGTAGCCCGTTGAAATTTTCACAAAATATGTGTTATTATGGCCGATATAACAACAAACAATAAAAATAACAAAAAGTAATAAATTCATGAGGGTTCCCATAGAAGAAACCAAAAAGTTTATGCGCGCGCGCCATCTACCGAATAGAGCGTGAAGCATTTTAACTAATCATGACATTTAACTAATATGAAGCATTTCATAACACGCCATAGATGGCGTGAGTGGCGCTGACCATGACATGGCGATAAGGAACCCTCGGTGCGCGAGTTCTACGCGCACTTGGCCGGTTTTTTATTTTTGTTAATGAATGTGATCTTATTAGCATAATCTGTAAGTATAGCTGGTTCCGAATTAATTTTGGCCAATAATTTTGTGGGATTCGCTCAGCGGGCACTCGCACCACTCCTTCATAGTAGCGAAATTAGGAATTAATTAAAATTATTTCTTCACTAGATGATGCAAAGCCGAAAATGTTACATTAGGTTAGGTTAGCTTGCTCGAATCGTCAATAGTAAGCCAGGCTTTAAAGACTGACAACCAATCCTTATAGGTCAATACTCAGTATAGTGATTAGGTCGTCACTGTAGTGGTTAGCAGTGAGCTAAGTTGAGCTTAGTTCTAAGCGTGCGCTAACTAAACTATGCTCTGCCACAGCTATTGTGGTGGGCGGGCGTTTCGTCTCACTCAATTGCGCATGTTGCGTTCTCTCAAGCGGGTTTTGCATGCTTTAACTTAGTCTGATGGGGTGAACGTACAGTACGCGCCAGTAAATAATGTACATCGGACTTTAGAAAGAGACAATCTGGTTGTAGAGCGTCGTCTCTGTACGACTTCTTCAGGTTGGCTCCTAGCTAAACCACAAAAACTACCGTTAAGCTCGTATTTACAAAAAAAATATATATAACTCAAGGTAAGCTCCTAGCTAAACCACCAAAACTTCAGGTAAGCTTCTAGCTAAACCACCAAAACTTCAGGTAAGCTTCTAGCTAAACCACCAAAACTTCTAAAAAAAAAAAACTTAAAGTAAGCTCCTAGCTAAACCACCAAAACTTCAGGTAAGCTTCTAGCTAAACCACCAAAACTTCCGTTAAGCTCGTAGTTAAACCACAAAAACTTCCGTTAAGCTGGTAGTTAAACCAAACAAAAAATCTTAAGGTAAGCTCCTAGCTAAACCACAAAAACTTCCTTTAAGCTCGTAGTTAAACAAAAAAAAAGCTTAAGGTAAGCTCCTAGCTAAACCACCAAAACTTCCGTTACCAAACTTCAGGTCAGCTCCATGGTAAGTCACAAGAAAAGTCTGCTCACATGAACTGCAACTGCAACATAAATAGGTAAGTAGGTATCTAACTACAAAATGCACCTGCAGATTTAAATCTCTAACCAGCGTGCACTTTAGCAAATTGCATGTATTGAGAAGTGGGTCGCTGCGGCTGGCGGAACGAGGGTCGCAACTGCGCTGAATCTAGTGAAGTCGTTCGCTAGATTCACCATACGCTGTGTCTGGTCGCTTTTTAGGGTCCCGCAGTCGGCCGCGCTGGCAGGGACCCTTACAAAAACAGTCTGTCCGTGCGTCCGTACGTCTGTTCGTCTGTCCGTCGCAGCTCGTAGCTCCTAAACAGTTGGAGCTATATTCTTGAAATTTGGAATGTTTATACTCGTAGATTCCGGGAAAGTAAGTCAATGTTATGTGTAAAGTCGGGGGTTCTCCACTTCAAATAGAGGCCGCAAAATATTTTTTTTTTATCAAATCGAATAATACATTGATGCAAGTCGGTCAGTCAGTCAGTCAGTCAGCTTGTAAGCGTCCACTGCTGAATATACGCCTCTCCAATTTTTCTCCAGTCCTCCCGGCCTTCAGCGGTACGGAACTACTGCTTTCCGCCGACGCACTTGATGTCGTCGTCCCACCAGGCGGTCGGTCTTCCCACACTCAGTTTCCCGTCCACGGCCGCCAGTGTAGGACGCAGTTACTCCAACGGTCGTCGTCTCTTCGGCTGACGTGTCCAGCCCACTGCTGCAAATGTCTTCCAAAACCAAGATTAATATTTCATAAAAAAAATGTTTTTATTGTATATAAAGTTATAGTAAGTAAGAAATATGTACAACTTGCTCTGTCCGAGATGATTCCTAAAATAAAACTAAATGCTTAATAAATATTTAAAAAATATAATACTTTAATTTAAGTATTAAATTTATTGCTGACGGCATGAATACATTTGGAAGTTTGGACATAACAGTTTAAAGTGAAAATGCATTCTTCTGAGCGTAGAAACGTCTCACGGACGACGGCGTTGCGTGGGGGTGGCGCGGAGGTTGCGCGGGGCACGCGGGGTGAACGGCCGCCATCAGTACCGACCACAGAGCATCAAATACCTACCGCGCGCGCCCCCTACTAGAGACGCCCTAAGCGATAATATTTGAAACCCAAAAACTACACGCAGTGCTGCTAGCGCTTCGTATGTGTATGTGCGTGCTAGTATCGACACTACACACAAAGAGGAGCAAGTTAGGCACACGCACAAAACAAATGAACACGCACAACACACATATGTAAGTCATAGGCCACGCCCACAGGCTTCAACGGCGTTGTAGAGAAATCGCGCTCAGGGCGCCTCTAGGAGGGGCGCGCGCATTTGATGCTCTGTGGTACCGACGGAGCAGAAGCAACCGCGCATTCACTCGATCTTGACTCACTCGTGTACATTTTAAGAATTATATCAAACTTTACAAAAGAATCCCTTCGGCCGCCTACGTAACCAGAGTTTCGTAACCGGTTTCGTACGAGGCCTTTTTATTACTTGTACGTAACTAGTTACGATGGAGGAAATATTTTTACTTCTACGAAACCTGGTTTCGAGAGAGGCCTTTTTTTTACTCTTTTCACGATTCAAATTGTATGTCTGATAGGGAATAGAATAGAATGGTAACTCTTTATTGCACACAATTGAAAAAACAGCACACGACAAGAAACAATAAACACAGGAGTGCGCAAAGGCGGACTTATCACTCCAAGTGATTTCTTCGAGTCAACCAACGATGTGATGAGTAATACAATTTTTTTTTTTTTATGGAAACTGACACGGTTGGCTACATCACCTACAACGTCCGTGATGTCAGCCCATAACACCGGGTGAGCTTGGTGCCACGTCAGTACTTCCCTTCGGCCGTACCGGCTACACGGAACTGGACGGAAAACACAAACTATTTTGTTCGGTATTATTCGGCTTTACATCGCGCAACACAAATTCACTAGGTACACTTGCCTCCATCAAGCCCGGCGGCAGAGACAAACAGCCACATAGCTGGCCACCTACGCTTGTCCGCTCTGGTTGCCAAGCAACGGGCGACAGAGAGTTGTTGTTGACGGGTTCTGCAAAAACTGAACGGAGCGGTGTACATAATTACGTACGAAAACCAAAGACGAAAACGAAAACTTTTACCAAGATCGTGGTGTGGACTGGGCTATCGAAGGAGCGGACGGCGCGGCGATTTCACAAGGTAGGAGGCCACAACCATATACACACTACGATTCATTGGTCCTTTCGAGCATTCGGATATTGGAGTTAAATTGCGGTGTTGGGGTATTTTTTTTATCATTCATACACTTACAGGGGGGGGGGGGGGGGGGGGGGGCAAGATACAAATCATTCATGCATGATCTAAATTTCGTAGCGGTAAGCGGTACATAAATTTAATTTTTTTTTAATTCTAAAAACAATTGCGGGCGGTATTCTATAAACAAACTAAGTGTGGGCTGTTTATAGTTTTTCTTTCTTCCGAAATACATTGACAAGTTTAGCTTTGCAGTTGACATATTCTCTCGGCTTGGCTTGACAGTTCGTTTGTTTACATTCTCGTGTTTATTTATTTTTTTCTTACAATTTTATTTCGCGGATTATCTTTACGGATTTGAGTGCCGGTTCGAACTCGTAGTTTAGCATGGCACCTAAGCGTGTTGCGGTGTTACTCGCGAAGCGCGATTTGCATGCGGATAGGTTCGTACAAGCGGCATCGGCGGGCCGAGACGCGCTTGCCAATCGCGATTTGCTGGCGGCCTTCGAAGTGCGGTGCATAGGTCTCGATGCGACATTCCAAGATGTGACGGACATCCACTTGGAACTGCTGACGCATCCCGACCTGGATGCCACCCCCGACACACAGCTCAAAGCGAGGTACGCAGATATTTCTTCTACCTACTATGAGGTCAAAACGATGTTGCGGACTCTCGTGCCTCCGGTGGCACCGAGCGGCGGAAGCGGAACACACTCCGAGCCGTCGTCTCGAGGCGGAAACCTGCGGCTTCCTCGGATCGACCTACCCAGGTTCTCAGGTCGGATCGAGGACTACGAGTCCTTCGCAAATCTCTTCCATTCCCTCATCGCCGACGACAGCAGCATGTCCGGGGCGCAGAAGTTGTACTACCTGTTGGGCTGCTTATCCGATGAGCCGCGTGCACTGGTACAGCACCTAAAACTCATCGATGACAACTTCAACATCGCACTAGGCATCCTACGTCACCGATACAGCAACAAGCGGGTGTTGGCGGACAAGCTCGTTACCAACATGGTCGGACATTCGATGGTGGCACACTCTGGCCATTCACTGCGGGCGTTCCTCAACACGCTGCTTGAGAACACAAAAGCCCTGGTGAACTTAGGGTTGCCGGTCAAGGAGTGGTCCTTCCTCCTATTTTCCATTGCGGTGCGGAAGCTAGCGGAACCAACGCGGATGCGTTTCGAGCAGTACCTCCTGCTGCCAGCGGAACACAGCACTGTGCTGCCCACCTTCGACCAGTTGACTTCGTTCCTGGAAGGTGAGTACAGAGTGCTGGAGTCGGCAGCGGAGAATCAAGCGGTTACGGCAAAACCATCAGTGCGGATAGAAGGGGCGGTTCCATACGGTAACCAGACAAGCCGTAAGGTGGTCTATCAGGCGGAGGCGCGGCCCTCTAGCCCAATAGCGGAGGCGTACTACTGCCAATTTTGTGAGCGGCAAGGCCACACTCTTTACAAGTGCCGTAACTTTTTTGCGCTGACACCTCAGCAGCGGAAGGCGGTGGTCATTGAGCGCAAGTGGTGCTTCGCTTGTCTCAAATCACATTCCATAAGCCAGTGTCAATCCACGAATGTATGCCGAACATGCGGGACTAATAAGCATCACACTCTGCTACATTTCGAGCAAGGCGGCAGTAGCGGTTTTCGGGGGGGGCAACACGGCCAAATACGTACCAACAGGGGCGGCTTTCAGGGGGGCCAGCGTGGCCCAACTGGTACAAACAGTGGCGGTTTTGGCGGAGCCCAAGTGGGACCGACCAGTGGCGGATCTAGGGGAGGCGGACACGCATACAATAACTATGGGCCCACTAGCGGACCTAGGGGGGGCGGACCTGGCTACAATAGCTATGCGGCCAATGGCGCATCTAGTGGGGACGGACGTAGTCACACTTATGCGGCTACTGGCGGAATAGGGGGGGGCGAAAGCCAACAGTACGAGCAACAGCACAATACCTATGCGGCTGTGGCGAGCGGTCGTCAACGGTCACGGTCATTCTCACCACCGGTGCCGTGCAATTTTGGGCATTCCGGCCAGGGACCTTCAACTGGGGGTCGCTGACTAGCCGACCATTCCCGCAACCAAGCTGAACATCCTTCAGTCGTTTTAGCCACTGCGCTAGTTGCGGTGAAATCTGCGGCGGGGTATGCTCACGTGGCACGGGCCATGTTAGATAGCGGTTCACAAATTTCAATTATTACAAATTCATTGGCAAATAAATTGGGGCTTCCGCGGTATAGAGCGCATTTTCCTCTAACGGGTGTAGGCGGCGTAGAGGTAAAGAACTATAGGGAGATGGCTGAGGTAACCATACGACCGGTGCGGTGGGTCCTATTCTTTCTACTAGTGCTATTATTTTAAATAAAGTAGGTGGATACCTTCCCACTTCGACACTAGATGAGGGACTTTTTTCATATTATCAACATTTACCACTTGCGGATGAACGGTTCTTTGAATCTAAATCTATAGACCTTCTCTTAGGCATGGATTTACTTGGGGATATATTGCAGGGGGGCTTAGTAAGGGTAGGTCCAGGATTTCCCATTGGTTTAGATACGATTTTTGGGTTTGCGGTAGCAGGTCCTGTCTCATACAAAGAACCCAGTGCGGCGCGGTTTTCTTACAGTCTATACACGGAGGAAAATTCTTTGGATGGGGTTATTCAAAGATTTTGGGAATCCGAGGAGATCCCAGAGAAAGCGGTTAAAGATCCACAACATGCAGTTTGCGAGAATTTATTCCGTACGACTCATCAGCGCAATGCTGAGGGGCGCTATTCAGTGCGCTTACCTTTCCTATCAAATCGACCTAAATTAGGAGATTCTAGAACCATAGCACTTAGGCGGTTTTTATCACTAGAAAGGCGGCTTAACTCAGAACCAAGAATGCGTTCCAAATATGTAGAGTTCATGCGGGAATATATACAATTGGGGCACATGTCGGTGGCTCCAGCCACAATTACGCGCGGGGAACATTACTTTATCCCACATCATGGGGTTTTCAAGAATTCAGGGGATACTGAAAAAATTAGAGTGGTTTTCGATGCAAGCTGCTCTACTATTTCAGGAGTCTCATTAAATGACTGTCTTCACGCTGGGCCGAAGCTCCAGCTGGACATAAATGAAATCATTTTAGACTTTCGCCTTCACGCGGTAGTTTTCGTAACGGACATCCGAATGATGTTCAGGCAGGTTTTAGTAGACTACCGAGACCGAGCGTTTCAGCTCATATTTTGGCGGGAATCTACGGACCAGCCACTGTGCATATTCACTTTAAATACTAACACGTACGGTTTAAAGTCTAGCCCATACATTGCTATTAGGTGCCTACGACAACTAGCAGATGATTATGAGGATCGCTTTCCTATCGCGGCACGTACACTGCGGAATTCGGTTTACATGGACGATATTTTAGGCGGCGCAAGCTCATTAGAAGCTGCGGCAGAGCTAAAGTCTCAACTGATTTCCATGCTATCTCTGGGAGGCTATGAGTTGCGTAAGTGGGCATCTAGTTGTCCAGAGCTTCTCTCAGATATTCCGGTGGAACATTGTGAGAAGCCACACCAATTCGATGCGGTAGATAGTCCTTCCTTCATAAAGGTTCTCGGGATTCAATGGGATTCGGTGCTGGATGTCTTCTCATACAATATCGGTCTACCGTCAGAATCTACATTTACTAAGCGGGCAGTTCTCTCTACTATCGCGCGGACGTTCGACCCACTTGGTTGGATCGCACCAGTGGTGTTCAAGGCCAAACTGATCATGCAGTCTGTATGGTTGCTACAACTGACTTGGGATGAACCCTTACCAAGCCACTCTCAAGCGGATTGGGAGCGTTTTCTTTTCGACTTACCTCAGCTGAATCAGTTAAGGCTTAAGCGGTGCGTACTTCCGCCACATGCGGTTTCTTATTCACTACATGGGTTCTGTGATGGCTCAAACTTAGGCTATGCGGCTGTAGTTTATTTGCGTACTGTAAAACAGGATAATTCAGTATCGATACACCTGCTCTCGGCCAAGTCCAGAGTAGCGCCTATTCGCTCTAAACTAACCATTCCTAAAATGGAACTTAGCGGCGCCATTATTTTATCTCGGTTAATTAATTATGTAGCAGCATCTTACGTGGGGAAAATTCAACTCGATGACATAGTATGCTGGTCAGACAGTACCATTGTACTATCTTGGTTGCGAACACCACCACATACTCTACAAACTTTTGAGGGAAATAGAGTTGCGGAGATAAACAACTCTAAAGTGCGGTTAACTTGGCGGTATGTCCCATCTAATTTAAATTGTGCGGATATAGGATCTAGGGGAGCTACAGCTTCAGAGCTGCTTAACAGTTTACTGTGGTGGGACCCACATTGGTTACATGACAGTCCAGAGAGTTGGCCTGCGAACTATATTGGTCGCATCCCAGACTTGCCGGGCATTAAGACTGTCAAGCTAACATCTCATGCGGTAGTGATCGAGTCATGCGATCTACCTGCTCGGTACAGCTCTCTACCTAAACTCCAGGCAGTAACGGCTTATTGTCTTCGTTTTTCATATAACTTGCGGAACACTAACAAGCGGAGCGGCCCTTTAACAATAGCGGAATTATCAGCGGCATTAAAAACATTAATTAAAACAGTACAACAAGCGGAATTTTCAATTCATCTGGAATTACTTTCCAAGGGGCGATTATGATCCACGCGTATTCGACGACTTAGTCCTTTCCTTGATGAGGAGGGATTTTTACGTGTAGGCGGGCGGCTTTCAAATTCAAATCTTCCTATGGGAACGAAGCATCCTCTGTTGTTGCCCAAATCTCATGCGCTGACGCGGCTAATAATAGATCATTTTCACTTGACTCATTGTCACGCGGGCCCTACAGCTTTACAAGCTATACTTCAGCGGAGATATTGGATTCTCTCAGCGAGACAAGCTATTCGGTTCCAAATATTTAAATGCATTCCGTGTTTTAGACTCAAGGCCAAGCCTTCAGAACCTATTATGGCCGATCTCCCAGCAGATCGCGTCACTCAATCGGGCGGTGTTTTTCATGCGGTAGCCACGGATTTTGCGGGACCTTTTCAAATCAAAGCCTCTACGTTACGGAACGCTAAAGTCCTCAAGGCATATCTGTGCGTATTCGTTTGTCTTGCCACGCGGGTGGTTCATTTAGAGGTTGTCTCGGACTTATCCACCATAGCCTTTCTTGCTGCATTCACCAGGTTTGCATCAAGACGGGGATTGCCTAGGCTAATTCGATCGGACTGCGGTACAAACTACGTCGGCAGTAATAGACACTTAACGGAAATTGAGCGTCACCTTCGTCAACCGGCCGTAGCGGCTTCTCTCGAGAGAGAATTCACTAATCGCGGTATCGAATGGAGATTCAATCGACCCAGCGCGCCTCACTTTGGCGGCATTTTTGAAGCGGCAGTCAAATCTGCAAAAACTCACCTCAAGCGGGTTATAGGTGAGCAAACTCTCACGTTTGAAGAGTTAACAACAGTTTTTACGCGGGTAGAAGCGGTTTTAAATTCACGTCCAATGCATCCATTATCCTCGGACCCATTAGAATTCGACGTTCTGACTGGCGCTCAATTCCTTATCGGGAGATCATTAACTTCAGTCCCAGAATATGATTGGACGGCGGAGCCCATTTCGAGGCTAAAGCGATTCGAATTGGTACAGGCCATGTCACAACATTTCTGGAAGCGGTGGAGCTCAGACTATCTGACCACTCTCCAACAGCGGTCGAAGTGGACTTCAAAGACCGATTCCCCTCGCGTGGGCGATCTGGTTCTTCTGAAGGACGAAAACATTCCGCCCCTCCACTGGAATATGGGCAGGATTGCGGAAATTAAACCAGGCAGAGATGGATTTATTCGGGTTGTGGTAGTCAACACTCCACATGGGGTTTTAACACGACCTGTAGTTAAGGTGTGTCGTCTTCCTATCTACGATCATTAGATCAGCGGTGACTTTTCAATGTATTGCGGTTGATAAGAAGCTTGGCTTCTTCTCAGGGGGGGGGGGTGTTCGGTATTATTCGGCTTTACATCGCGCAACACAAATTCACTAGGTACACTTGCCTCCATCAAGCCCGGCGGCAGAGACAAACAGCCACATAGCTGGCCACCTACGCTTGTCCGCTCTGGTTGCCAAGCAACGGGCGACAGAGAGTTGTTGTTGACGGGTTCTGCAAAAACTGAACGGAGCGGTGTACATAATTACGTACGAAAACCAAAGACGAAAACGAAAACTTTTACCAAGATCGTGGTGTGGACTGGGCTATCGAAGGAGCGGACGGCGCGGCGATTTCACAAGGTAGGAGGCCACAACCATATACACACTACGATTCATATTTACATAGCCGTTTCGACCGACCTTTCATTCAGTGCGGTGGTACCAACCCGGGCGGGTTAAACCCTACCACCTAGTAATATAAGAAGGGAGTCATATCCCTTAGTCGCCTTTTACGACATACACGGGGAGAGATGCAGTGGGACTATTCTTTTAAAGTACTGGCCCCACACGGTACATTACAGAGAAAGAGACCACAATTATAGAGAAAGAAGTATGGGTAGTGCAAGCAAGGTAGGACTTTATTCTCAAAGTAAGAATAGATATTACGAAACCCCTTTGCTGGTGAACAAGCTTTATCTCTGTGTAAACGTTACTAATATATTATTGTGTGCACTGGATTTAAAAAAAACCCCGATCCTTAAGAAGTAAAAAATAATTTCCATTTACTTACTTAAAGAATTCGGGGGACCACTAAGTAAATTCTCGCGCTGTCGTGAGTTTTTATATTTTGTTTACTACGCGCGTTCGACTCGCACTTGACCGGTTTATATTCAAGATCTGTGTCATATCTGTGTTTTGGCAAAATTTTTCCTACAGAGACACAGATCTTGACCATAAAATTCGAACGAAGTAAAATTAAAATTTTAAAACCAAAAAAAAAAATTAAAATGGTTAAAACCATTTGCAATTTTTTTCTATGATAGGTAGTTCAATTAATCTAGTTCTGCCAACCGGGTTCTAACGATATGAGGCATGCCACATAATAAACTAAATATTTATTTTTAAATGTCATATTTCACATTTGATGCCATTTTCCCGATTTATCTATTATACATATCTGTATATAACTTGGTTGCCATTTTTAATAGTTATATATTATATCTTTCATTTTGTGCCAAATTTTAACTTGATACGAGAAACCGTTTATAAGTCTGTTATGTATGATAACCGTGTACCGTGTGGGGCCGGTACTTAAAAAGAATATCCCCACTGCATCTCTCCCCATGCATGTCGTAAAAGGCGACTAAGGGATAAGGACAAGATACCGTGCTAAAGGGCGACAGGCTCGCCACCTCTCACCTTGGCACGGTACTTCCACCGAGTCATGCAGCAGGTAGGTCTTCGTGCCTTACTTGCTGCTTGATCGATTGAATCTTGTTCGAATACTTTGCGAAACGTGGTGGTTGGTGTTGTGCTGTAATTGAACAGAGTTCTTGCAGCACAACACCGATTACTCTGCTTACCCCGATTGGCGGGATTTAGCGTGTGTGATATGTATGTATATGTATGTATGTATGTATGATCCTGTGACACAGAGAGGGACGAACGAGTCAAAGAATTAGTTCGAGTTTTCAGAACTAATTATGTTTTCACTCTTTGTGGTACTCTTTCAGGTACGGAACCTAAAATATAATTTTTAGAGATTTTGTGACATTTACCGCCATAGAGACAAAAATCTCCTCAGTAAAATACTTACGTCGTCGTAAATATTAAAGTGAGAAAATGAATCTCGCAATAAGTCGAACAACATTCAACGGCGCGTGAGTCTGTAAGCGGCTTACGATTTCCCACTGTACCTACGTTCATAATTTGCACGAACGAAACCTTTCCGTAGACCCACCGCTCTATTAGACTCGACCACGTATTGTATTGTATTGTTTATTGATCATTCATATGGCGGTTAGACTGCGCTCGAACTTGTCACAATTTGTTCTATCCGGTTCGATTACACCCACGAAGAAGAACCGACAAGAAACTTCGCAGGGTATTTTTTTAAACATGTTTTTACAAGTATTTAGTGACTAGCCACATAATAACACCGCCCATAGTCTATCTAAAACACAGCTTGAGAGCAAGATTAACAATTTTGCTGAGAGTTCTGACTATAAAGACTTATTAATTAAGTGGATCAGGTGTAAAGAGGGGTTTGACACCTGAAAGACAGAGACTGAATATCAGAGAAATAAATATATTGCATGTCGACCTTCTACAACCAACGGCAGCTCGCAAACGGGTCGACATTGTCTACTATACAAACAAACAAACATAATAATTTATTGAGCAAATAAATTAAAAGATATATATATTAGTGCTCAAAACTAGCCATTAGGCTCGCCTCGCACCTTTTTTTTTTTTTTTTTATGGAAACTGACACGGTTGGCTACATCACCTACAACATCCGTGATGTCAGCCCATAACACCGGATGAACTTGGTGCCACGTCAGTGCTTCCCTTCGGTCGTGTCGGCTACACTGAACTGGACGGAAAACACAAACTATTTACATAGCCGTTTCGACCGACCTTTCATTCAGTGCGGTGGTACCAAACCGGGCGGGTTAAACCCTACCACCTAGTAATATAAGAAGGGAGTCATATCCCTTGGTCGCCTTTTACGACATACACGGGGAGAGATGCAGTGGGGCTATTCTTTTAAAGTACCGGCCCCACACGGTACATACCGGCCCCACACGGTACAACCACGGTACCTGTATCGCTAAGCTCCGTTTACTTTTAGGTGTGGGGGTGTAGATTTTGTGTTAATTAAATATTATTGTAGGTACAAAAGTATGCATTTACTTAAGATAAAATAAATTGTAAGGTTAATATTTCTTTACGAGTAAATAAAACGGTTAATTAATAGATTAGTAGGTATGTTTGTAAGTTTGGGTTAATTTAAAATGTGCGTTAGTGTATGCCTAATAGTTTTATGTGTTTTAGAATGCTATACTATATAACTACAATTATTTTTTTCTTATTTGTGGAGTCGGACGTAAAGTTAATCCAGAAAACAATCTAATAATATCAAGGCGAAAAAAAAATTACGCATGCAGGAGTGACGTTTTCTATTCTTAGATACATACATAAATACCACGCACTGTATTCCGAAAATCGGGGTGAGCAGATTAATCGGTGTTGTGCTGCAAGGACTCTTGTAAATTACTTTATTATTTACAAAAGTAATGCTGGAAATTTTCTAGTAACTACATTATTTATTTACTTAAAAAAGTTTATTTTATACATTAACTACGCTAACACTTTTCCCGTGGTTCCTGCCTCTCTGCCATATTAATCCCCGACTGAAGGATTTGGGACGAAAATAACTGCGGGAATGGGAATATTCCAAAGCCGGTAAGTTTTTAATCAGCTAAGAAGTTGCCTGTACCGGATCTTCTGGAGACTGAGACGATCTCGTTGTCGATAACGGAACTTGCTTTTAAATAGATACCTACCTAAAATCTTTTGATGATTTTTTTGTAGAAATTTCATAAAACCCGAATACGAAAAACGAAAAGTTGATCTTAAAAAGCGCCAGAAAATTGCGTAGTCGAGCTCCTTTTATAGCTATTATATGGCTATTAGAATCCTTCTACACGTCTGACTACGGCCTAGAGCTCTTTAAGATCCACTTTCCAGGCTACCTTCGTTTTACGTAGGTACCTAGATATATAAGTCAATGGTACCTAGTCGGTTTTATGCACAGATCAGAGAAGTTTTTATGTTATTATTTTTTTAGTTTTATATTTTACTAGCTGAGCCCACGGCTCCGCTCACGTGCTTTTTTTCCCTAATTTTCTTTTTTCGTAAACCATCCCTGTATTGAGGCGAACAAAAAAAAAAATTCAAATCGGTCGAGCCATTTTCGAGTTTTTGCCAGGCTAACGCACGGGCTTATTTGGAAAATATACCTCTACCCAGCGCTCGTGACGTCACTGGCCGCGCTAGCATCGGGTATATTATTTTCAAACACAGAAATTGTTAGCCCTTTAAAATTTAATGTACCTTCACCCAACATTTGTGACATCACTGATCGCGCTGGCGTCGGGTATACTTTCAAATGCAGGACTTCGCGCGCAGGCACTTTAAAATATACCCGACTTATACGACGACCCGATATAAACGACATGCGCCGCCTCAACATTAGGTTAGGGTTAATATACACGGTGTTGCATTTGCCCCCGTAATATTTTTAACTGACATAAGGGGGCAATTCTATATGTGAAACTAAACAACTTCTGTGGCGAAAATTTTTTTTTTAAACAAAAAAAAATATTTTTTCTATACAATCTATTCTCAAAATGTATGGAGAAAAAAAAATTTTTTTTCTTCAAATTAAAAAGTCGTACAACAAAAGTTGTTCTATTTCACGTACAGAATCACCCCCTTTCGGGTTTTACGGTTGGGGTTGCAACACCGTGTATAGAAGATGCGTCGCGTAGTGACGCATCTTCTTTATATTAACCCTGGTTATTTTTTTTTAAACCACCAAAACATCACTCATACCACTTATCGTGTTGGGATCGGGTATACATTAAAGGAAGCCAAACGGAGTTTCGTTACTTGAAAGTATACCCGAGAAAAGTGCTGCGCTCGGGTATATTTTCAAGTGACAAACTTGCTTTGCTACTCCTTGAATGTATACCCGAGCTCAGCACTATTGAGCGCTGGGTAAAGGTATATTTTCCAAATAAGCAACGCACGGCAATTGATTTGTAAATATAGATTTGATTCTTTGTTGATGATTCAAATCTCTTTATTTATCATTCGTATATACAGTCGATAACAGACTACCAAAAATTTAAGGGGTGATTCTGGAACAACAACACTTACTTTTGTATTTAAGTCTTCGGTAGAAAAGAAGCCAGCGCCGTCTTCTAGCCATACTCATCTGTTTATTTTTCTATTCGATTCTTTGTAGTTCTAAACCATAAAGTGTTGTATATTTTTTAAGCCCTTCACAACGATACCCCACTCTATGGTGTTTGAAAAAAAAAACAATAATTTTATGTTTGTGGCATTTACGGCACACATCGCCGCCAGCGCACGCGGTTGCAAAGGCGAGCACATGCCTTATAGAGATTTGTTTCAGTCAGCCTTTGTATGTTTGAGAGGCGCCTGAATCGTCGAGGTGTCCAACATTTTTCCTTCACAATAGCTTTCCTTCTCTGCAAGTGGCGCTTATATTGATATTAAGATGCGTAATAAAATGCAGTCGTCCTCAATTAAGAAACATCCTACCACAATCGGATCGGGTTACAGGCCCATTTCATTTCATTCACCCGCCACGCGTCGAGCCTTCGGCGGTACAACAACGGCAAGATCTGTTTATTGTTTATTGTTTATTTAGCATCTATTGGCAGTACACTGCGCTCAGATTTGTCATATTTACATTGTAACATTCCGCCAGTTCGATTATCACAGCGAAGAAGAACTGACAAGAAACTTCACTGGAATTTTTTTCAATGTCCACTTAGTCTATACAAAAATGTTTGCCACTGCCTAGACACGCATGTGCTGATTTGTGACATGCAGCAATTCATGACAAATTGAAAACATTTTTACTATGAAATTTGTATGGACTACTGGTTTCTGGCGCAAACCACCACATGTCGTTATCGCATAACTAATTAATTACATTCATATCGCATCATTAATTATATGTTGTACTAACTCTAAAATTCTGTAGACATCTGTGGAAATCTGTCGTACCATGTCATATTGAAATTCATATTCGTATTCATATAGATTTTAGACTGGTGTGGTAAGTTTTAGACTGGTGGTAAGTTCTTATACTGGTGGTAAATTCATGCTGCATCTCTCTTCGTTCATTTCGTAAAAGGTGACAAGGGATAAGGGCAAGTTGCCGTGCTAAATAGCGACAGGCTAGCCACCTCTCAACTTGGTGGGGTCATTCCACCGAGTCATACAGCAGGTGGGTCGTCGTGCCTTACTTGCTGCTTGATAGTTAAATTCCTAAACGTGGTGTTCGGTGGTTGTGCTGTAATTTACCACAGTAAGCATGACACCAATTACTATTCTTACTCCGATTGTCTGCATACAACGTGTGGTAGGTATGTATGTAAGTTCATACAGTTATAATAGACTGGTGGTAAGTTCTTAGACTGGTGGTAACCGCACGATGGTTTAATGGTAATATTATGGAGTTTCACGAATACCTGGAAGTTTTAACAGTATTTTTTTTTAAGGAACCTGTCAACTCAACCCATCATGGGTCCGCGATGTACTGATAATGGTGAAATAAATGCCGTGTCAGGGCTTTCCACTTCGGTAGTGCTGGCTACACTGAACTGGGCGGAAAACACAAACTATTTTAATAGCCGCTTCAAAGGACTTTCACTAGTGCGGTGGCACGAATCCAGGCGGATGCCCATCACTTAGCAAGGCAAGGGAAGGGACCCCGCGAAGGAAGGAAAATAGAAAGTTTGTGAGTGCGATATTGTTTTTGAAGTGTATCTCGATCGTTATGGGGAAGATCTTCCTGTACACATTTGTCATGATTACACGATTTCAACTTCTTCGAGTGTTTTTTTTTCTTTATTGAAAGCGCGACTTGTGGCGCCGAGCCACCCATAAGGTGTCTAACGACGCCCATGGGCATTCGGCCGTATGCGAGGTTGCGAATGCCATGCCGGCTTGACGAGTGCCTATTCACACCCCTCTTGAAGGACCCTAAAATGTACCTGGAGGGAAATATATAGGAAAAAGAGCGTTCCAGAGTTTACCGGTTCTGTAGAGGAAAGATCTGCAGATTTTGTAGAGACCTAGTAACTGTGATAAGGTTCCATCAATGTGTCTCGAGTGATATAAGGGAACTGTACATTTGTGAAGGGGCCAGGAGAGGAGATATCCATCATCGCACACTCGAGATCGAGTCAAGTAGCCGAGGAGAGCAAACGGGTGGATGTGTGGAAAACGCCCCTACGAGGAAAAGAAAACGAGGGTGGAGGTAAATAAGCTAGGCAAGCCCGTGTAGCTTTATTTTACACTTTGCAATTTACCAAGCACGGAAAATAAAAAAACATCATATTTTGGTTTGAAATGAGTCACTTCTGGTTTAAATTTGACTAAAAACTTTGATTTGAAAATGTTTGATTTAAATTTAATACAATTTAAAAAAGGCCGATCTGTATAGCCAGCAATTCAAATGGAAGTCTCCGGTATGGCACCTACCTTCTCGGAGGTGATATTGGCTGGTCGCGGCATGTGCTTTGGCCCCTCAGACTCAGCTACCCATACCGAATTAACTATAAAAGTGGGTCATTGCATGATGCGCAGCGCAGCCCGAGAGAACACTCTAGTTGATAAAAAAACGGTTTATTTTCAAATATATTTTTTTTTTATGGAAACTGACACGGTTGGCTACATCACAACGTCCGTGATGTCAGCCCATAACACCGGGTGAACTAGGTGCCATGTCAGTGCTTCCCCCTTTGACCGTGCCGGCTACACTAAACTGGTCGGAAAACACAAACTATTTACATAGCCGTTTAGACCGACGTTTCATTCAGTGCGGTGGTACCAACCCGGGCGGGTTAAACCCTACCACCAAGTAAGATTAGGAGGGAAGGGACCTACAGTTTTACGAGGAATCCGAACCTCGGTCAGCCTCCAACGGTCAGCGGTCACCCATCCAAGTACTGACCGCACCCAGCGTTGCTTAACATTCAATAGCGACAGTTGACTGTCTGCACCACTGAGCTATCGAGGCTGACTTTGAATTTGTCCCCAAAATTGACTGCCAAAATGGAAATTTACGCTGTACGTCCGTGATTGGGTCGTCAAACTCCATAATGTAAATTTAAACTTTTTTCGTCCAATATATTCATAGAAAATAATCTGAGACAGACAGGCAGACCGCCAGTTGAGATTATGCACTTTACACCATTTTATATGCAGCTCGTGTATTAAAGTTGTGTAAAATAAACGTACAAGGGCTTACCTCAGCGGCAATACGAGAAAAGAGGGAAAGACAAATGAAAAGGGAAAGTACTTAGGTAATCGTACGTTGGTATCTCTTAACGCTTCCGGGTTGGCAAAACAATGTTACAAGTATGTGACGATGGATGAACTTGGAAGGGACGTTATCTGGTTGACCTGCTATGTAATCTTGAGACAACGGAACTGATCTCCTAAGAAAGAAAGCGAAAAAACGATCAATTAAATTATTTTACGGAGGTCATAATTTTTATTTTAAGTAGGATCTGCGTCGTTTTTGAATATGCCGGTACAATCTCTAAGGCCGATTCCTCCTTCCTCTAATTATTGAGGAGACAGATCTTATAACAGAAATCTGAATCTATGTTTTGAGGCACCCGACGATATGTTTAACGCGATCCCGCCGTCCCCTTTCCACCTCCGCGCCACGCCCGCTGGGCAGGGATTGCATCACTACACGCCAGGGCAAGTACAGTTTATGTACAAACGATTACACACACATGGAGCCAATATACGTTTAATACATGTTTAATACGTTGACCTTTACTGGCACGCATTCTAAAGATCTACACATCTAGGGGGCACAGCCCAATGATATTATAAGTTAAAAGGACGTAGATAGGTTATCTGAGCTCCCAAGCGGCACATTAAATACAAGACCACAGTCCTGTCTGAAGTTAGTCGCCTACCAACTACGCACGCACGCGTTCGGACCGCTAACCACGAGCCGCTAACACATCGAAAATGCCGTCGTGTGTAATGAGATTCTGCAAGAGTATTCGAGTCGGCGCATCACTTTATAGTTCTTCCTCTCAACTTTTCAAGGACGTGCCATGTGTGAGCACTGAATTTCATATAGATAACGTATCTTTCCTAAAATATCATTGGCACAGCCAGTCCAAAATAATTTAACACGTAAAGCAATAGCTTTTATTTAATACCGCTACTCGGTTGAAGTGTTCCCTGTACGGTCGGAGCTTCGAGCGGCGAAAGTTTCTTCAAAATGTACCGCCCTCTAGCGGATATTAAGTGAATAAATTGTGCTTTACGTCACGCTGCCGTGCCGACGCTACACAACCCATACTCCACTAAATCTCTCCACAAACTTTGCTTTATAACTTTATAACCGACAAAAATGTTCGAACGAACGAAACATTCAAACGTGACAGCGCAGCGTTCTTGCTGGTCAGCTTGAAAGAAGTTGGAAATATTTTGTTGCATGAAGACAGTTCTCGAATTTAAATTTCGAATAATAAATTCGAGGTGCACAATTATAGTTTTTTGGTTTCCGTACAAGTACGTTAGCCTATTACTAAGCCTGCGCGGTCCGTCCGTCTGTCCGTCTGTCTGTCGGAGGGTTTGTATCTTTTGAACCTTAAATAGCTAGCCGGTTGAAATTTTCACAGAATATGTGTTATTATGGCGAAGAAATATTTTTTTTTATACTACGCGCGACATGTGGCGCTGAGCCATCCATAAGGTGTCTAACGACGCCCATGGACATTGGGTCGTACGCGGGGATTGCGAATGCCATGCCGGCCTGATAGGTGCCTATTCACGCCTCTCATATAGGACCCGAGACTATACTTGGGGGGAAATATGTGGGCAGGGAGAGCGTTCCAGAGTTTACCAGTTCTGTGGAGGAAAGATCTGCAGAACCGATTAGTACGCATCCGTGGTAATTCCAGCGTAAAGGGATGCATTGCCCAGTGCGCGTTTTGCGTAGGTGGAAAGGGGACGGCGGATCGCGTTAAACAGCTCCTCCGAGCATTCCCCGTGGAATAAGCGATAGAACACACTAAGGGCGTCTATTAAAAAAAAATAACAGTAAAAAATCGGTCAAGTGCGAGTTTTACTCGCGCACGGAGGGTTCCATATATCCGCTTACTATACCTGTCAAAAAACTATATCTGTCTATCGCTTGTCTTTCTAAAATGCACAATATAAAAGCCTGTGGCGCCCTCTATTATTCAGTAGCGTGACTAATCGATTCTTAGCACGCATCTTGTATGTGGAACCGCAATTTTTTTTTACTTTTTGCTTTTTTTGTGGTTTCTTGGCACATCCGCCATATTAACACATATTCTGTGAAAATTTCAACCGGCTTGCTATTACGGTTAAAAATATACAGCAATCAGACATAGATAGACGACACGTAGGCTGGTAATAGGCTTCGGTATAGATACGAAACCCCTTACCAGAAACGTAGTACGGAAATCTCGGTGCGCCAGTTCGACTCGCACTTGGCCGCTTTTCAATCCACTCCAAAAAGGAGGGAGTCTACGTCTTCTAGAAACTTATACAAGTTGCTTTTTGCGACGATGAAGACGATTGAGAAAAACGCAATCAACAGTTTCCAATAATTGTATCTACCGATACTTTAGGCCAATTATTTTTTCCCGCGCCGCAGAGCCGACCCAAATTCATCCGAGGCGGCCACATTTTAAAGGGGTCACTTAAACTATTCGGACATTAAGGCCGGAATGCGACCCTCAGCCGAGATTCTGAAATTAACTGACATTACTCGACCCCTTGACCGCAGTCGGAGCTATGAGTACAAACCTTTTGCATTCCAACCTATTTTGTGTGGGAGCGTCCCAATTTAAAGCTCCTTAAGCCAGGCTGTAGTGGGATAACTTGGATGCTGAAGTGGACTCGGAGACGGACTTTGAATTAAGGTAAACTAATAGGTCTCTCTCTCTCTCTATGTTGGTAATATCTTCGCATGTAAGCATTATAAGATTTGGAGGGGTCCTCAGTATTGTAGTTTCGAGTATGTACACTCCGCTTAGACAACACAATACACAAATATTTTGAACAAATTTTTTATTTGTATTTATTGTTTATTGTACACCATTTTATTATAAAATAAGGTACAAAAGGTAGGCTTAATGCAGATCTACATTATATTCAAGCAAACATTTGGGATGTGGTAAAGGTTGTCAAAGTAAACGCATGGATAATGTGAGATAATAATAACATAAATAGGTATGAATAATATATATGTGTACATATGCTTATTATTACATAGTATTTATGCAATATAGAAAATGGCATACACATGGCAGCGGCTGTAAAGCATCAGGACACGGCTAGTCCCTAACCCAGACACATGCTGAGCTGCGACCAATTTTTACATAGGTTAGGTAGGTATGTAATTAAATTAAATTAATGTAAAATTTTAATAGCTGTAGGTAATGTAACTATGTCAACTAAACATATTTTTATTAATTTTTTTATTTAATTAATGATTGTATACCAACGCACTTCATCGAAATCCTGTCGGATGAGGATGCCATGCCACCATGCCTAGTTGGCATTCTTATCATAGTATACAGATCTGGCTGAAATGTATAAACGAAATATATTTGAATTCATAATGCCGTATATAAAATATAATAAATAAAAAATAATTTCAAAAGTTGTACTTAAATTTTTAAAGTAACGATAAGTTTTCAAAGTAAAATTTTAATTATTGATTAAAATTTCATATCCATTCCATATCAAACGCCCAAATACAACATTGAACAAAATCACAACTCAGAGAAAATTCTAGTCCGCGTTCCTAATTTGCATGAAGAAGCAACAGGAGTGCTAGTGACAGCTTCGGAGCTGTAATAATTATTCAATGAAATAAAAATTTAGTTAATTTTTTTTTTCTGACTCAATATTAACCCTTTGAGTCCCACACTTTGAAAATTGTGAAAATGGTATTAAATAAATAACCACAGCACTATTCACATACGTCACGCGCAGACAATCTATAACATTTTGGCAAAATTAACTAAAACACAAATATTACACGTTGTAATTAAGAGTATGTTATAGTAGTCGACATTGCTAAGAAAAGAAAAAAAACTGACCAAACGCGAGTCGGACTCGCCTACCGAGGGTTTCGTACCACCACGTAATTGGCTGGTTTTATTTTGTTGTTTTACTTTGGAGTTTGCACTATAATTACACCAAGTTTAACGCTTCTATGTATTACTGTTTTTACAATAGAGAAAAAATATTAAACCCTCACCCCATCCATCGTTGACCACAATAATATTTTAATAGGTTTGGACGTGAGACTGTCCAATGCTTATATGAGAAACAGCGTCGCCGAGCTCCGCGGGTAGCGGAGGGGGCGGCGCGCGCTCTGATTGGGTGGTATCGGGCGGTATCGCGCTCTGATTGGTTGGTAACGAATGGAATTTGTACGTTTATACAAACGTCGTGTTACCCTGACGGGGGGAAGGTCCGACGTCCTTACCTAATAAAATGTTCTTGGTTGACCATTTTGATAAATGGCGTTGGCTCTTCCCCAGGGCCCAGTAAAAAATTAAGGCAAATTTTGAATTTTTGATTTTTATTATAATTTGGTGGCAACCGCTATAATAACCCATATTTTGTGAAAATTTCAACAGACTACCTATAACGGCTCAAAAGATACAGCCTTCGAACGGACGGACAGACATACAGGCAGAGACAGACGGCGTATGCTTAGTAACACGCGTCGAATATTACATTGCATGTTACTTGCAATGCGCTACCTAGACTATACGCTACGTGTATATACGGTTTTCCCATCCGTAAACACACGTACTCGCCGATTCTGGCGTCGAGCAAGTTTTGCAAACGAAGTTTGAGGTTTGAACACATTACCTAGGTCCCAACAGGAACTTGGATGTTTGTTCTACTGGTATCTACTTCTCCTATCTCATCAGTTGCTGCTTTGCTCCTTTACAGCTTAACGATTAACAATTTAGTAACACTAAGTTTTTATTTAAGACTATGTATGTATTTTAAGGTACTGTCCTGTTAAAAACAGTCTAAAATTTCCTCGCATTTCTATGTTTATTTTTATTTTTATTCAAACTGACACGGTTGCCTACATCACCTACCTACAATATCCGTGATGTCAGCCCATAACACCGGGTGAACTAGGTGCCATGTCAGTGCTTCCCTTAATTTCATATCGGCTACACTGAACTGGACGGAAAACACGAACTATTTACATAGCCGTTTCGGCCGAGACGTTTCATTCAGTGTGGTAGGGTTTATCCCGCTCGGTTTGTCGTAGGGTTTATCCCGCTTGTTCGAATAGTTTGCGAAACGTGGTGGTCGGTGTTGTGCTGTAATTTACTAATACTTGCAGCACAACACCGATTACTCTGCTTACCCCTATTGTCGGGATACAGCGTGTGTGATATGTATGTATGTATGTATCGCATGAGCTCGCACGTCTTTGTGCGACAGAGACGATGCTCTATAACCGCATTGTCTCTTTTTAAAGCCCGATGTACATTACTTACTTCTTCTCTTCTTTACTTACTCTCATCACCCAAAGGTTGACTGGAAGAAATCACTTAAAGTGATAAGTCCGCCTTTGCACGCTACTTTTCTCTTGCTCTGTGTGAATTATTGTAAATTTGTATTGTTCTTCTGTATGTTATCTTCTGTCTTGTGTATCTCTGTGTTTTTGTGTGCAAGCATTTCTATTCTTTTCTATCGTACTGTACCTTATCAGTTGGTAGGGTTTAACCCACCCGGATTGATACCAACCATAGTATATATATAGTCGAATGTATGTTTTCCGTCTAATTCATATGTAGCCGGCACGGCCAAAGGAAAGCACAGACATGGCACCTAGTTCATCAATGTGATATTGGCTGGCATCACGGATATGTATGTGATGTAGCGAACCGTGTCATTTTTTTATTAAAAAAACGAAGGGTAACAATACCTTTTCACGGTGACATTAATAATCACACGGAACCATAGAACCAGCTAAATAATTAATAATAAGTTAATTCAGGAAATTCTCACGAGCTTATGTTCACAAATATTTTATGAATAGGGATACCCACCATAATTCTACTGAAATGAATATGAATTTCGTTGATAACATTTTCCCAAATCTGAAAGTACAAATTCGGTCCGGCAGCAGCGTGCAATAACCAACGACGTCACGTTCCAACCGACATCTGGATCGCTACTCCCGTTATATCTGCTTGGAGAGTGTCAGGTTGGTCGCCGCACCTCCGCCTCCCCTCCCTCACCCACCCTCCCCGCCGCTCGCCCCGCTTCACCTGCGGCTGCGGTCGGCGCGATGGCCGCCATTCTGAGGCCGCTTTGCGGAGTTTAAATTTAGAACACAATTTGGATAATATTTAACAAGAGGTGATTTTGAATTTGGAAATGGATTACCTATAAGTGCGCAGAAAAGTAGTTTTAAAATTAGAATTCCGTTGGTTGATTAATTAAAGGTTATCGGAATTACCTTAAATATTGTATAGCTTGCAAATGCTCTGATAATTTTATTAACAGAGCATAACAGCTGAATAATTGCACGTAAATTCCGGTGATGCAATTTCGGCGGAATTATAATGCTAATATTATAATAGCCCTGTGAGTTATTTTTATGGAAGCTGACATGGTTTACTAGTACAACACCCATGATGTCAGCACGTACAACATCTTGATGAACTAGATGCCACGTCAGTGCTGCGCTTTGATCGTGCCGGCTAAACTGAACTGAATGGAAAACACCAAATATTTATAGAGCCGCTTCTAGATTACATTCAGTGCGGTGGTGTCAATCTGGTCAAGCCCTACAAACTTGTAATGTAAGGGAAGGGCAGCCAGGTTCTACGGTTTTACGTGATCCACGGACAGCCTCAACAGTCGCACGGTCACATATCCAAGGTCTAGTCACGCCCAGGTATATTGTATGTTAACCTTAAACATTTATTTAAAAGCTGACAGTCTATTTTACGTCTTCGTCATTATCAGCCCGCATCAGTCCACTACTGGGCATAGGTCTCTCTCAAGGCGTACCATCATACGCGGTTTTCCGGTCTTATCATCCATCCACTAACAGCTACCTTTTTAGGTTGTCTGTCCACCTAGGCAAGGGCCATACGTTTACTTGTACGTGGCCTCCATTCAAGCACCTTTCTACCCAAGCAGTTGTTTCAGATCAGTGCTTCTGAATTTGAGAAAAACCAAAAACTTCATCTGAAAACGATTTGAAACATACGAAGTTTGTCTCTAGCTTCTGGAATTGGCCCCAAAGTGACCCAGCCACAAATCTGGGATCCAGTTACCTAACAGGCGATTACACAGTGTTCTAGTATAGATGTAAGAGGCTGAGCAGCATCAAATTAAAGACTAGATCCTTGCTAATAGCATTCTGACAGAAATAAATAATCTTGAGAAACTGTTCGATGTATCTGTGACACAAACAAAATATTTCTTATATTTTGTGAGAAATAATGAAATTAAAATATACTTTATTGTACACCACTGCATAAAAGGGTTACAAAAGGCGTGATGCCCTGAGGCATTCTTTACGAACTAACCGTTGGGATGTGGAAAACACGTAGGGGCGGACAATTCAGTACCAAAGAGGGAACAGCGGTATGAAATATAAATACACAGAAATATAAATCGACATATAAAATCATTACTCTGTATAGAGAACGCGCGGAAAAAAGGTCATTGACCTTAGAGCGTTAGCTCCCTTGCACAAACGTAGCGCGCAAATCGCCATCTCTCTCTTACGTCGTGTTTGCCGCAAACTCAGCACAAGAGAGAGATGGCATTTTGTGCGCCCCGTTTGTGCAAGTGAGCTTGTAGAGAGCGTTCCAACTAAATCTTTCCTTCGCCGTTATGTTGGCTCCACTGCCAGTTTCACTGTCATTGCTTAAATTCCTGTTGCCAGATTGTGAAGATTATATTACCTAATAATGTAATAGGTATTTAACGTATAATAAATGCGGTAAATACTGATAATTACGGGTAAATCTGTACACATATCAACCCTCAACGCTGTTTTGACAGATAGACAGTGGAGCCAACATAACGGCGAAGGGAAGATTTATATGGAACATGGAACGCTCTCTAAACAGAGATCACATTGTTTGACAGATAAAATGTCAAATTTTAATGATAGTTATTACCCCCACGTTTCCAAACTAAAACGAAAAGTAGTATTGTATTTATTTATAAAGTTGCACGCATACACAAAATTATTACCTACATACATAGATACAAGATGGTTTACATTACTCGTCAATTTACAAATTATTTATTGAAGTATTAACATTTTCTTTTAATTTTTTCTTCTTTAAAATAGTATAATGGTTGGGTGCATGTGTGTGCGTTGAGTAATTTTAGATCATGTCAGTTACGCGTTATTGTCACGAAGTATATTTAATCGTCTACCTGTGATACAGCCTAATAGCTAGTATACATTTATGTGATAGGAAATAATTTAACGCAGAGGTGTCTAATACAACTATTTATAATTGATTTTTTCTTTATTTGTAATGATACCTCATTTTCCGGGAAAAAATAATTTTGAAATTGATTTGACCATGTATAATTTTTTTTTTTATTGGAAACACGACAATGGCGCCGAGGCACCCGTGAGGTGTCTAACGGCGCCCATGGACATTCGGTCGTATTCGTTGCGAATGCCATGCCGGCCTGACAGGTGCCCATTCACGCCCCTCTTGAAGGACCCGAGACTGTACTTGGGGGGAAATATATGAGCAGGGAGAGCGTTCCAGAGTTTACCGGTTCTGGAGCAACCGTCCACCAGGACCTGAATGCTACGCCCATGTAGGAAGTCGGCGACCCAGTCACAGAGGCCAGAAGGAAGGATAATATTACATTTTATATATTTAATGTGTTCACACAAGTATAGGTAGCTGTTTATCTATCTAGCATGCAGTTATGTGCATGTTTTATTAATAAGTAGGACACTTATTTTGCTACTACCTACTTATGTACATTTCACTATATTAATCGACTCTTAAACATCCAAAGGTTGCCTGGAAGAAATCTCTGTAAGGGATGGCGCCTCATTTAAATGTTCTAATTTGATTATTGCTGTTAAATGTTTCTTGGAGCAATAAAGTATTTTGGCTAAGCTCAAATAGCAGTGGACTGTGTACGTCAGCCGAAAAGACCGTTGGAGTAACCGTGTCCTACACTGGCGGCCGTGGACAAAACTTTCTTTTCTATCATTTTGTTTTGATTTACGTTTTTTGTTTATAGACGTCCGGAGATACCAGCCTTTCGGCTACAAAATCCAGACGTCTACTACCTGCACTCTTGCGGCCGTGGACAGGAAAACGGAGTGTGGGCAGACCACCCGCTAGGTGGGACAACGACATTAAGTATGCTGGCGGAAAGCAGTGGCTTCGTACCGCTGGCTGAAGGCCGGGAGGATTGGAGGAAAATTAGAGAGGCGTATATCCAGTAGTGCACGCATACGCGCTGACTGACTGACTATCTGTGTAATCACGAAATAACCGCAAATCTGGAAACTTCCATCCAGATTCATTTTATTTCAGTGTCTAAAATCCCCTGTGATAACTTGCAAATGGAGTTTGCTAGTTTTTAAAGGCATTTTAGCAGGCTTTAGGTACTTTAGAAGGCTTTTCTCTGGAGTTTTTATTCTATTTGCGTTCCGTCCCCAACATGCTCTACCGTATCTACAAAGTCTGTTTATTTAAATGAGCTAGGGGATGCAGACGAATTAAAAATAAAGCATTTGTTAATGGAACGCGTGGTCTCAGTTTAGCATGGGAGAAAGGATTGCCAGGAGTTTGCTGCTTTAAGCTTAGGAATAAGCTAGGAATCTCTAAGCGTTTGTATTTTGTCAAAGAGATCCTTTTTTTTTAGGGTTCCGTATCTGCCGTACTGGACCCTATTACTAAGCCTTACGCCGTCTCTCTGTCTGTCCGTGTGTCCGAGGGCTGTATCCCTTGAACCGTAATAGGTAGCCCGTTAAAATTTTCACAGAATATGTGTTATTATGGCCGATAATAGAACTTAGTAACTTCAGTATTTGATATTAATTTCAACTTTGATATCTCTACCCGTTCCTGAGAAAAAAGGTCTTGATAGACAGACAGCCAGCCAGACAGACAGACAGACGGATAAAAAAGTGATCCTATAAGTAAGGGTTCCGTTTTTTCCTCCTTTGAGGTACGGAAACCTAAAAAGAAGCATATCAACATAATGTTATTACAATGTTTATCGTAATACAGAATCCTAAAGAAAAGGCTCATTCATGCGACTTTCCTCCAGCGAGTGAGTGGAATGGAAAACGAAATGCCGGATAAATTAATTTGTACGAAAACGTATCCAGACACAACAACGTACCCTCAGCCCACAAATATTCAAGGAAAATGAGAGGGAAGAAGGCGGGGACTCGGTTATATTGAAAACCGTCGTCTTCGTTCAATAATAAAACCAAACTCATTCTATCGGCAGAGCAGTAATTTAATATTGCTTAGGCTTGAGTATTCTACTTCTATCGTGAGGCTAACACGTTTGTACTTTGCGTTAGAGAAATTTTCAAAAAACATCGAACGCAAGTTGTATTTTTGTTCCAATTAAATGACGTGGGTATCTGTCAACTGTTGAAAACAATTCAGCGATGTCTCCTACAGGTCCTTCGTTGATGTGATCGAACAGCCTAGCGCGATGCGAATTTCTTGCTCTGTGATTTTACAAGAGTTAGTGCTCTAACATATGAATGCATACATACATACATAGCGTCACGTCTGTTTCACGGTGGGGTAGGCAGAGACAACGAATCTTCACGTTTCACGATCCTGACACCCCTCTGACGCCTCTTCCACTCTCATAATGTTCTTCATGCATGCTCGTCGGCTATGAATGTTTTATTAAAAATAATAATAAAAAAGTTAGAGTAGTGACCTAACCGGTCGCAAAATAAATATAGTTCTGGCAAATTTCCCTTATATTATGACCAATTTAGAAAATTAGCGCCCATAAAACACGAACCCACGTTTAATCGATTTCAACTTGCATATGACTCTGTACAATAAAACATCTTATTTGAATTAAATAAAATTGAATGAACGCTAGAATAGCGCGCCTTGCGCTGTTACAGATCGATAACACTCTATCTAGACGCGCTCGAATAACGCCTATAGCGCTACCGCAGAAGTGTGAGAGGCAATCGTAATAACGCTGCGGGCTGCCGGTATATTGTGTTTCGTTGTTGGATCTCACTTACCGGCAGATACGCGAACACGCCGCGAGTAATCAAAATAAATGAGATGTTCGCAAGGCGTCGATGGAGAAAGCTCCAGATGTTTTCGTACCTGCTACGAGATTGCCGATGCTGTTCTTTTGCCAGACTTTTTACGATTACAAATTGAGATACTGAACGGGCAGGAGGGGGAATAACATTTGAATGAAGTTGTACCACTTTCGATATGGGCTATACAAATCATTATTATAGGTAAGTAATTTAATGTCTGTAAGTATTCAATTTCTGTCAGCCTCGATAGCTCAGTGGTGCAGACAGTCGACTGTTGATATTGATTGTTAAGCAACGCTGGGCCGGTCAGTACTTGGATGGGTGACCGCTCGACCGTTGGATGGTGACCGTGGTTCGGATTCCACGTTTAACTGTAGGTCCCTTCCCTTCTTACTGGGTGGTAGGGTTTATCCCGCTCGCCAGCACTGAATTATTATTATTTTTTTTTTTTTATGTAAACCAGCATGGGTGGCTGTGCCGAGGGACCAATGGTGCAGTCGACAGAGCCAAAATCACCTCTCCTCGCGAAACCACGCTCAGTTAGGTGCCATGCCAGCAGATTTGCGGACTGTTGCTAGGCTGTCTAGCCCGTTAATACGACGCTTGAAGACACCCAGGTTAAAGGATTCAGGAAATACACTCGCCGGAAGACAGTTCCACACTCTAGCGGTGCGACAAAGAAACGATTTAGAAAACCGATGGGTTCTCAAAAGCCCAATGTCAATGAATGAAACGTTGGTCGAAACGGCTATGTAAATAGTTTGTGTTTTCCGTCCAGTTCAGTGTAGCCGGCATGACCGAAGGGAAGCAGTGACATGGCTCCATGTTCACCCGGCGTTATGGGACAACATGGATGTTGTAGGTGATGGAGCCGACCGCGTCAGTTTCCATAAAAAAAAAGTATTGCACAGCATTGTGAACGTTTTCATCTACGTTTGCTATAAGTATACTGGAAGCGACGATGTAGCCAACCATGTCAGATCCCATAACAGAACCACTTCTGAAGTTTTCGAGCTTCCTTATGAGCATAACCAAGACTAAAATATAGTCTTCAATAACTTTGACACTTCCTCACCTGCCTTCGTTCTCGCTGCACCGACTCCGCTGAGTGAGTTGTGACGTATGATTTTTCAATCACGCGGCGCGGAAGCCGGAGGAGCCTTCAATATTTGCGTTCCATCATCGTCGTGATGACGTCACCGAGCCGCGGCGACAGCCGCTCCGATCATGATTCGAACTGAGCGCACGCTCGGCCGAACCACTGAGCGCGCCCTACTTTTAGCTGATTTTTTTTTATGGAAACTGACACGGTTGCCTACATCATCTACAAGATCCGTGATGTCAGCCCATAACACCGGGTGAACTAGGTGCCATGTCAGTGCTTCCCTTCGGTCGTGCCGGCTACACCGAACTGGACGGAAAACACAAACTATTTAGCCGTTTCGACCGACGTTTCATTCAGTGCGGTGGTATCAACCCGGGTGGGTTAAACCCTACCACCTAGTAATATAAGAAGGGAGTCATATTCCTTACTTGCCTTTTACGACATACACGAGGAGAGATGCAGTGGGGCTATTCTTTTAAAGTACCGGCCCCACACGGTACAAATTGTCCAGTTTGTTTTTAAAATTATTCACCGAGAGAGCATTTACAACTTCACTGGGTAGACTGTTCTCTGTTGGTAAGAAAGGTCGTCGAAGTGTTCTTTTTGTGTGTGATTGTAGTGTTAGCAAGAAACGAACATATCTTGTAGCATTTGAACGTTGTAATAGGCATTCAGAATTTTAAATGTTTCAATGAGATCTCCCCGTTCTCTTCGTTCTAGATTTTACAGTGATCGTGCCAGGCAGGACCACGCGCGCTTCCATCTAAATGTTGCCTGTGTTTGAACAGTGGCTGACGCAATGACGACAGATGAAGTTTGCGTATCGGCCCCGCGCCGCAACCCACTTCCAGATCCACTATCGGAGAGTGAAGGCACGCCTACCCAGAACATGAAATCGCGAAGTATCTACTAAGAATGATGTGATCATGCTACTGGAAGTGCTAGAAGTAAAGTTTTGTATTATTAAACTTTTGATTTCCAAATTTAATTAAAAATTCCTGACTATAATAAAATGTAGTTTTATTTCGTTTTACTCATTTGTATTTGTTTTTATATATTTATTATAAATTTTTAATAAACACAGATAATAAAACTAAACTAATATAAATTAAAACTAAAAAAAATTATATTACAATACAATAATTTCCTAATAAATAAATCACAGTTTCTACGGGCAACCGACCGTCTAACATACGTCAATTTATAACTCAAAAGCCACTTTATCGACTTACATACGGTTTTCACTGTTACATTCTGTCACTTCATTACCTAGCGGGCGACAATGGAATGATCGTTTTGAGAAACGATGGGTACTCAAAACCGCAATGCCAACAAGAAAATTCAATTCAAATACAAAGTTTTTTATTTTTTAATTCCCTTAAATATACAATATACAATTTTTTTTTTATTTGACATCCGTGTCCCAAAACTCAACGTCAAGCGGGAACCAGGGAGTAGGCCAGTTTATGAATACCCAGGGAAAAAAAAGAAAACACAAATCGGAGTCATTTATTTTTTTAGAAAAAATTTAACTGAATATTTTTTTTGGTAAAACTACAGGCATTCTGGTTTTGTTTGGGATAATGATAAATAGCAGAGTTATTTAGGCTACCAATAAATTTTTTTTTTAACAATTATATCCATCGCGCCTTCCAGCGTGGGAATGCCGCGAGTATGCTGGGAACACTCAGCTCCATCCCCAGGCAAAATTTCAGTGAAATATTTTATATTGTTATTTAAGTAGTTTGTTTAGCATTTTAATTTTGTATTCGTTTTAAAATAAAGAAATACTTCTTCAAAAAAAAAAACTATTATATTTGCAAATTTGTATTCGTATTACCTAAAAATGTCACTTTTCAACGTTGCTCAAAACAAATGCTCATAATATCATACTTATTTTTCCCTGGGTACCATAAACTGGCCTACTCCCTTGTTCCCGCTTGACGTTGAGTTTTGGGACAACCTGTATAGATGTGAATTGAAAAAAGGTGTAGGCGTAAAAGTTGTAAAATTGAAAAATAGTGTTCAGTTTCTCAGAGATAAGTTGGATGGCAAGAAATAAGGGATGCAAATTCCTGCGAGCAGCTTCGCGAGCTCAACAAACTTCCCCCCCAACTGTTAACATGTCCGAACTTAAATTCCCAGAAATAAGCTAAGCCCACGCTCAGCATATCGCCGATGGCGAATGCGCCACGCCGCATACGCTGCCAGTTGCATTTTCTCAATTTTCATCGTTCAAATTGTTTCCGGTCCAGCTAGTCGCGCCGGCCGCTCGACGGCTCTCGCCCCCCGCGCGAATGTAATTGTTGGCATCGTGATTGCTTCCGACCCGTGGATATTGCTTACGAGCTCGTCGCTGAGCGGACGTGTGCTCTTTTGCATTCGCGACTGTGCGACGACGCGTGCGTCGATGCGAGCATTTATGGAAGGTGGCAAGTTGCGGGATTGAAATCGCTAAACTGCACGGAGAAAAAAATCGAAAATAAGAGATTAAGAAATATTGATTTTTCACTTCTGCATTACATTCATAAACAAACAAACAAAATATATTAGAATCAATAAAGGAGAACAGAAAAAAATCCGGTCTAGTGCGAGTTAGATTCGCTCGCCGAGGGTTTCGTTCGTATCAATCAATACTAATAATAAATCTCTAATGATGGTCATGGAGTAAATTACATTGTTTTCTGAGATACTGCGTTTGTAGACTCTGTATATATGATACTAAAACGAAATTGACGATGTTTAGAAATATTTTCTGTACGTATGTATGTATGTTCCTCCATAACTCTTAAACCGATCATCCGAATTTGATGAAACTTAGTACAGGCACATGTACATTTTACTAAACTGGACACAGGATAGGCTACGTTAAGACGTGGCTCGGTAAGCGTCCACTGCTGGACCTCCCGGTCTTCAGGTACGGAACCACTGCTTTCCGCCGACGTACTTGATGTCGTTGTCCCACCTAGCGGGTGATCTTCCCACATCCCGTTTTCGTCGTCGTCGTCTCTTCGGCTGATGTATCCACTACCCAGCCCACTGCCACTTGAGCTTAGCCATCCAAAGTTCAAGTACATAACCAAGTACATAACCACAACCAAACATAATTAGTGAACTGAAATTACACTGTTGCATCAATACTACTCACTGCTCATGCCTTCATCTGGAGCGGTGTGCTGAGATCAAATATCTAGGTGTAACATTAGATAAACACTTAAACTGGAGTCAACACATCTTAAAAATAGCCGCACGCACGAGAAAACTAATTTACTTCTATAAATGTATAAGAAACGTGGCAAATGAAAAACTCCTAAAAACCGTATATTTTGCTATGAGTCAGTCTGTACTAGCCTACTGTATTAGTGTTTGGGGTGGTGCCGCAAAAACATTTCTGATTGACCTTGAGCGGGCACAGCGCTCTAACCTAAGAGTGCTTTTTAAGAAGCCTTTTCGTTACAACACACATGCGCTGCTTTCCGAGACAGGGATTTTATCAATTAAACAGCTATTTATAGAAAAAATTATTGGATACTTTAAGGAAACGGAGACCCATGGAATCGTAGACAGGCCACGTACTAGAAATTGTGATGACACTCAACCTCCACAAATGAAAACAACATTTGGACAACGGTCAAAAATATTTTTAACTGCCTATATTTATAAACAGGCTAAAGCAGCGTGTAATTTTACTGAGAAAGCTGGTAAAGCACGAAGAGACTCAATTAGAACCTGGTTAAATAATCTGGATTACCACGGAACAGAGCAGCTACTGGAAATCTTAAGTTAAACATTTATACATTTGAATTGATTCATGATTCGTAATGCTTTATGTTTTTCTTTGAATGTGTTATTTATTTATTAAGTTTAGTATTAAAAATCTGTAACTAAAAAAATATATATATACTAGCTGAGCCCGCGGCTCCGCTCGCATGAAATTCGTATTTCAAAGAAGAAAGTAAGTAACTGAGGGCGAGGCCGAAGGCCGAGCTGCGTTCAGGAAGAATATAAACATTCTCGAAGAAAGAAAGTAACTAAGGGCGAGGCCGAAGGCCGAGCTGCGTTCAGGAAGCCTATAAACCTTCTCGAAGAAAGTACGCAACTAAGGGCGAGGCCGAAGGCCGAGCTGCGTTCAGGAAGACTATAAACCTTCTCAAAGAAAGTACGTAACTATGGGCGAAACCGAAGGCCGAGTTGCGTTCAGTAAGACTATAAACCTTCTCGAAGAAAGTAAGTACCAAAGGGCGAGGCCGAAGGCCGAGCTGCGTTCATGAAGAATATAAACCTTCTCGAAGAAAGTAAGTAACAAAGGGCGAGGCCGAAGGCCGAGCTGCGTTCAGGAAAACGATAAACTTTCTCGAAGAAAGTAAGTAACTGAGGGCGAGGCCGAAGGCCGAGCTGCGTTGAGGAAGACTATAAACCTTCTCGAAGAAAGTACGTAACAATGGGCGACGCCGAAGGCCGAGCTGCGTTTGGGAAGACTATAAACCTTCTCGAAGAAAGTAAGTAGCAAAGGGCGAGGCCGAAGGCCGAGCTGCGTTCAGGAAGACGATAAACTTTCTCAAAGAAAGTAACTAACTGAGGGCGAGGCCGAAGGCCGAGCTGCGTTCAGGAAGACTATAAACCTTCTCGAAGAAAGTAAGTAACAAACGGCGAGGCCGAAGGCCGAGCTGCGTTCAGGAAGACGATAAACCTTCTCGAAGAAAGTAAGTAACTGAGGGCGAGGCCGAAGGCCGAGCTGCGTTCAGGAAGACTATAAACCTTCTCAAAGAAAGTACGTAACTATGGGCGAAACCGAAGGCCGAGTTGCGTTCAGTAAGACTATAAACCTTCTCGAAGAAAGTAAGTACCAAAGGGCGAGGCCGAAGGCCGAGCTGCGTTCATGAAGAATATAAACCTTCTCGAAGAAAGTAAGTAACAAAGGGCGAGGCCGAAGGCCGAGCTGCGTTCAGGAAAACGATAAACTTTCTCGAAGAAAGTAAGTAACTGAGGGCGAGGCCGAAGGCCGAGCTGCGTTGAGGAAGACTATAAACCTTCTCGAAGAAAGTATGTAACAATGGGCGAGGCCGAAGGCCGAGCTGCGTTCAGGAAGACTATAAACCTTCTCGGAGAAAGTAAGTAATAAAAGGCGAGGCCGAAGGCGGAGCTGCGTTCAGGAAGACGATAAACCTTCTCGAAGAAAGTAAGTAAGTGAGAGTGAGGCCGAGTGCCGAGCTGCGTTCAGGAAGACTATAAACCTTCTCGAAGAAAGTAAGCAACAGAGGGCGAGGCCGAAGGCTGAGCTGCGTTCAGGAAGACGATAACCTTTTCGAAGAAAGTAAGTAACAGAGGGCGAGGCGAAGGCCGAGCTGCGTTCAGGAAAAATATAAACCTTCTCGAAGAAATTAAGTAATTGAGGGCGACGCCGAAGGCCGAGCTGCGTTCAGGAAGACTATAAACCTTCTTGATGAAAGTACGTAACTGAGGGCGAGGCCGAAGGCCGAGCTGCGTTCAGGAAGAATATAAACCTTCTTGATGAAAGTAAGTAACTGAGGGCGAGGCCGAAGGCCGAGCTGCGTTCAGGAAAACAATAAACCTTCCCGAAGAAATTAAGTAATTGAGAGCGAGGCCGAAGGCCGAGCTGCGTTCAGGAAGACTATAAACCTTCTTGATGAAAGTACGTAACTGAGGGCGAGGCCGAAGGCCGAGCTGCGTTCAGGAAGACGATGACCTTTTCGAAGAAAGTAAGTAACAGAGGGCGAGGCCGAAGGCCGAGCTGCGTTCAGGAAGGCGAATAACCTTCTCGATAAAAGTAAGTAACTAAGGGCGATGCCGACGGCCGAGCTGCGTTCAGGAAAACTATAAACCTTCTCGAAGAAATTAAGTAATTGAGGGCGACGCCGAAGGCCGAGCTGCGTTCAGGAAGACTATAAACCATCTTGAAGAAAGTAACTATCGCCCATAGTTACTTACTGTCATCGAGAAGGTTTAGCGTCTTCCAGGATAGAGGTCGGCCTTCGGCCACACCCTTAGTTACTTACTTTCTTCGAGAAGGATTATAGTCTTCCTGAACGCAGCTCCACCGTAGGCCTCGCCCTCAGTTACTTACTTTCTTCTTTTGAAATACGAATTTCACGCGAGCGAATCCGCGGGAAAAAGCTATCGATATTAAAATAATAAACTTAAGTTAAAATAATATTTGCCTCGCCCCGCTGCTGCCCCTCTCCCTCTCCCTCTCCGTCTCCGTCTCCGTCTCCGTCTCCGTCTCCGTCTCCGTCTCCGTCTCCGTCTCCGTCTCCGTCTCCGTCTCCGTCTCCGTCTCCGTCTCCGTCTCCGTCTCCGTCTCCGTCTCCGTCTCCGTCTCCGTCTCCGTCTCCGTCTCCGTCTCCGTCTCCGTCTCCGTCTCCGTCTCCGTCTCCGTCTCCGTCTCCGTCTCCGCCTCCGCCTCCGTCTCCGCCTCCGCCTCCGCCTCCGCCTCCGCCTCCGCCTCCGCCTCCGCCTCCGCCTCCGCCTCCGCCTCCGCCTCCGCCTCCGCCTCCGCCTCCGCCTCCGCCTCCGCCTCCGCCTCCGTCTCCGTCTCCGTCTCCGTCTCCGTCTCCGTCCCCGTCCCCGTCCCCGTCCCCGTCCCCGTCCCCGTCCCCGTCTCCGTCTCCCTCTCCCTCTCCCTCTCCCTCTCCCTCTCCGTCTCCGTCTCCGTCTCCGTCTCCGTCTCCGTCTCCGTCTCCGTCTCCGTCTCCGTCTCCGTCTCCGTCTCCGTCTCCGTCTCCGTCTCCCTCTCCCTCTCCCTCTCCCTCTCCCTCTCCCTCTCCCTCTCCCTCTCCCTCTCCCTCTCCCTCTCCATCTCCCTCTCCCTCTCCCTCTCCCTCTCCCTCTCCCTCTCTCTCTCTCCCTCCCGTCCGCCTTCCCTCCCCCTATCCTAATCCTAAAATCTAATTTTGAAATCATGCCCTATTTTAATTTAAGGGTTGATTTAACTAAAACGCCGAAACACCTAATTCTTTATTTCATACCAAAAGCCTAAATATAAATCGTTATATCCCTAACTTGAGAAATGATGAGTTCCCCATACAAACGTTCATCCCCTATTTCACCTCCTTAAGGGTTGTTTTTTGAGACAAAAGGTAGCCTATGTCCTTCCTCAGGATGCAATTCATCTCCGTACAAAATTTTATAAAATCCTAAAATCTAATTTTGAAATCATCCCCTATTGTAATTTAAGGGTTGATTTAGCAAAAACGCTGAAACACGTAATTCTTTGTTTCATACCAAAAGCCTAAATATGAATTGTCATATACCTAACTCGAGAAATGCTAGGTTCCCCATACAAACTTTCATCCCCTATTTCACCCCCTTAAGGGTTGTTTTTTGAGACAAAAGGTAGCCTATGTCCTTCCTCAGGATCCAATTCATCTCCGTGCAATATTTTATCGAAATCTGTTCAGCGGTTTAGGCGTGAAAAGGTAACAGACAGACAGACAGACAGACAGACAGACAGACAGACAGACAGACAACAGAGTTACTTTCGAATTTATAATATTAGTATGGATATCTATACATATAATAAAATCGTAGAGGTAAGAAAGTCTGTACATTGAATGTATTCGGAAAAAAACTAACCAGGGTGGCTTAAAATGAGATACTGAACATGTTAGAACAGTTTTTAAAATTTTTGTTTGTTTGTTTGTTTGTTTGTTTGTTTGTTTGTTTGTTTGTCTGTACGCGCATCACGCAAAAACCACTGAACGGAATTAGACGAAACTTTGTATAGTGGCAGTTTATATGCCGGGTTAACATAATACGTAAAAAAAATTAACAAAAATAAAAAAAAATTAACAATTATAAACATTATTGCGCGTTTAAAATCACGTAGTCCAAAGTAAAGGTAAAAACAATTTTAAATGTCATGTTGACAACGGAGAACTGTCATCTCGACGTGAGCTGGCCGGTGACAAATTATTTGATAAATAAAAATAATAATTGAAAGTCGAAGTTATGTCGCTGTCATTGGTGCAATAAAATTTATATATCTGTTGCCCGCGCCTTCGCTCGCGTGAAATTCGTATTTAAAAAAAAAGAAAGTAAGTAACTAAAGACGGGCCCGAAGGCGGATCTGCGCTCACGTAAACGATATTCTTTCTCGATGAAAGTAACTAAGGGCGAGGCGAAAGGCGGAGCTGATTTCAGGAAGAAGAAAAACATTCTTGAAGAAAATAAGTAACTAAGGGCGAGGCCGAAGGCCAAGCTCTATTCTGGAAGACCATAAACCTTCTCGAAGAAAGTAAGTAACTATGGGCGAGGCCGCAGGCCGAGCTGCGTTCAGGAAGAAGCTAAACCATCTTGAAGAAAGTAAGTAACTAAGGCGAGGCCGAAGGACGAGCTACGTTCGGATAATTGAAAAACCATCTCGAAGAAAGCAAGTAACTAAGGGCGAGGCCGAAGGCCGAGCTGCGTTCAGGAAGAAGCTAAACCATCTTGAAGAAAGTAAGCAACTAAGGCGAGGCCGAAGGCCGAGCTACGTTCTGACAAATGATAAACCATCTCGAAGAAAGCAAGTAACTAAGGGCGAGGCCGAAGGCCGAGCTGCGTTCAGGAAGAAGCTAAACCATCTCGAATAAAGTTAATTAATATTAATATTGAGTTGATTTAATTTAAATTTTATTATAAAGTCCATGCTTCTAACGGCAAATATACCGTGCATCCTAGAACCTCGCGGTTATTCCCGGCTGGATGGCAAGAGGCCCGATGCTAGAGACCTTAGTGCCATAGACTAAGGGTAGTTCTTTGATGTGGGACGCCACTTTTGTTCTCACATTGGCTCCAAGTCACGTTAGGACATCTTCAAGAGCGGCTGGCGCGGCCGAGGCTGGGGCGGAGAGCCTCCAACGCAGCAAATATAGAAATATAATTCAAGATTTCGAATTTGTTGCGTTTGCGGTTGAAACCCTCGGTCCGTGGAGCAGTGAAGCCAAAAGAGGCTTGAGCTGGTTGACGCAACTGGTGTCCCGTCATCAAGGGCTTATGTACTTCATTCAAAGGGTAAGCCTTGCCATCCAGCGGGGTAATGCCGCAAGTGCTCTAAGAACATTTGAAAATGCCCGTTTTGATAGTTATTTTAATGTTTGTTAGGTAGGTTTAATTCTTTAGTTATTAATATTACTTTTTTATTTATATGAAATAAATAGATTGAGTAAACAATATTATATTCTATCGAAGAAAGGAAGTCTTTAAGGGCGAGGCCCGAAGGCGGAAGAGGGTGTTTGGTTTACCTGAACGCAGCTCGGCCTTCGGCCTCGCACTTAGTTCCTTCCTTTCTTCCAGAAGGTTTGTCGTCTTCCTGAACGCAGCTCGGCCTTCGGCCTCGCCCTTAGTTACTTACATTCTTCTTTGGAATACGAATTTCACGCGAGCGGAGCCGCGGGCTCAGCTAGTATAGTATAAATATATATGTACCTATATAAATTATAACAATAAAAAGGGGAAAAAACAAAATAGTTAGATTTACTCACATCTTGTATTTATTACACTTATTTATTACATAATTTAGATTTAGATGGGCGCAAATGTACATGTAAAAAAAAAGAAGTTACGGATAAACTCCTGCAAGAGAGAACTTTCTAGTGCAGGAGAACTGAAATGTATGTATCAAGTGCCAATATTATGTTTAAATAAATAAATTTTCATTTTCAATTTTCATTTTCATAACCAAATTCAAGTTATTATATGACTTAACCTGATAGAACCATGGACGATTATTTTTATATGATTAATTTAGTTATTTTTAGGGCTAGATTTAATTATTTTTTAGTATTGTATTTCAAATAAAGCATTTATTGAAAAAAAATTTAAAAATCTTTAAGATTAGGTAACAAACAAGAGGACAGATGAAGATACATTTCTGAATTTTAGAAGAAATTTAACGCAATTCATTCAACAAATTCTCCATCATAATATTATTAAAATTTTAATCCTTTAAGAAAACCGAGAGAATAACAGACTCGAAGGAATAAATGCAGAGGCGAAAAGGAAAATACGTTCACCGGAAAAAAATTGGTGAAAAACAGATGCGACAGTGTCGGGAGCGCGCGAGCAAATAAGGAAGTTAATTCAGAAATCGCTCCGGGGGGTGGCCGGTTGGTCTCGTCAGGTATTACTAAGAATAATGCAGACCTGTTGATTAATGTTGATATATATAGTCGGTAACGATATTGTAGCTAAAGTAATTATTATGTATTTGGCAGCCTCGGTAGCTCAGTGGTGCGGTCGGTCAGTACTTGGATGGGTGACCGCTCGACCGTTGGAGGACGACCGTGGTTCGGATTCCACGTAAAACTGTAGGTCCCTTCCCTTCTTACCTTCCTTAGTGGTAGGATTTATCCCGCCCAGGTTGGTTTGGTACCATCGCACTGAATGAAACGTCTGTCGTAATGGCTATGTAAATAGTTCGTGTTTTCTGTCCAGTTCAGTGTAGCCGATATGAAATGAAGGGAAGCACTAACAGACATGGCACCTAGTTCACCCGATCTTATGGGCTGACATCACGGATCACGGATAGGTGATGTAGCCAACCGTTTCAGATTCTATAAAAAGAAAAAATAATATTATTCCATTCGGACACTATTTCATTACTCTCCAGTAAGATTACTTTCGTCTTGTTTACATTCAATACCATATCAGTTATTATGTGTTGCAAGTCGTTCACCGACGTCGCAAGTATTACTTGTTCGTCGGCGTACAAGAGACAATTTACAACAAACTCGTCTGTTCTTAATCCACAATCATGTTCTTTCAAATTAGACAAGCAGCTGTCCATGAATAGATTGAACAGTCAAGGTGACGTCACACACCCCTGTCTGACCCCTCTAGAGATGTCAAACTGGCCTGTTTACAACTGGAAATGTATGAACGACGTTAGCAGTGCTGTCACTTTGAACTGTTTGATGTGATTCAATTTTATTTTAGCATTCCATCAAGCTAAACGAAAAAAAGATCGCAGTACGTATTCGAAACCAATCAGCAATCAATTAATTAAAATAACCAAGACCAGACTGAATGTTGTATCATACTGGGCCGTCGTTAGCAAAGGGTATTTTTATGTTTTTAATAATCATATCCCTTAGTGGAAGTATCAATATCGATGTTAGGAATTTTATTAGGAATGATTGTTCAAATTTATTTGCGATCCTAACAGTCGTAGAAGTCGTCGGGCCGAGACGTTCTCTTCAGCTGTCAAAAACTAACGAAAATTTCGTCTCGCCTCCGCGGCCGTCAGCTCCATATATTACGCCATAATTTAACTTTAATTAATTTCATACGTACGTAATTTTTCTCGCACCTACCACTCTATAGCCAATTTGTATAGTCCTTAATGTACCAACTCCGAATCGACATCTGTTCTGAGCGCACGGCTCAAAATCAAAGCCCGATCTGAGCATCATTCTAAAAATCGACGTCCTTTGAGCGACCCTCTAAGAAGCGGAGTATTATCTAAGCGCTAATATCATGAGAATGTTCATTTTGGACACTTCTCTCAAAATCAACATCCGTTTTTAATGTCTGGCTCAAAATCGACGTACGGGTCTCAGCGCCCGGCTCAAAATCGACGTACGGATCTCAGCGCTCGGCTAAAATCGACGTACGGGTCTCAGCGCCGCCGGGTTCAAAATCGACGTACGGGTCTCAGCGCCCGGCTCAAAATCGACGTACGGGTCTCAGCGCCGGGCTCAAAATCGACGTACGGGTCTCAGCGCCCGGCTCAAAATCGACGTACGGGTCTCAGCACCCGGTTCAAAATCGATACGTACGGGTCTCAGCGCCCGGCTCAAAATAGACGTACGTGTCTCAGCGCCCCGCTCAAAATCGACGTACGGGTCTCACCGCCGGGCTCAAAATCGACGTACGGTTCTCAGCGCCCGGCTCAAAATCGACGTACGCGTCTCAGCGCCCGGCTCAAAATCGACGTTATAAGTATAAAGTATATATATATATAAAGTTAAGTATGAAAGTATAAGTATATATATAAAGTTATAAGTATATATATATTATAAGTTATAAGTACTGGAAAAAAGTTATCAGTGTCCAAAGTTGATATTTCTCACATGAGCGGTTGAAAGGCGACTAAGGGATATGACTCCCTTCTTATATTACTAGGTGGTAGGGTTTAACCCGCCCGGGTTGGTACCACCGCACTGAATGAAAGGTCGGTCGAAACGGCTATGTAAATAGTTTGTGTTTTCCGTCCAGTTCAGTGTAGCCGGCACGACCGAAGGGAAGCACTGACGTGGCACCAAGTTCACCCGGTGTTATGGGCTTACATCACGGATGTTGTAGGTGATGTAGCCAACCGTGTCAGTATCCATAAAAAAAAAACGTCCGTTCTGAGCGCCCCTCTCAAAATGGACGTCGAAAATGCCTCTCAGAATGGCCGTCACTTACATAGCCGTATCGTCCAAACTTCATTCAGTGCGGTGGTACCAATCCGGCGCGGTTGAACCTTAGCATCTAGTAAGGTAAGGAAAGGATTTACGTGAAATTCGAGCCACGGACAGAGTCAACAATCAGACGATCACATATTCGAAGTCTGACCGCACCCATTGCGCAGCGACAAGATGTTACCGAGGCTGAAGGTATGCGTGAGTTCAAGTTGATTACCCACAGAGGTGAGAGCTCGTCTTACCGAAAGCTGAGTAAATATAGGTGCTTAGTTATTTGTCGGGTTTAGCAAACTAATTCCAATCCTCTGGTTTTCGAACACCAAACAAGCACAACACAAAGCCACAGTGTATAATTTTCTCTCCGCATAAATTTACTGCGAATTCCGTATTATGCGAAATAAATTAAATCCTGGTCAAAGCGATACAGGCCGCAGGTAGGTATGTGCCGTATTATGAAATTCTGATTTTATTTAAATTTACTTTCAGACTATCTGAAAGTTATTAAACTCAAAATGAGAATTCAAAAAGTCAGATGGAAAAATAACATTTAAAAAAAATTATCTCCATTGTAGAATTTCGTATCAAACGACGCTGGTAACCTACGAACTTCGGAACCTTATAAAACTGGTCAGGTGTCTGTCTGTCCGTCTGTCTATTTGTCACGGCATCTAGCTGTTTTTATTGTGTGTGGTTTAAAACTAGCGACTCCATCTATCTCCTAGCTATATGAATAGTTTAACTTGTGTAGTGTAGTGCAATAAAAAAAAATATTATATGGTGGCCCAAAAATATCAAGTACATATTTTTTTTCTCGTTTGCGCATTGCTCAAATTGCCCCTTCCACCACCATTGTGGATTCAGTTTTTTTTTTCAACCGCTCATAATATCTCGTCTACGAAATTTATTATCCCACAGAAATTACACCGAGGTCGTTAGACTCTTCAGGATTTACCCTTTAATTGAGTGTATGTAAGGTTAACCTATCGGTTATAAGTACTGGAAAAAAGCTATCAGTGTCCAAAGTTGATATTTCTCACATGAGCGGTTGAAAAAAAAAACAGAATCTAAGATGGCGGCAGAAGGGGCAATTTTAGCAATGTGCAAACTCAGGGTTAGGTCTTCGTCGAAGACACTTTCGACATACATACATACGGTCCCGGTGGGGTAGGCAGAGACAACGGATCTCCACGTGCCACGATCCTGACACACCTCTGCCGCCTCTTCCACTCCCATAATGTCCTTCATGCATGCTCGTTGGTTGCGGGTTCGAATGAGAAACTAACGAAATTATTAATGAAATAAGTATTAACTTATACCTATACTTCACTGTAAGCTCGTCTCACACATCCAAATGTTGACTGGAAGAAATGTGTATAAGAAATAAGCTCGTATGTAAACCACTTATTATGGTTTGAGCAGTAAAGAATATCTATCTAAACTGCCCCATTCTAAATTTCAAGATCATAAAATAACCACTCAGACATATTATTATCGTTTAATGATTCGCTCTTGACACGATTAGTTGAAATCCCCTTTTGGTTGTACTACTCAGTACCCCATATGTGGCCAACCTTTTCAGCACTCGGGCCTAATAGAAGTAAGACTGCTTTCTAAATGCTTTGCGATTTGACCAACAAATAGTTTTTTTATTGTCAATCAAATCAAACAAGAATGCCTATTTTGTTTAGCAGTATCAAAGAAAGTATGGACGGGGGAGGGAGAGAGAATATAAGAGAAGCAATCGTTTATTATCTTGCGTTTAAATCGGATTAGCTGTTAAACCGAGTCCACCGCGAGCGAAGCCGTGGGCAAAAGCTTACAATGTAATATGACACAACATCTGTGGATGTCACAATTTTTTTTGGAATTGGCTTCCGGCAAGTATGTTTCCCGAATTCTTTAACCTAAATGTCTTCAAACGTCGTACTAACTACCAACCTAGCAACAATCCGCTGGCACACCTCACTGAGGGCGGTTTCGCGAGATGAGGTAATTTCAGCTCTGTCGACTGCACCATTGGTCCGTCGGCTCAGCCACCCATGTTGGTTTGCGTAAAAAAATTAAGAAGGAACGATTGACAATTATTTTAAAGGTTTATGTATAAGCAATGAAAAGCTTTTACATACAATCGCGTATGAGACAAAAAAATCCTAAAAGTTGCCATAACTACCGGAGAACTTCCCTTTGGTTTGCTCGCGGACTTACAGCAGAACACAGCACAGCCAAGGCTACTATGCAGCCATCCTTCGTCTATCACGGTGGTGGTGCCAAATCAGTTGTGTACAAATTCCCCGTAACGCGGGCCGCAAGTTGACCACCCACGCTACCCGCTTTCGGGGAGTTTCTACCGAGGGCTTTCTGAGCTTAATCGGTATGTCTTAAGTCTTCAGAGGCCTAATTCCTCGTATTTGTTGGTCCTTATCTGTGATATATGAAGTGTATCAAAGGACCGAGAATTATGTTGCGGGTTAGTTATAGTAGTCATAAGAAATTGTAATGTACTGGAATGGCGTACTGAAAACGACATATGCGTTTCAGAAAAGTGTACGCAAATAAGATGATTTATAATTAATATAATTATTATAGCAGATAAATACCCTAGTGGGGAATATACCTTTTTCTAAATGTGACAAAACGTGAGCCTGTGAGTTTCCATTCTAGGTCTTATCGTTTGTGAAACAATGCAAGATGTACAATTTAAATTATAAAAGTTACATAGTAGCTATTTAAACACATATATTTTGAAGAAGACAAATGTATACAGTGAATTTGTAAGATTACACAATGTTAGAAGATTTCATTAACGCAAATGCTTAATCAGTATGGTCCGCAATCTCTTTTGTTAAAATTTGACACGCTGCCTACCAATGTATCGATATCGCCTTTTGTGTAGTCAGTTTCAGCCAAGGAAATAATTTATATTCATACAAATTGCAGGAATTAAAAATAAATATTACTTAAAACAAATTATTGGCAGTGCGACATGTAGCGCCCCCATAAGATGTCTAACGACGCCCATGTAGATTTGGTCGTGTGCGGAGGTTGCGAATGCCATGCCCCCTTGAAGGTATCTACTCATACCCCTCTTGAAGGACCCGACCACTTGCTGATTGCGGAAATCGCGACAACGACATTATTACAAAAAGTTCAGCACTGGAATTGTAACAAAATCTTTAAAAAACTTTCCCATTTTTCGCACTCGTATTGGCTATATAAAACAGTCAGCTGCGAGCTTTTTCGCCTCGTATTTAAACCATTACTACCCACAAAAAGGTCCCCCAGGACCACTTTCTTTTCTCAGCTGCTTAACTGCACAGTGGAACATTTTTAAAACGCCACACGTGCGTATTCAACGAGCTCTCAAGCCTACTACGGCCGTAGGGCTTAAGACGCGTCCGTTCACGCGAAAGGCTGAGCGCTTAATGTCACTAATACAATTTGCTACAGCCCACTGTACTCCGAATGGAGCTACGAAAGATGGGGGCGTGGAATTAAATATCTAAAAGGGCTATCGACTGGTTTAGGTGAAAGTGGAGAAATTTAAGGGGGTGATTCTAGGGCTCTTGAAATTTGCTATTTTTAATGTTTTCAAAACTGAAGGAAACAGTTCATGATTCCTGTAAATTTTTTAAATTATAAATTCTAAAAATGTAGGTATGGGTGTCATGATTTTTTGGAAATTACGAAGTTCCTCATTTGAGACCCAGAATTACCCCTTGAATGTTTGATAGTCATTGATGAATTAATTGTCTTTAAACTAAATAACTTTGAGTCTACCATGGATGTTACAATATTTGGTTAAATTTGAATTTTCATTTATTTTTATCGCGCCCTCTCTCTCGCACGTCTACTTTCTGACGGGCGAGTACCACGATGCGGTCGAACCAGAAATGGATAAAACACTGATATGTCGACAATAAACCATTGTAAGCAAGTTACCCTACAATGTTACAAATACTATCTCTCTCATTCTCATACACGTTTGCACTGTTATTGTTTGCCCAGTTATCTGCTGTCAGCTGCGAATGTAGTGCATGCACACCAAACGTCTGGAATAATGTAAAACATATGCAATGTGTGGCGATGCTGTGTCTGAATATTTACTTTCAGGGCGGGGGGAATGTTTCGTACGAAACAACTTCTTAAGTTCTTTACTTCTCGTAACGGGGATAACAGTATGCACAACTCAATGTGCGTACCTACTTACTTAAAAAAGAGGGGAGAATGTATTATGTGTTACGTAATTGTAACGTTTATTGAGTGACATTTTCGATCGTACCGTGTGGGGCCGGTACTAAAAAGAATATCCCCACCTGGCATCTATCCTATCGTTACGCGACAAATTCAAAATATTATCATTATCTCATATGTTCCACGTTTTACGGCATAAATGAAGAGGAACAAACTCGAGAATCAAATTTCCTACAATTTTTATCCTTACGGTTTTACTGTAAAATCAAAAATGGCCGAGTTATTCAAGAAAAACCGTTTTTCTAATATACACAGAACCCTGATTCAGTCTACTTTTTGAATTTACACTCCCAGTGACCCCCCCCGAGGGACCTACGAAAAAAAATCCAAGAACTGATTATTCACGGGTAGGGTCGGTTTTTGGATATAATGACTGGACTAAAACACTATTTGATTAACTTCGCTCGATAGAAAAAAATCATGACCATGCCTCTGAATTTAGTTATAAACACGAATTTAAGGCAACGTGATCAATCAAGGTTTCGGAAAAAATATATTTTATTTGTTGAATATAGGTATATCTAAATCCGTAGCTTTTTACTTTATTGTTTCGATCCGTAGTTTTGGAATAAAAGCATATAAACCTAATTGTTGATTGATTGATTGTGTTGCATCCTACTCCAACCATCGAAAGCGGTGCCTTGAAACAGGAGTACGGGTGAATACGGGTTGACAGGGCCTTAATATACGAACACATAGTAGCGACTGATCTCTAATTATTACTAGTACGCCAGACTGGCTTTAAACTTTACAAATTTACAGCTATTTTTGGTCCCGATCTGATTGTTCTATTTTGGCAGTAAATCTCATCTCATCTCACTAATATCATAAATGTGAAAGTATGTTTGTTTGTTTGTTTGTTTGTTTGTTTGTTCCTCTTTCACGCCTGAACGGCTGGACGGATTTTGACGAAACTTTGTATAGTGGTAGTGTATATCCCGGAGTAACATAACTTTGAAAAAAAGTGGTCAAGTTCGAGAGGAGCTCGCGTAAAGAGGGTTCCGTACCATCCCGATTTCTGTGACAACTAAAAAACTTAGGATTTTCGTTTAGATTATCCTGTAAATTAAGTGTATATCCCATGGTAAGATAATTTTGAAAAAAAGTGGTCAAGTTCGAGTCGACCTTGCGTAAAGAGGGTTCCGTACCATCCTGTTTTCTATGAGAACTTGAAGGATTAGGATTTTCGTTTAGGTTTTCCTGTAAATGAAGTGTATATTAGGATTTTCGATTAGGGAGAGAGGGAGGGAGCGAGGGGGAGCTATGAACGCGGAACGAAGGGGGAAAGGGGGTGGGGGTAAATAGAGGCATAGAGGGAGGGAGGTGAGAGCGGGCGAGAGGGGAGGTGGAGGGAGGTGAGGGAGGGCCGAGAGGGAGGATTGACGTAGAGAGATGGAAGGGAGGGGAAGGAGGGAGAGGGAGAGGGAGAGGGAGAGGGAGAGGGAGAGGGAGAGGGAGAGGGAGAGGGAGAGGGAGAGGGAGAGGGAGAGGGAGAGGGAGAGGGAGAGGGAGAGGGAGAGGGAGAGGGAGAGGGAGAGGGAGAGGGAGAGGGAGAGGGAGAGGGAGAGGGAGAGGGAGAGGGAGAGGGAGAGGGAGAGGGAGAGGGAGAGGGAGAGGGAGAGGGAGAGGGAGAGGGAGAGGGAGAGGGAGAGGGAGAGGGAGAGGGAGAGGGAGAGGGAGAGGGAGAGGGAGAGGGAGAGGGAGAGGGAGAGGGAGAGGGAGAGGGAGAGGGAGAGGGAGAGGGAGAGGGAGAGGGAGAGGGAGAGGGAGAGGGAGAGGGAGAGGGAGAGGGAGAGGGAGAGGGAGAGGGAGAGGGAGAGGGAGAGGGAGAGGGAGGGAGAGGGAGAGGGAGAGGGAGAGGGAGAGGGAGAGGAGGGAGAGGGAGAGGGAGAGGGAGAGGGGAGGAGAGGGAGGGGGGGACGGGGGGAGGGAGAGGGAGAGGGAGAGGGAGAGGGAGAGGGAGAGGGAGAGGGAGAGGGAGAGAGGGAGAGGGAGAGGGAGAGGGGGGGAGGGAGAGGGAGAATATAAGAGAAACGACAATTTATTATCATATTTGCGTTTAAATCGGATTTACTGTTAGATCGAGTCTACAGCGAGCGAAGCCGCGGGCAAAAGCTATCCTCCATAAAATTTAAGCCGATCATCTAAATTCAATTAAAATTAGTACATGCACATTTAACTATACGTGACGCAGGATAGGCTAAATAAAATTCAGTTCCGGTTACGCTAATAGGTGGAATATTTTACTTAGTTAGGTATCTAAAGTATTTCATTTATTTTGTTTCTTATTTTAATAACGATAGCTTTTTCCCGCGGTTTCGCTCGCGTGAAATTCGTATTTCAAAAGAAGAAAGTTACTTAACTTAGGCCGGGGCCGGAGGGTGAACTGGATTCAGATAAACAATAAACATTCTCAAAGGAAGTAAGTAACATACTAAAGGCGAGGCCGAAGGCCGAGCTGCGTTCAGGGAGAGTATAAACCTTTTCGAAGAAAGTAAGTAACTAAGGGCCTGGCCGAAGGCCGAGCTGTATCCTGGAAGACGCTGACAGTAAGTAACTATGGGCGATAGTTACTTACTTTCTTCAACACGGTTTATAGTCTTCGTGAACGCAGCTCGGCCTTCGGCCTCGCCCTCAATTACTTGATTTCTTCGAAAAGGTTTATAGTCTTCCTGAACGCAGCTCGGCCTCCGGCCTCGCTCTTATTTACTTACTTTCTTCGAGAAGGTTTATGGTCTTCCTGAACGCAGCGCGGCCTTCGGCATCGCCCTTATTTACTTACTTTCTTCGAAAAGGTTATCGCCTTCCTGATCGCAGCTCGGCCTTCGGCCTCGCCCTCAGTTACTTACTTTCTTCGAGAAGGTTTATGGTCTTCCTGAACGCAGCTCGGCCTTCGGCCTCACCCTCAATTACTTCATTTCTTCGAGAAGGTTTGTAGTCTACCTGGACGGAGCTCGGCCTTCGGCCTCGGCCTTATTTACTTACTTTCTTCGAGAAGGTTTATGGTCTTCCTGAACGCAGCTCGCCCTTCGGCCTCGCCCTCTGTTACTTACTTTCTTCGAAAAGGTTATCGTCTTCCTGAACGCAGCTCGGCCTTCGGCCTCGCCCTCAGTTACTTACTTTCTTCGAGAAGGTTTATCGTCTTCCTGAACGCAGCTCGGCCTTCGGCCTCGCCTTCTGTTACTTACTTTCTTCGAAAAGGTTATCGTCTTCCTGAACGCAGCTCGGCCTTCGGCCTCGTCCTCAATTGCTTAATTTCTTCGAGAAGGTTTATAGTCTTCCTGAACGCAGCTCGGCCTTCGGCCTCGCCCTCAGTTACTTACTTTCATCAAGAAGGTTTATAGTCTTCCTGAACGCAGCTCGGCCTTCGGCCTCGCCCTCAGTTACTTACTTTCTTCGAGAAGGTTTATTGTCTTCCAGAATGCAACTCACCATGAAGCCTTGCCGTTAGTTACTTACTTTAGTTGAGAAGGTTTATTGTTTACCTTAACGCAGATTGGCCTTAGTTACTTACTGTCTTCCTTTGAAATACGAATTTCACGCGAGCGAAGCCGCGGGCAAAAGCTAGTAGCATATAAATCATTTATTTGACTAAAATATACACAATACACAACAGCCTACAAAATACAACAATAAGTACACTAATACACTAAAACTAATCTAAAATTAATATCCAGAAAACCTACAAAAAATAAATTTCTGATAAGTCCGCCGAAGCCCCGTCTCTGCCGACGCCAAGTGTACCCAGTACGCTCGCCGCGTTACCCTTCTGAATCTCAATACTGATCCGCCGTTTAAGGAATGCTTTGGAACGACGGTCGCCAGTCCTCTCCGCGAGGAGCTTTCCCAGCTTCTCCGTGAAAACCTTGGTTTCAGACGACTATGGTCCCAAAGTCTCCACGGCGAAAGGTTGAAACTCAAAGCGGTCACGCAGCGAGCTATACAATCTCGTCTTGGCGGCGGCAGCCTTGTTTGCCGCGGCCCCGGCAGACAAGGAGGTAACGGGAACATGGCTGGGGGCCAGGGTGTCCACGCATGTGGCGTCCCACACTAGAGCCCTCCCCCGGCTCCACGGCAGTAGGGTCATGCCGTCAGGTCTCTTATGGTCACCGCGGCTAAGGCCAGGTGGCTCCAGCATGGACGGAATATTGACTGAAGCCAGCGCTCGCTTTATGATGTTATTTAAACCACAGTGACGGGAGAACCTGCCGGCACTCCTCTGACAAGACAAGCCATGAATTCCGGAGGAGTCTACGTTCTCACCGCAAACGCAGACGTGTGGTTGACACACCCTCGCACCCAGACGCAGAGCAACTGACCGTGACTCCGTCTAGGAGCGTACCCAGATTAGGTGACGGGTAGGCCTTAAGCCATGCCCCCGATTCCTCCTCCACTGATGCAAGGATGCGCGCCCGATGTATCGTGTTTGCCTCAGATAAAAGGCCGTCACGAATTTTTACTACCAAAGGCTCATCCCATAAACGTTGGAGGTGTTTATTTTTTTCGGACGGCTCGTCAATGTCTGGACACAGCGACTTCCAGCGCTCCACTGCTACAGCCATGTTGTCGACCTCAACGTTGTCGCCTAGTGATGGATGCAAGATCTTACACGTGAGCCCGACGCATGCGTGAGTGGACGATATGAAGGCTGGAAGTGCTATGTCCGACGCCCGTCTATAACCTATTCCGCCGAGACGTGTGGACAGAGACGCATGAGTCTATTGTGAATTTTGAAAATTTATGTTCAAAATTACTTCCAAGAATGATTATCAAAAAAATTCAGACACTCGGATTTTAAGAAAAAAGGGCACATCGCAAGAAATACACAAGGCGCGGGATACCGAAACAGAACCTAATGCTAAGTACACACATACGTGCTTGATCGACGTTTTTACGTTCATTCGAGCAAGTATGACTCATGCTCGATCGTGTAGACCATTTTTGATACATGCTCGAACGTCCAACATCGAGCAAATGCTCGCTTCGAACAAGATTGAATACTGCATAATTTTTGGTCGATGTTGGATGCGAGCCTGCGAGCATGCTTGTGCGTGTGGCCGCTACTTCGAGCAAGTCAGTCGGTCCCACGAGCGGTGGAGGATGGATACCCGCAATACACAGCAACAAGTCGTCCATGGCTCGATACAATACGACGCACAGTGAGCATGTCAGTCGCGCATCTCGAACAAAAACCAAAGTGTGGATGCAACGTCGAACATGGCTCGCAGCAAGCTTGCTCTATCAATTTTGCTCGTCGAGCATCTACGTACGTGTGGAGCTACCCGAGATGAAGAGCTACATGAGGGTTAATATGTTGTAATTTATCACTAAATAGTTCCAAATTGTTAGATTTTTTATCTATTAAAGCTTCCATGCTCTCGGAGCAAAGGGGTGCGCCTAATAAGAACAGATCGTCATTGACAACAATATGCATGTAAATAGTGTATTTATTTATAGCATGCAGCGAATTCGCTGTCGGTATGTTTGTTTGTTGTACGCGATAATGTTACAACGGTTAGGGTTGCATAATTAATTAGATACACAAACACGGAGCTATGACAACATTATTAGGTGACGCTAACCCGGAAGCTGGTGCACAAAGGAATTAAAAAGAATAGGACGGCTATCAACTCGTCGATGTGGTAGACACTATAGTATACACAAAAAGCGGCGGGTGGCCGAGTGGTTTGGGCATCGGCCTCTCATGCGAGAGGTCCGAATCCGGTCGGCGTGTACCAATGAGTTTTTTCTGGCGAAAAAATTGATACGTCATTGTGCATACCTACACCTGCTGCTTCACCGTTCGGAACCGGTGTAAAACTGTAGGTCCCTTCCCTTACCCCTTACTAGGTGGTAGGCACAAATTGTAGCCGACTGGGTTGATACCACCGTACTGGATGTAAGACGGCCGCATAGCAGCCTCGGCTGTGTTCTCCTCTAGTCCAGTATAGCCAGCAAACCAGGGAAGTCTCCGGTATGGCACCTACCTTCTCGGAGGTGATATTGGCTGGTCGGAGCATGTGCTTATTGGCCCCTCCGACTCAGTCACCCATACCGGATTACAGATACACAATTGTTTTTTTTAATTTAATTTTAATTTAAATTTAATAAATATACATACAGATATTGCGAACTGTCTTCCGAGTGTGTAATGTCGTATTAACAGGCTAGACAGCATGGTGCCTCTCTGAGCGTAGTTTCGCTAGGAAAGGTGTTTTTGGCTCTGTCAACTGCACCATTGGTCCCTCGGCACTGCCACCACTGTCTATTTACATAAAAAAATGGAGCTAAAAGTTTCACGTGGAATCCGAGCCAAGGCCAACCTCAACGGTCGAACGACCACCCATCCAAAGTCTGACCGCGCCGTCCGTCGTAGAAAATGTAATTAGATTAGAGCAAAGCAATGAAGGCGGGCGGATCCCTCGACACGTGGAAATAGTTGATCTTGACTTTTTATTGTCTGCCTGTTGATAAGATATCACATAAGAAATTATTACATTAATTAATTAAGTAATAACGTAATTAATTAAAGCTGAAACCGAGGAAGATATTAATAAATTCTTGATATTAAATTTTACAAGACAAATTGTCCCCAATTATATTTGCATAGATTATTTACCTACCGTCAGTATTCCTGATTACACGAAAAATAAAACATTTTTTTATCTTAGTATCAAAAATGAAAAATGTGAAATCCTTAGAGGTTTGCGCATCAAACAATATCAGACAGCAAATTGTATTCGCTATTTCGTATACCCAATTTCGTAATTGAATAAAATGCTGAAAATTTCTGTTTTCATCTCGCGCTACCGAGTGATGTGATGAGCTGCCGTTGACGCGCGCACGAGCGCTCAATCTTTTGACAGTTCGCTGTCAAATTGTTCCCTAGCTCTTCATAAATAGAATGAAATATGATGAAAGCAAATGATGAAACAGGATGAAAGTTAAAACGATTTATAATAAAATATTATTTACTATGGAATTAAATTAAATTAGAGACTAAAACTACCTATCAAATTAAAATTACCTAAACTAAAACAAAACAAACAACTTTAAAAATAATTAGCCTCTCGAGAGACTATCACGAAATAGATATAATATAAAAAAATATAAAAACCGCCTTCCAAAAAAAAAGTAGAACTAAAAAACTATTTAAAATAAAAATATAAAAACCGCTTTCAAAAATGTATGAAATAAAAAAAAACCAACCCTAGAGTTGAAGGCGGTGCTAAAGCAAGCAAAAATGATGCATGAAAGAAAACATGAGTGGATGATATTCTTTGTGATTTGGTAGACAATTGGATACACTTTGTATCTTTAGATTTTTAATATGAACATTTCTTTATAATCAACTTTTACTAAATTGTTGTTGAATTGACTTGATATATTTAAGTATCAAACTGACGATGGCACTATACACCAGATATAGGTAATGTAAATAGGCAAAGTGGTCAGATTCTTCAGTATTCATGTTTATCCTGTAAGTATTAATACTCTTGTGAGCGGTAGTGTGGGTTAATTATTTGTAAGTTACTATAATATAATACTTGGTACTAGCAAAACATTGTGCCTTGCGGAGTTTGTTTGACAGTTCTTCTTCGCATTGAATTTAGAACTGGCGGAATATTCGAGATGTCCAAGCGTAGGTTACCTTATGAGGATAAGGATGAAATTATACAATAAACCAAAAGTAAACAACAATAATATCATTAAGCCGCAAGTAAGACGAGAAGACCCACCTGCTGCATGACTCGGCGTGAGAGGTGGCTACCCTCTCGTCCTTTAGCACGGCATCGTGCCCTTATCCTTTAGTCGCCTTTTACGGCATGCACGGGGAGAGATGCAGTGGGCGATTCTTTTTAAGTACCGGCACCACACGGTACATAATTAAACTTAAATCTTTATTCTTACTTAAATCTTTATTCTATTCTGCTCTAAAAGTGAATTACCTACTCCTTAAATTATCTTATGCTCGCTCTGGCAAAAAGAATCGCCGAACGCCGTGCGTTCTGCGCTCTGCACCATATTATGGAAGAAAATGTTGAACTTCAAATAAAATTGAAATATTGTTTCCAAAATAAAACAAATATATATTTTAAGATGTCCTTTATGTCTGGTAAAACGTGTAGATGATGATGAAGATTAGATTTTAATAAAAAAATTAGGGTTCCGTATCCGTACGGAAGCCTATTTATTACTAAGCCTACACCCCCCGTCTGTCTGTCTGTCTGTCTGTCCGTATCTTTTGAACCGTAATAGGTAGCCATTTGCAATGTTCACAGAATGTTATTATCACGAATATATTTTTTTATGGAAACTGACACTGTTATCATGTTGTTGTTCACTAATGACACATCCGTGATGTCAGCCCATAACACCTTGGTGAACTAGGTGGCATGTCAGTGCTTTCCTTCAGTCGTGCCGGCTACACTGAACTGTACAGAAAACACGAAAAGAAAACACGTGAAATCATTATATGTATGTTCATTTATTTTCTCGTGGAGCCTAAACTATATAACTGATTTCTCGATAAGAGAATTCATATTATGGCCAAACAAAAAATTCCAGTCGGCGGCACTGAGCAATCGAGCGCAGTGCGCGCGTTTATATGGTGAATTTTGTAGTTTTTGTTTGTTTAAAAATTATTAGGATTTTTTTTTCAAATAGCTTTAGTGTCTAGAAAATTGAATTCCCTATACAATGACGTAAATTTTATTCCAAAATAATTATCCAGTATGGAGCTAGCTCGACATAAGAAATTATTAAAAAAATATAAAAACCGCCTTCAAAAATGTATGAAATAAAAAAATAAAAATCAAACCGTAGAGTTGAAGGCGGTCGGTTATTTTTGCTTGCTTTAGCACCACCGCCTTCAACTCTAGGGTTCGATTTTTATTTTTTTATTTCATACATTTTTGAAGGCGGTTTTTATATTTTTTTAAATAGTTTTTAAATAGTTTTTTATTTCACAGTTTTTTTAGTAATTTTTATTTGCTATTAATGTACTCGGCGGAATCGCTCGGCCTTCGGCCTCGCGATTCCGCCTCGCTTTCCAATCCGATCTTGACTAAAAAAGCTGGACTGAACCGAAGACAAAAATAATCATCGAAATCGGTTCACAATTGGGGAAGATATTGCTGAACATACATAAAAATAAAAAATACATACAGCCGAACATAGAACCTCCTCCTTTTTTGAAGTCGCTTAAAAATAGAGTCACATTCAGAATTTTATTCACCTTGAAAAAATACTGTAAATTTAAAAAGCCTGGTTCAGTGTTTAGTGCATATTACCTGTCTAGTTAAAAAAAAATCATAATAATATCGACTTCATAGAACTAAATTTTTGATTGAAGTTTTAAAAAAAAAAATAAAAAAAAGTTTTTAAAAATAGAACAATTTTCGTTGTTTTGCCATAAGAATCCTGATCCTTAAGCTGTTCCAGCTATTGAGTAATAAATTTGTAAATAGATTTAAGTTAACAAAATAACTTTTTACGCAATATCAAAAGTGGTTTATGTATGATCGAACCAAAAATTCCTCGGACTCCTAGTCTATTAGAATAGTTGCACACGCTCGCTTACAGCATTTTCGGCCAAATTTTTATTTGTTATTTGATTACCTTTGCGCAGTCGGGTTTTATAAAATTTATATTCTATTGTTTTCAGTTTAAACCATTAAGTGTGGTATATTTATCTTTCCGCCTTACAACAACTATACCCCACTCCATGGGGTTGGAAGACAATTTATTTTTAAGTTTGATAAAACGGCGCCTCCCGCCATTTTGAATGCCTATTGATTTATTAATTAACTATAAAACCCGCTTGGTACGCCGACTATCAAACACAAATTCAATAATTCTCAATCCCTTAGGGCCCAGAGTTCCTAAGATACATAGAGAAGAGAAGAGATAGAGAAGAAACTAAATAAAATATAAATTAAAAAAATCAATAATGCCTCATACATAACATAACCTACCTAATATTTTGTGCTAATTTAGTTTTGATGTTATAATCGTGAAAGTTTAGGCTCAGTAAGTGAAAACATTATATACACACATAAGCCTCCAAAATTGTAACGCTCCAATTGGCTTCGCCGTCGTCAGGTGAAAACAAATTGGAATTGAACTACGCCAGGCATCTAGCTAGTAGGAAATGAAATTAGGACGCCACTAGAGCGATACTAGAGACTAGCCCTGCGCTGGAATACAGCAATTAATTTGCAACATTATTGTGTGCATAGGTATATGAAACAGCCTCGGTAGCTCGGTGGTGCTATGTACCGGTGAAAAATCATCGTTGGTGCTCCCATTGGGCGCGGCCTGACTTTTGATGGGTATAGAAATGACGTAAATCTCTTTGGGGTATAGCGAAAAGATGGAAACTCAATCAGGGAGTGAAAATTCTTTATTAGGAATAAACGAACGAGATAATGGAAAATGAATATGTGAACTTAAAACACTAAAAGATTAAGAAGATGAATAGTTTAGGTACTAGGCGATAACTAGAGAGTGAGGATGTTGGCGATGACCTCTTAGTCTGAGTTGTTCCGGAAGGAAGAGCTGTCAACACAGGTAGTAGAAGCTAGTGGTGCCATTGGCGAAGTCAGATGAAGAGCTGCCGGCAGGTGGAAGGTGGTAATGGTGCCGATGGTCTAGTCGGATGAAGAGCGGCCAGCAGGTGGAAGGTGGTAGTGGTGCCGATGGTCAAGTCGACTAGCATCAGTCCGACAGGCTGGAACCCGAACTTGAGGCAGTACAGCCCCCGGCACGCATTGCTGATCTGCAGGCCAGCTTACTCCTCTTGCATAGTGATCAATCAATTAAATATTCTTGACGAATTGATAAGTTCAGCAATTTGTATTGAATTCCATCTCGACAGTGATGACAGGAGGGATCAACTGACGTTCCTTATGTTTTTTTACATTTTTCAAATTTCACAAACCAACCATAGTAAATATAAAAGTATGTTTGTTACATGGGTGACCGTCCGACCGTTGGGAATGAAATGAAAATGTATCTATTTTATTGCAACAATCGAATGTGACAAAAGACGAACTTAAAGCCTAAAGGCATTCTCTACCAGTCGCGCCTGGGATTCTGGCTAAGTTAGATGGGTATAGAATAGAATAGAATAGAAACTTTTTTGTTTTCATTGAAACCGCGACATGTGAAGCCGACCATAAGGTGTCTAGTGACGCACATGGACATTGGGTCATATGCGGGGGTTACGAATGCCATGCCGGCCTGACAGTTGCCCATTCAAACCCCACAATTTCACACAATTAAACAAATAAGTACACATAAAAACAGTACACATAAAACGCTCATCTAGCTAGTAGCTCTAGTAGGCTGACCACTATATTGTTCGACCTAACTAGAGTGTAATATTTTTTTTAGTTTACAGGTTTCATAGTATAGCCTATATGCCAGCCTCGATAGCTCAGTGCCGCAGACAGCCGACTGTTGCTATTGATTGTTATGCAACGCTGGCTGCGGTCAGTATATGGATGGGTGACCGCTCGACCGTTGGAGGCTGACCGTGGTTCGGATTCCACGTTAAATGGTAGGTCCCTTCCCTTCGTACCTTACTAGATGGTAGGGTTTATCTCGGCCGGGTTGGTACCACCGCACTGGACGAAACGTCGGTCGAAACGACTATGTAAATAGTTCGTGTTTTCCGTTCAGTTCAGTGTAGCCGACATTAAATTAATAGAAGCATTGACATGGCACCTATATAGTTTACCCGGTGTTATGGGCTATCATCACGGATGTTGTAGGTGGTGTAGCCAACCGTGTCAGTTTCCATAAAAAAAACACTATTTTCAAAAAATCCGCTCACACTTGGAATAAAGCTGCAGCGCAAAAATCCTCCCTCCCTCCCCTCTCCCACACCACACACCCCTCCTGCCACGACAGAGCGGGCTCTTCCGTCCGCACACTTCAGATTTGACGAGTTTATCAACTCGCTCACGCGACGCGCCCGCGCCGCCCGCCGCCCGCGCGCCCGCCCGTCTCGCTCCCCCGCCCGCCCTGAAGCTGTCCGCCCTACCGGTGATTATACGCCGCTGAATGTGAGTTAAAACGCTGGTAATGAGTACATGGTAGGTAAATGGTTTTCGAAATAACATGCAGAGGTGTTATGGGCTGACATCACGGATGTGATGTAGGTGATGTAGCCAAGCGTGTCAGTTTCCATAAAAAAAAAAGGTAACAATTTTAATATTAATACTCGTACTTCGATGAAATAATAAGTAGAGCCCGGTTTAGGGTGTCGAATGGGTCCCACGAAAGTCTTACTTTACTGATAGAAAGTTACCAATTTTACTGTCCACTCTCTCCTTCACATAACAAATTTGCATGTGCGTATGAATTGAATGAAAATTTAGTAAAATATAATATGTATTAACACAAGTATGGCCTTTATTTAACTAGCATGTGGCGCGTCCGAGAGGTCCGAGGTTCGAATTCGGTCGGCGTGTACCAATGAGTTTTTTCGTTACGTGCATACCTACACCTGCTGCTTCACCGTTCGAAACCGGTGTATAACTGTAGGTCCCTTCCCTTGCCCCGTACTAGGCGGTAGGCTCAAATTGTAGCCGACTGGGCTGTTACCACCGTACTGGATGTAAGATGACCGCATAGCAGCCTCCGTTGCGTTCTCTAGTCCAGTATAGCCAACAATCACCCATCTATCCACTGACCGAGGCCAGTTGTGCTTATGATCCGACCGACAATCGACCGACCACCGCACCAATGAGCTACCGAGGCTGAAAATGTGACAATTGGAATATTGGGATCTTAATTCTAATTTAACACAAATAATGATATTGGTAACAATAAATATTAAAATTCATTAGAGAATTGCAAACTGCATATAAAAGTCAATAAAAAATTAATTACGTAGGTTTTTTTATGGAAACTGACATGGCTGGCTACATCACCGACAACATCCGTGATGTCAGCCCATAACACCGGGTGAACTTGGTGCCACGTCAGTGCTTCACTTCGGTCGTGCCGGCTACACTGAACTGGACGGAAAACACAAACTATTTACATAGCCGTTTCGACCGACCTTTCATTCAGTGCGGTGGTACCAACCCGGGCGGGTTAAACTCTACCACCTAGTAATATAAGAAGGGAGTCATATCCCTTAGTCGCCTTTTACGACATACACGGGGAGAGATGCAGTGGGGATATTTTTTAAAGTACCGGCCCCACACGGTACACTTCGGTAAAAAGGTAACTTCTAAAGTAAAATAGTAATTTAAGATATTCAGTAAACCGGTCCGGCCTAACCCGACTGGAAGGACCTTCAATAACCGCTCTAATCCCCCAAGTTGCAGGTCCCTGCCCGCTCGGTGGATTACTGAAGCTTTCCTCCGGTACGTTTACCTCAGTCTTGGACGCAAATTTACCAGTCTTAAATGAGGTTTAAGATTTTATAGACTTCGCTATCTAAACCCGGCCAAAAACCATAAAATCATTAATTCATTGTGTACCCTACCACGTAGTAAGGCAAGAAGGACTTGTACCGTGTGGGGCCGGTACTTTAAAAGAATAGCCCCACTGCATCTCTCCCCGTGTGTGTGGTAAAAGGCGACTAAGGGATATGACTCCCTTCTTATATTACTAGGTGGCAGTGTTTAACCCGCCAGGGTTGGTACCACCGCACTGACTGAAAGGTCGGTCGAAACGGCTATGTAAATAGTTTGTGTTTTCCGTCCAGTTCAGTGTAGCCGGCACGACCGAAGTGAAGCACTGACGTGGCACCAAGTGTTATGGGCTGACATCACGGATGTTGTAGGTGATGTAGCCAACCGTGTCAGTATCCATAAAAAAATACTCCATATAAATACATAAATATAAACAGATACATTACGTAAATTTTTTAACACCCGTCCATATTTAAAATGACTGATTTTATTTTAGGATTGTCGTCAGTGTTCAACATATCACCAGTCATGTCAATTTACTAAATTTGTTTCCACAAAATCAAAAGTGAAACACGTTTTCGGCTTTACAATATTACTCGTATTTTCAATATCCATGCTGGTAAAATACTCAGACATCAAATTTTAGTATTTAATTTGATAATGCGTGACATAATGAAAAGATGGATTTAATTAATTCGAAATTTACATGTTAGAGTCTGGCTATTGTTACTTAGTGCGAATATGGCAAAATTAATGATTTTCAAATTATGGCAGCATAGACTTTCCAGCCAGTTAGTAATTTTATCAAAGATTTTTTTTTGTGTTTCGTACCGAGACCCTATTATCAGGCCTACTAATGGTGTACCCAAGCTGTGTACCAATCTAAGCCCTACCACCTACATAGTTTGTCAGCCTCGGTAGCTCAGTGGTGCGATAGGTCGACTGTTAAGCAACACTGGGCGCGGTCAGTACTTGGATGGGTGACCCCTCGACCGTTGGAGGCTGACCGTGGTTCGGAATCCACGTTAAACTGTAGGTCCCTTCCTTTCTTACCTTACTGGGTAGTAGGGTTTATCCCGGCCGGGTTAGTATCACCGCACTGAACGAAACGTCTATGAAAATGAAGCACTGACATGCCACCTAGTTCACCACATTGTATTATTTTACCCAATTTTGTTCCATCTCGTTTTTATTACAAAAATCAGTAGTTTTTATTATTTCAAGTACTAAAGTAAAACTCCGACATGAATACGTATACTTTTTTTTATAAAAAATATCAAAGTTACCCTATATCCTGGGTCATGAAAAATACAAAAAAAATTATTAAAAAATACTGTACTACTTATTTAACTTTTCATTATATCCAATATTACATACATAATAAATAGCAGATTGACAGAAATTATTTTTGTCTTTGTACCTTTAATATATAAAGAAATATAAATATTTTATACCGTTTAAATACACCTTTATAGGTAGTAATTAAAGTACAATCTAATTCTACGTTATTTAGAAGTTATCGCATGATACGCGGTTGTACGGAACCCTCGGTGCGCGAGTATGTCTCGCACTTGACCGGTTTTTAGCTTTATCAAACAAATAATAATTATTACTCTAATATTTAATTCTATTGAAAATTAAGATATACACTAATTTTAATTCATAACTAGATTGTGAATTCATGTTCAAACTTTTCGTTTGTAAATTCAAATAAGAACCACTTTCACTATAATATAGCTCTTTCAGAAACGAAATCTAGACAATTTACTCGTTACGAAAAGTTGCGCGGGCAGAAACGCCTAAAGTGCTGAAAGTCACGGTTTTCATTTTGTTTCACGCAGCATAGTAGGCCGTAGCTCGATTCCAAGTTTTGAACGACTAAAGGAATAAATTTCCACATATACGGTTCGTGTCGTAATACCATGTTGACAGACAGACTCGTTGCAAAGATGCGGCTAAGAGCGTGGGAGTTGCGGCTTTGAAAGATGCAGGCATAGATCTATAATTTCATGATTTGTGGGTGATTAATGCAATTACGTTACGTTTACATTAAAATAGATAGATAGAAATACTTTATTGTATTATATGGTACAGGACGAAATATGACGAAATATGCATTCTAAATACCGCCTTTGGACTCGATCCAGCTTCGAGCCGTGCGACTAGTGGGTGACCCCGACGTGTCCCGCGATCTAGAACCACTGCAACATCGTAGGGATGACCACGGCCTAAGTGTATTCTAGCGCTTATTCCAAGGAGAGTGATCGAAGTTGCCGTTTCACGCGATCTCGCCGTCCCCTTCCACCTCCACACAACGCGCATTGGGCAGGGATTGCATCCGTACACACTGGACTTACCGCGGATGCGTACTAATCAGTTCTGCAGATCTTCCCCCCCCCCCCCCCCATAACTGGTAAACTCTGGAACACGATATGTGTGGGCAGGCCACACATATCCCCCGAAGTACAGTCTCGGGCCCTTAAAGAGAGACGTGAATAGGCAGCTGTCAGGCCGGCTTGACATTCGCAAACCCCGTGTCGCACTTTTTATAAACAAAAAAAGCAATCCAAAGGGAACTCTCGCCTATGACACTTCGTATGTTATATTGGCTGATCGCAGCATGTACTCTGTCACCTCTGACTCAGCCACCCATACAATTAATATAAAAGTATATTTTGTTTGTAAGTATAAAGAGCGTTCGCACGATACGATGATGTTTGAGGCGCACTAAACTTGGAATCGAGCATCAGGCTTAATACAACTTGTTAGCGGCCTCCATTCAAGTTATTTTCAATGAAGATATTTCTTTTGATCACGGCATGAATAAATTCGTTGTAAATTGTATGGTTGTTTGATGTTTAGTTTCGCAGTACGAAATTGCTGTAATGAAGAGTCATAAAATTATCTTTAATTTGAGAAAGCGAATAAAACATCACGTTTATTTTTGAAGCAATTTTACTTAATGGCTTTTTGGGCCGACGTAAATTCTTTAGAAATATCAATAAAATTATCTAAGATAAATATAGATAACGTCTTCAAACACATTTCGGTACGTAGAAGCGCGGTAGAAGATACCATAGAACATAAAACAGCGAGTAGAAGTATCGCGGTGACTTATTATTATGAAGTTCAGTATTACCAATTTCCCATGTAAGCATAGATTAACACACAAAGTTTCAGATAAACGTAAAAACATTTTTGCTAGTAGGGACCCGGGAGGTTATAAAGTTACAATAACAAAAAAATACTAGGCATGTCGCATATTCTTGAGTTATCAATAATATTATTTTTTAATGGTTATTTTATAAAAATATACAGAAAACCCTGAGTCTATACTTTAGGAGATATGCTAGGTTCAGGTAAACGAAATAATTTATGTTTTGAAGAAAATAAGTCACTAATGGCGAGGCCGAAGACCGAGCTGCGCTCATTCAAACTACATAATATTACTTTCTCGAGCCACTGTGGGCAAGGCCGATGGTTGAACTGCATTCAGGTACAATATACAATTTCTCGATGACCGCAAGTCATCGTGTATGCTTTTTTTTAAAAAAAAAGCGTAAATCGCTGAAAGCGAGGCCGAAAGCCGACCAGCATCGTTTAGTTAGATAAACGAATGACTACATCAAAGGTTGACTGTAAGGGATAAGTCCGCCTTTGCACCTTATGTAAATTTTCTAATGTACTTGTTACTGTTTAATGTTTACTGGAGCAATAAAGAATTTTCTATCTATCTATCTACATCTCCTTTAAGTCAATCAATTACGGCCACGTCGATTGCCGAAGTGAATGTGGTATATATGATTTTTTTTTTTTGTGTAAACCAACATGGTTGGCTGTGTCGAGGAACCAATGGTACAGTCGGCAGAGCCAAAAACTCCTCTCCTCGGGAACCACGCTCAGTGAGGCGTCATACCAGCAGATTTGCGGACTGTTGCTAGGCTGTCTAGCCCGTTGATACGACGTTTGAAGACACCCAGATTAAAGGATTCGGGAAAGACACTCGCCGGGAGACAGTTCCACGCCCTAGCGGTGCGACGATTGATACAGCGAATGTGATTGACTGATACAGAACGCGTTTAAGCGCGAGTCTAACTCGCACTTAACCGCTTTTATATGTTTTGTGGTAGGTAAATATTTTGTTGTTTTAAAGGACTAGAGAGAATTTTAAGTATGAACAAATAGGCCGGCACAATTAATTTAGATAGTTGGACAAAACAGAAGATACATATTACACTTCGGCCAGCAATTTAGTAGTTAGATTAACTTTAAAATTGGTTGTTAATAATATTTTTTTTTTTCATTAAAAAAATACATCAACCAATTACTAAATTAGTTTTGACGTTCGTGACGTGTGACATACAAGCAAGACATACAGACAGACATATTTGATGGGCATGTTGCACGAGCATGTTGTTAGATCGTTGTGTGACCAATTTCCACATACATTTTTACGAATGACATTTCGTATTCTATTTTGAAATGACCCTTCCAACTGCATAAACACGAAGGCATCAACGAGACTCTCTCATGACGCTCCCCAAAATGGACCCCTACAAGTTTTGACGGCGGAACATCTTATGTCGTATTTTGTTTTACGACATAATATAATACGACATCGCCGTTTTGGAGGAGGGAGGGGGAAGCGGGCAGGGGGGGGGGGAGGAGGCTTGTCCGAGTCGCCCGCGGCCCGCGGGGTGTCATTTATATTTTCTCGTCCACTTCCGTGGCAGTTGCGGCTTCGAAAGGTGCAAGCATAGATCGACAATTTCATGATCTGCGGGTGATAGATAATGCAATTCTACATGATCTGCGGGTGATAGATAATGCAATTCTACATGATTTGTGGGTGATAGATAATGCAATTCTACATGATTTGTGGGTGATAGATAATGCAATTCTACATGATTTGTGGGTGATAGATAATGCAATTCTACATGATTTGTGGGTGATAGATAATGCAATTCTACATGATTTGTGGGTGATAGATAATGCAATTCTACATGATTTGTGGGTGATAGATAATGCAATTCTACATGATTTGTGGGTGATAGATAATGCAATTCTACATGATTTGTGGGTGATAGATAATGCAATTCTACATGATTTGTGGGTGATAGATAATGCAATTCTACATGATTTGTGGGTGATTGATTATGCAATTCTACATGATTTGTGGGTGATAGATAATGCAATTCTACATGATTTGTGGGTGATAGATAATGCAATTCTACATGATCTGCGGGTGATAGATAATGCAATTCTACATGATTTGTGGGTGATAGATAATGCAATTCTACATGATTTGTGGGTGATAGATAATGCAATTCTACATGATTTGTGGGTGATAGATAATGCAATTCTACATGATTTGTGGGTGATAGATAATGCAATTCTACATGATTTGTGGGTGATAGATAATGCAATTCTACATGATTTGTGGGTGATAGATAATGCAATTCTACATGATTTGTGGGTGATAGATAATGCAATTCTACATGATTTGTGGGTGATAGATAATGCAATTCTACATGATTTGTGGGTGATAGATAATGCAATTCTACATGATTTGTGGGTGATAGATAATGCAATTCTACATGATTTGTGGGTGATAGATAATGCAATTCTACATGATTTGTGGGTGATAGATAATGCAATTCTACATGATTTGTGGGTGATTGATTATGCAATTCTACATGATTTGTGGGTGATAGATAATGCAATTCTACATGATTTGTGGGTGATAGATAATGCAATTCTACATGATTTGTGGGTGATTGATTATGCAATTCTACATGATTTGTGGGTGATAGATAATGCAATTCTACATGATTTGTGGGTGATTGATTATGCAATTCTACATGATTTGTGGGTGATAGATAATGCAATTCTACATGATTTGTGGGTGATTGATTATGCAATTCTACATGATTTGTGGGTGATAGATAATGCAATTCTACATGATTTGTGGGTGATTGATTATGCAATTCTACATGATTTGTGGGTGATAGATAATGCAATTCTACATGATTTGTGGGTGATAGATAATGCAATTCTACATGATTTGTGGGTGATTGATTATGCAATTCTACGTGATTTGTGGGTGATAGATAATGCAATTCTACATGATTTGTGGGTGATAGATAATGCAATTCTACATGATTTGTGGGTGATTGATTATGCAATTCTACATGATTTGTGGGTGATAGATAATGCAATTCTACATGATTTGTGGGTGATAGATAATGCAATTCTACATGATTTGTGGGTGATTGATTATGCAATTCTACATGATTTGTGGGTGATAGATAATGCAATTCTACATGATTTGTGGGTGATTGATTATGCAATTCTACATGATTTGTGGGTGATTGATTATGCAATTCTACATGATTTGTGGGTGATAGATAATGCAATTCTACATGATTTGTGGGTGATTGATTATGCAATTCTACATGATTTGTGGGTGATAGATAATGCAATTCTACATGATTTGTGGGTGATTGATTATGCAATTCTACATGATTTGTGGGTGATAGATAATGCAATTCTACATGATTTGTGGGTGATTGATTATGCAATTGCATGATTTATGGATGATTATGAAATTGTATTATTTATGGGTTTTACATGCAATTTCATGATTATTCAGGGATACCCTGCCTGCCCGATGACAATGAATCTCATTCAACTATCTTACAAAAAAAAAATGCTTCATGCTCTATTCTGTAGATGGCGCGCGCGCGCACACACTTTTTGGTTTCTTCTATCTATGGGAACCCCCATGAATGTTTTACTTTTTCTTATTTTTATTATTTGTTGTTATATCGGCCATAATAACACATATTCTGTGAAAATTTCAACGGCCTACCTATTACGGTTCAAGAGATACAGCCCTCGGACAGACGGACGGACGGACGGACGGACGGACGGACGGACAGACAGACAGACGGCGTAGGCTTTATAATAGGGTCCCGTACCGGATACGGAACCCTAAAAATTACTAACCTAAATTAACATTAAATTAAAAATTACTAAGTGGATGGATGAGAAGAGCGGAAGACCGCGTGTGGTGGCGTGCCTTGGGAGAGGCCTATGTGCAGCAGTGGACCGATACAGGCTGATGATGATGATGATGATGATGATGATGAAGTACATACGAGTATATTAGAATTTACGTGGATACATATCTTAAATTTTTTTTCCTACAGTTACCCAACTAAACTATGTATTATTTACAAGTATCTGTCGAGCTCTCGTAGGCCTCCGGGCGCGACGGAGCTGCTCCCGGGGGTACTTCATCTTTGCTATCTGCTGTCGGTTGTCCGTCCGTGACGTCATCGAGGCACCGGATAAGCCGCTCGAAAAAAAAACCAGCCTTCGTATTATATTTCAAAAATGTCTTATATGATATATCAGATGTTTTTATTTTATTAAAACAATTTTACACAATCACTAAAGTAGGTACGGCGACCGCAAACGCCAGCACAGTACGTTTGGGGCCGGTACTTAAAAAGAATAGCCCCACGGCATCTCTCCCCGTGCATGTCTTAAAAGGCGACTAAGGTATAAGGACGAGATGCTGTGCGGTCCAGTTCCATAAAAAAAGAAAATTAACAATTTATAAACCAAATTTTATTTTATATGAGTTTCTATCGAAATGTTATGTACCACCCAGTAACACAGACTAGGAAAATTCCTACTTACGCAGCATGAAAAAAATTTCTAGGTTCAGTTTGTGCGCCTTATCTCAAAAACTAATAAATTATGTAATGTTGACTAGTCTACTGAAATGTTTGAAATATTTTTCTGAATTTTTGACTTAGCACTTTCGGAAATAATGAATGTTTTTTTTTGCGTATTTTCATAAAATTACCTTAAATCTAAAATTAATTTTCTAAAAAAAATAAAAATTGTATATTCCCATTGTATATCTCTTAATTGAGCTCCTCATTTCAAAGATATCAAATATGCCTAATTTAAAATAGGTTTTTTAATTTTAACTTTATGGCCCCAACCTGACGAGTAACATTTTTTTTCTCCGATCACGTAAATTGTGTGTTAAAAAAAAAATTATCGATTTTCGTACAAAGTTTTAATTTTTTAGGAATAACCTCTTAAAAGTTAAGGGTCTGTGACATACAAACAGATAGACCGACGACGAAGTACTATTATACATAAGATAAGATTAATTTTGTTGTACTATTTTGGTACCGGACCCCAAAAACAGAGAGCCGGCAATATTTTTCGGTGCGCTTCTTTATTTTGTAGGCAGAAGGCAGCGAGGGCGATTGTCCTGTAGTTTGGTATTCATACCGACCCGCGTGGCAGAAGGCCATTACAAGCACGCGGCGGCGCGCGGCGCGTCCGCCCAACCGTACCGCCGCCGCCCAGCTGGAGAGACCGGACGCGCCGGAGGGCGGTGCGGCGGCGGCGGCGTCGGCCGTTGCACTAAACGTTCTGCTGACTTCTGCGTTGAGGGAATATTGTTTTAGCTGATGGTTTTAGGCCTTTGAGGGCTGATATTTTTAAATGATTGGATTTGATATAATAAACCAATCAGCCTCGATAGCTCAGTGGTGCAGACAGTCGACTGTCGCTATTGTCAGCCTCGATAGCTCAGTGGTGCAGACAGTCGACTGTCGCTATTGATTGTTAAGCAACGCTGGGCCCGGTCAGTACTTGAATGGGAGACCGCTCGACCGTTGGAGGCTGGCCGTGGTTCGGATTCCACGTAAAACTGTAGGCCCCTTCCCTTACTTTACTAGGTGGTAGGGTTCAACCCGCCCGCGTTGGTACCACCGCACTGAATGAAACGTCGGTCGAAACGGCTATGTAAATAGTTTGTGTTTTCCCAACATGAAATGAAGGGCACCACTGACATGGCACCTAATTCACCCGGTGTTATGGGGTGACATCACGGATGTTGTAGTTGATGTAGTCAACCGTGTCAGTTTCCATAAAAATTTCTTAACTGCGCAGGTAACATAACCCACGAACTGGACACAGCAGGTAGGAAGACACATCCTATGCTGAAACAATTGAAGGCTTCACTAGTCCAGTCCTATAATATCCATAATGTTTCCTAGTACAGCGAGCTTAAGGTTATCGAGTATCATTGAAATTAGGTACACGTCTAGAGGTCGGATCACAGACGATTGGTTAGTAACAATAGCATAGATATTATTTTGGGCTCGACATATAATAATACATTCACAATTACCTCTATTATTTTTATTTACATTTCATATAGGTACGCATAATATAATTTCATCGTCCTAAATCGTATGAGAACCTTCCAGACTAGAAAAAATACGAAAAAAAAATTGAGAGAAATTTCCCGAGAATTTTCTTTTGGATGTGTATTTGTATTTAATTATTATCATGACTTGCCCGCGGCTCCGCCCGCGGTAAACTCGGTTTAATGGTAAATCTACCTTTTGGGCACAGCCAATTATGCCGGTTATCCATAAAAGAAATTAAACAAAATCAGATATTATAACAAACGAACTCTTCTCTTATATTCTCCCTCTCTCTCTCTTTCCACTCCCCCTCCTTTCCCCTCCCTGCCAATCCTCTGCATCTCATAATGCTCCTCTTTTAAATAACTAAATAGATTCAAACAATAAAAGCAATATTTTTAGGACACCGCCAGGAATCATCATCATCATCATCATCATCACCATCATCATCATCATCATCATCATCATCATCACCATCATCACCACCATCATCAGCATCATCATCATCACCATCGTCACCATCATCATCATCATCATCATCATCATCATTATCATCATCATCATCATCATCATCATCATCATCATCATCACCATCATCACCACCATCATCAGCATCATCATCATCATCATCATCATCACCATCGTCACCATCATCATCATCATCATCATCATCATCATCATCATCATCATCATCATCATCATTATCATCATCATCATCATCATCATCATCATCATCATCATCATCATCATCATCATCATCATCATCATCATCATCATCAATACTAATAATAAATCTTTAAGCGATGGTCATGGAGTAAGTTACTTTGTTTTATGAGATACTGCGTTTATAGACATGTTTAATACTAAAACTAAATTGAGGATTTTTAGAAATATTTTCTGTATGTATGTATGTTTTTTTTTATGGAAACTGACACGGTTGGCTACATCCCCTACAACATCCGTGATGTCAGCCCATAACACCGGGTGTACTTGGTGCCACGTCAGTGATTCCCTTCGGTCGTGCCGGCTACACTGAACTGAACGGATAACACAAACTATTTACATAGCCGTTTCGACCGACCTTTCATTCAGTGCGGTGGTACCAACCCGGGCGGGTTAAACCCTGCCACCTAGTAATATAAGAAGGGAGTCATATCACTTAGTAACCTTTTGTGACATACACGGGAAGAGATGCAGTGGGGCTATTCTTTTAAAGTACCGGCCCCATACGGTACACAGTTATGTTCCTCCATAACTCTTAAACCGATCATCTGAATTCAATGAAACTTCGTAAAAGCACATAGCTATACGAGACACAGGATAGGCTCAATAAATGGTTGGGTTGGGCATCAGAAGCATCAGAAGTGTGTCTGAGGTGAATGTTCAAAATAGGATAGGTTAATTTCTTAGGTTTCTTATAGCTGAAGATATATTAGAACGAAAGGTAAACAAACGAAACTTACTGAGCGATAATAAAAAACCCGTCAAATTCGAGTCGGACTCGCGCACTGAAGGTTCCGTACCATCGCGTAATTGTTCGGTTTAAATAATAACTAATAACTCTCTTACTTTAGAGTTTGCACTACAATCACGCCAAGTTTGACGCTTTTATATATTGCCATTTTTACGTCAGAGCAAAAAAGACGTTGATAAAATACGTTTCTAGTATGGAGAACTGCCTTAATTTTTTATGTATTCGTACCCCGTACAGTTTTCTAAGCCTACAATGTCTGTCTGTCTGTCCGTCCGTTCGTCCGTTCGATGAACGGCTTTATCTTTGGAACCGTAATAGCTAGCCGGTTAGAATTTTGACAGAATTTGTGTTATTTTGGCTATAATTTGTGTTATTTTGGCCCGGTTGGTTAGTCAACTGTTATTAAGCAACGCTGAGCGCGGTCAGTGATTGGATGGGTGACCGCTCGACCGTTGGAGGCTGACCGTGGTTCGGATTCCACGTTAAACTGTAGGTCCCTTCCCTTCTTACCTTACTAGGTGGTAGGGTTTATCCCGGCCGGGTTGGTACCACCGCACTGAACGAAACGTCGGTCGAAACGGCTATGTAAATAGTTCGTGTTTTCCGTCCAGTTTAGTGTAGCCGACATGAAATGAAGGGAAGCACTGACATGGCACCTAGTTCACCCTGTGTTATGGGCTGACATCACGGATGTTGTAGGTGATGTAGCCAACCGTGTCAGGTTCCATAAAAAAAAATATAAATCAACAAATAATAAAAAAAAATAAAAAGTGAAAAATTATGGGGGTCCCATGCAAGAAACGCATTTTTCCAACGTTGTTTTTTAGTGCGCTAGTTCGACTCGCACTTGGCCGGTTTTACTTTTTGTTTTGTATACAATTAAATAATATTTCATGAGTTTATTTTAATTAAATTCGTATTGAAGTGAGTACTTATGCGAAAGCTTGTACATTTTACGTAATTGGCAAATGCCCCGCCGCACTATGGTTTATGGGCGGAAATAATTCAAATTTACAAAATTGAATACACGATATCTGCTATAGCATTTTCATATAGTCAGATAACTAGTGCTTACTGAACAGTATTAATTTTATTTTTAAACTCTTTACACATCGCAGGATAAACGCTCAAAGTTGCTCAATTTATTTGCAGCGTTATTTAAGATTTATGATCAATAAGAATTTAATTTTTTGTACATCTTATTAATTATTACACAAATACTTTTATTATTTATTATCGAGTGCCTAAGCATTATCTTCCTTAAAATATAAAAAAAAATTGTATTCATGAATTCTCCTCTTCCAAAATAAACTTCAAATATATCCCCAAAAAATGTGAAATAAAATACAAACTCCTAGAGCTACAAGTTTAGCTACATTTGCCTACGTGCTCGGATGCATATTAAAATATACTCTATACCTTCGTCGATCAGATCTATAAATTTCAGCTGCTACTTTTTTGCACTTTGGGAGTAATCGCACTTTGAATGCACCAGGTGAGTGATTAGTGAAACTGCGCGCAATCATTGGCGCACATTAGTACCTAATTAACGTCGCTTTATGAATGGATGTATCGTGTGGGGCCGGTACTTTAAAAAAATAGCCCCACTGCATCTCTCCCCGTGTATGTCATAAAAGGCGACTAAGGGATATGACTCCCTTCTTATATTACTAGTTGGTAGGGTTTAACCCGCCCGGGTTGGTAACACCGCACTGAATGAAAGGTCGGTCGAAAAGGCTATGTAAATAGTTTGTGTTTTCCGTCCATTTCAGTGTAGCCGGCACTACCGAGGGGAGGTACTGACGTGGCACCAAGTTCACCCGGTTTTATGGGCTGACATCATGGATTTTGTAGGTGATGTCATTTGATGTAAGCCAACCGTGTCAGTTTCCATAAAAAAAAAAATGGATGTTGCTAATCTCATTTGGGGTTTCCCCTTCTCATTAATGTAATGATCAATTTATATTACTATCCTTAATTTTTAATCATTTAATAACCACTTTCCAACTTGTAAACATCTCCTTCACGAAATGGATAGTGTCGCGATCCCCTACTCTGTTTTGTGCAGTGAACTAATCAAGTGTGATCGTGATTTTCAAAAACTACGACTTTACTTCCAAAATACGTACCCAACTCTAAATGAATCTCAAATTGAAACAGTGGTGAGTGCAGTGCTGAAACGTTTTGTGGCTCAATTCAATCAAAGGTGGAACTCAGTATGCAGAACTACAAACGCTATCGGCTTCTTCATTCCAGGAAGTGCAGTAGAATTACGACTAATGAAGATGTGATGAACATGATCCTCCTGTCCTCTGATCCTCTAATAACGAGTCTAAGGCCAAAACCAAAGAAGAAAATTGTACCTATTAGAGACGAAGCTAAACAGCTAATTATTTGAATTTAAATTCCTTTTTATGCATTACTTTACACTTTTCTATGACTTTTTGATTTGACAAGGCCTCAATTGAGGCCGCTTGATAATATTTAAGGAGTTGGTGTTCTTATTATTATCACAATTCCTGCAAATATATTGAGCGGAATTAATTACTAAACCTGCAAATCGTTACTTAATTTTTTTTTATGACTTGTTCTGAAAATTGCCAAATTATATTTTGATAATCAATGTGTTTATAAATTACGAAACCAGCAAAAAAAAACATTATCGAAATATGTTAAGTATTTTAGAAGTTACTGGATTATTTCCGCAGCCCCATACAACTTGAACCAGTGTGCGCCGCCCGCCCAGCGCTCAGCGGCGCGTACCGTCCAAGTGGAGCAATAATGACCAGCGAACATGCGAGGCCACGCTAGCCACGCCTCTGTCTACCCTCTACCCGCAACGCCTTTATGATTCAAATTAGTTTGGCACAATTCGTTTAATTACCCTCTGTGCGATACACCGTCGACGACCTAGCTGGGAACCTCGAGCTTGCAAGGAAGGGGGTACAGGAGACTACTATAATGCGGCTAACACGATCGGAAGACGATCCGCGTATATGCAGGCGGGTTAAATAGTCGAGCAGCCAGGTATGGTAACAATGCCGTAGATCCTAAGACTAAATTTGGACAGAGATTTGTATTTTTTTTTTATTTTTTATGTATGAGTTTAGGTACATAAAAAATAATATTTTTTTTAATACATCAAAGTACTGAGTTAATTTTAAATTAAAAATATGTATGTCTATGCTGTTTAATGTATTTCGGTTGTAATTTGTTTGATTCTTATTGGTAAGCAATAAGTTTTTTAGGAATAAAATATAGAAATAAAAAAAAATAATTCGAAAAGTGTAAAAAAAATTGATTTACCATTGATTCTATGAATTTGAAAGTGACCCTTGAGATAATATATCTATTTTCACTTGATCTATTTACCCAAAATTCCGAAAATTTTATTCAAATAAAAGTTATATCCAAATAAATGATAACTCGATACTAAATTAATTTAATTTAGACATTGGCTTCTTTCTGTTCCACGAAGCTCAGCGAGGTCAAATTTCTCTTGAAATGTAATTAAATTATTTATAAAGTAATCATTACCATGTTTCATTGTTTCAGTGTTGCTCGTATACCGTGCCCGGGGCTTGGACGGTTTTGATATACAATCTGTTTCGAATTCGTTGTCGAATATTTTGTTTGAACTTTATTAAATGCCTGGCGAGAGGGCTTTTCAAAATTCAATATTGAGTTTAAATCCGAACTATTCTTCAAGCCATATCGAACAGATGTCTTAGCCACAGGCTGTATTAATCAGCTATGCAATCACTTTTTTTTTGACGTGACAACGTCTAATAAATTGATGAACACCGGCTGCACACACGAAAAAGTGTCACGTTGTGTCACGTTGCGGCAGTGTTGCCAAACGTAAGGTAATTGCCGTATCGTAAGGTAATCGAGGCTACGTTTATCACGTAAAACTATCGTCCGTAAACCGACTTTACAGACAACCAATTTTTTTTTTTTGAGTACATAAGTGACGGAATTCCTCCTTACCTGTTTATGTTATAAATCTAGTAATTAAGCCATCATGTAATGTTTGCTTATTACAGGTATATACATAAATTTAACAAGTTTAGTAAATTATACAGTTTTTTTTATGGAATTTATTTAGTTTTAAACCCATCGCGCGCCGTAGAGCATAATATATCGGCCCAAAATGGCGAATACAGTTAATCTAACTGTTTGGTTTGTTTTTTATTGAACGCGCGACATGTGGTGCCGAGCCACACATAAAGCGTCTAACGACGCTCATGGACATTCGATCGTATGCGGGTATGTATGCGGGGGTAGCGAATGCCATGCCCGCCCGACTGTTTAATTGACTTTTTCTTGTTTTACATTCGTATCGTTATCACTATCTTATATTTAGTTTTTAATCATCTGTAGTGACCTATTAGCGGTATATGTATGACCGGTATGTTATTGTTAATTTTGTATTGATCACACTGTTGGTTACTCTTGAATAAATAAAATAAATAAACATATATTATGATTCAAGTTTGCTGTATTTAAACGCTCATTCGCATACATGCATACATACCGCACACTCTGTATCCAGACAATCAGGGTGAGCAGAGTAATCCGTGTTGTACCGCAAGACTCGCATCGAAAATCCCAGCACAACATCGACCACCCTTGGCAAAGTATTATATCAAGATAACTATCCAGCAGCAAGTAAGCCGCGAAGGCATACCTAACTGTATGACATGGTGGAAGCGAGAGGTGGCTAGCACGGTATCTTGTCCTTATCCCTTAGTTCACAATTGAAAAGTAAATACGTTAAATGTTATTGCGGCGCCATCTAGGAACTAAATCTTGATTGATGTCGCTAACAGATGGCGTTAGAGATCGGCTACCCAGTTGCTTTCTATTTAAAAACTTCCAAACATCCGCATGTAGCGAGCAGGCCACAGATCCGAGAAATTGTGCCATAGATGAGCCACCAAGAGCGGTTTGTATGGGAGTATTGTTTCGCAAAAGTTTCTAGCAAACAGCTTAAAGCAATGTCGAATTGTCGACAAAATATGTCAACATTGTTGACATTTGAGGTAAACATATATAAAAAAAAATTTCAAACATCTAATATAACATGAAATATATACGACTGCATTAGTGTAGAGTTTATGAGTGTGTGTGAGGGTGTACGTACATGTGTGTGAGATCGTGTGTTATGCGTAAAGTAAGGATCACAGAGCATCAAATGCGCGCGCCGCTCCTCCTAGAGGCGCCCTGAGCGCGATTTCCCTACAGCGCCGTTGAAGCCTGTGGGCGTGGCCTATGACTTACATATGTGTGTTGTGCGTGTGCATTTGTTTTGTGCGTGTGCCTAACTTGCTCCTCTTTGTGTGTAGTGTCGATACTAGCACACACACACACACATACGAAGCGCTAGCAGCACTGCGTGTAGTTTTTGGGTTTCAAATATTATCGCTTAGGGCGTCTCTAGTAGGGGGCGCGCGCGGTAGGTATTTTATGCTCTGTGGTAAGGATGCATCTAAGGTGTAAGCGAGGGTGTAAGTAAATGTATAAGGTTTGCATGCCAGGTAATAAGGTGTGTAAGGAAGGTGTATATTTGTGAGGAGATTATCATAACGTGTTTGTGTAGGCGCACCTGGGTGCGGTCAGAACTTCAATGGGTGACCGTTCGACCGTTGAAGGCTGACCGTGGTTCGGATTTCACTTAAAACTGTAGTGTAGGGTTCCTTCTTACCTTACTAGGTGGTAGAGTTTAACCCGCCCGGCTTGGTTGTTATCACCGCACTGAATGTAAGGTCGGTCGAAGCGGCTATGTAAATAGTTCGTGTTTACCGTTCAATTCAGTGTAGCCGGCACGACCAAAGAGAAGCAGTGACATGGAACCTGGTTCAACAAAGTGTTATGGGCTGACATCACGGATGTTATAGGTGATGTAGCCAACCGTGTCAGTTTCCATTTAAAAAACATGTTTCCACTTACTGCGGCTGAGCGTCCGTCATGCGATCACGTGCCAAGTATAAAGTAAGTCAACCGGTACTTACTTACGGTGCGCCGACCACGATTACTTATCCCATATGTTCTGTGTCTACAGCTATTGAAAGTGCGCAAAGATGTCGTCATCCTCTGCCGTAAGCGGTAACTGTCCGCATAAGGATAGGTATAGTGTAATTTAAATTTTACATCTGTGTCCATTTTGTGTAAATTCGTAATGGTGTCATTAGTACCCATTGTTTTTATGTCTATGTAACATTGTAAATGCACTGTGAATGTACCTAAATAAATAATATAAAAATAATGCAGCGACACGGGAGATCGTCTAGCCATATTTCTCTTATCTGTGGCCCTTACTAATACTTTCAACAACTCGCTTGCCGAGAAGGTTTAATCTTGTCCGCAATATTTTACTCCAGTGGGTATCTTATGAAAAATCGTGAACAGGCAGTAAATAAAGCTTTAATTTATCGCCTCGCTGTATTATGTTTGAGAAAGTACGGAGTCAATAATTCTTAACCCTTTAACAGGCACGGGTCGAAATCTTGCCACCAACATTGACACATACATTCTCAGCAATGTATAAATCGCAGCAGTATCCAAGCACTTCTTTTGAGCGCCATCTATTGAATGTAGGGTGGTGGCACACACAGTGCCACTGCCCGTGTAGGGCTGGGAAAGGGTGGCAAGATTCATACCAATGCCCGTGTGTGGCAAGAATATGGAAATGTGTAATACTTTTGTATATGTTTATTTATCAATATTTTTTGGGTGTTTCTGTTTCTGTTTATATTCATATTCTTTTTTCTGTGTAACGTAAGGTATTTTTATATCTTTTCAGATGAATAGGGTGGACCGCATTGGCTTACATGTTGCCACCCATTCCCAGTCATACACGGGCAGTGGCAAACTGTTTGCCACCCCTGAAATTTCTACTGAAAACTATTTTTCAGTATTTCGTTGCAGTAATCATACAAAATAAGTTTAAATACTAAATGTTTAAAAAAAAATATGTTTGTAACTTTTCCAGTTTTCTCTGCCCTATAAAGGGTTAACTTATTTACTAGCCGTGCATGCGGCTCCGCTCGAGATAAATGTAATAGTATATCGGTTTTCAATCGGAAATAATCGATTTTCTCTAACTTTGTTCGCTTTCTGCCCTACTGTTCCGCTCATCTGTTCAGCCCCAGAATGCTTCGTGCTTCTGCACGGAACACTGGTGGTTGGTCTCGCAGGGGTTCTGGTTTAGCGTTGATTCCCTGGTACTTTTTTCGAAGTATCAAACACGGGAATAATTAGCGAAAGCTGCGAGTGGTGAGCCACTTAGAGCTCCGTAACCAATGTGGATTAATTGGTAGACATGCGAATAAAGTAGATCGGTATGTCGGTGCAACACACACTTATATTATGTGGATGTGGGTTGGATTTCTCACGAGTCAAAGACGCTGTAAGTCTTCGAGACCGGTGGATCCCCGGTACACATTAGGTGGTGGTCATATGCACTTTCACGCATATACATAGCTGGTGAAAACAAAAGCTGCGGCTAGAACAAAACGATGTGGCCCTGGGCATAGGCTGTTGTTGGACTCCACTGGCAGTAATGGTTTCATCCCCGGCTCTCGGCTTCGGTCGGGGGTTCCTTCGGGTGGACGGGTGGTGGCTCGGATCGGCTGGGGAAAGGCTTCAGCCTGTGTTTCCCATGGGATTATTTCGGAAGAACTGTACAGCTATGGGGCCTCGATTTGGCATACATGATCACTGTACTCGCAAGAGTGCAGGTGTGGACGTCTGGATTTTGTAGCCAGCCTTGCTGGTATTTCTGGACGTCTATAAACAAAACGTAAAATTATAAAATGATAGTAAGAAGGTGTTCTGCTCATCTTCGGAAGTCGGTGCACTCCAAGGTTGGGGAACAGAACGCCTTTATGAGTCCCTCCAAGGGGGGGGGGGGGGGGGCCTTCCCCCTTATTACATCTAGTACATTATTCATCTTAGTACATTGTTACTACGCAGTTGGAAGTCATAAACGAAACCAAAACAGTGCAGAATGGTGTTCGTCTTAGTTTATTACATTGTTTCTACGCAGTTGGAAGTCATCAATGAAACTAAAACAGTGCATAATGGTGTTCATCTTAGTGCATTGTTCCTACGCAGTTGGAAGTCATAAACGAAACTAAAACAGTGCATAAAAGTGTTCATCTTAGTAAATTGGTCCTACGCAGTTGGATTGGAAGTCATAAACGAAACTAAAACAGTGCAGAATAGTGTTCATCTAAGTACATTGTTCCTACGCAGTTGGAAGTCATAAACGAAACCAAAACAGTGCAGAATGGTGTTCATCTTAGTACATTGGCACTACGCAGTTGGAAGTCATAAACGAAACTCTTTACTGGAATACAGTGAAGAATGGTGTTCATCTTAGTAAATTGTTCCTACACAGTTGAAAGTCATCAACGAAACTCTTCACTCGAAAACAGCTCAGAATAGCGTTTATCTTAGTACATTGGTCCTACGCAGTTGGAAGTGAAAACAACAAAACCCTATACTCAAAAGAGTGCACACTTGATTGACTTTTATTTTCTTAATTTTCTTCCTTTAATTTTCCTTTTTATTTTCTAATATAATTTAAGCCTTCGACAAAATGAAGATAAAAATAAATATTCACTCGAAGCAACCTTTCCGCTGAATTGGATATAGGCGGGAATATGTTTTCACTGTATCCGGGCAATATTCATATTTTTTATTGAAACAATAAGTGGTTGTGCTTTAGCTCAACATATGTAAGTGCTCGCATGGTAGAAATAATCCTTTGAGGTTGCTCGCGCTGTAAAGGCGAGCTCCCGAATGAGTGTTATTTTGACAGCCTGCTTATACCGTTCAACTTTTTTTTTCGTTTATGGAAACTGACACGGTTGGCTACATCACCTACAACATCCGTGATGTCAGCCCATAACATCGGATGAAATAGGTGCCATGTCAGTGCTTCCCTTCATTTTGCGCCGTCTACACTGAACTGGACGGAAAACACGAACTATTTACATAGCCGTTTCGACTGAACTTCGCACACGTTTCAATATAGGTACTAATCGCAAAAATAAAACCGGAGCGTGGAGGCAGCGGGAGCGGATAGGAATGCGGCTTAAACCTATCACAGCCGGCGGTGGTTGTTGCTGGGGGGGGGGGGGGGGGGGGCGGGGATGGTGGCGGAGGTGGGGGAAAAGGAGCCAATCACAACACACGAACTCTTTTGAACGTCCGAGCTAACAAGTTTTTTATTTAAAGCGCGACATATGGCGCGTAGCCACCATAAGATGTCTAACGACGTCCATGGACATTCAGACGTATGCGGGGGTTGCGAATGCCATGCAGCCCTGACAGGTACCCCTTTGGCTCACACGTTCAAATGTCACAAGTTTTAGACATTTTGCAAACTACGTTACACGGTTACCTCTTCGTTTTCCAGTTTTATTCTTGCGATTAGTTCAATATTGCTTACAGTTTGGTTTACAGTTACTGTAAACAAGGAAGACAGAGACATTCTGCTGATGCATCTTTGTTTGTCTTAGAAAGCTCTCGGTATGGGCAGTAATTTTGTGAATGAATGTGTAAATGTTAATTCATTTCCGCTTCATTTAAAAAAGTGAACTAAAGTGACGTAATTTTCTGAGTGAAGTATATTATGATTCTTTGGTGGTACCTACAGTTGGCGCACGTCGACAGCTGTCAACCGTGCTTTTACATTTGTGAAATAAATGTAACACATCTTTGGCAGACGCCTTAAAAAAAGAGCCTTACAGTAGACACTGTAAGACTCTTTTTTTTAATGGATACTTTCATTGTTGGCTGCATCACTTACTACACCCAGCTGTCAATAAATTGCGTCAGGTGCGCTCATAATTTTTGACAGTCAGTCAAAAAGAACCAAATCTCGTGCGCAAGAGTCAGGGTTGCGTAACAAATGAGCTGACCGCACGAACGTCCCGACTATCCCGTAACAAAATATCATCATTAACTTCACTTGCGTGATCTGGCTGTACCGACCACGGAACCCTTTTGCGATAAACTATCCCCATCTATCCATCCATTATTCTGGACGGTAATAAAGAAAACGGCCTGGTAGCGTCTGTTTGGTTTATTTAAATATAACAATCATTGGTTCATTCATTTAATAGCTTTACGGTTCTGCTCGCGTTAATGATATCACGATGTCCACCAAGAACCACTGTAATACCGTAGGTGCTCCCTAAGTGTGTTCTATCGCGTATTTCGTGGGGAGTGCTCGGAGGAGCTGTTTGCGATCCCGCCGTCCCGTTTTCACCTCCGCACAGAGCGCACTGAGCAGTGATTGCATCCATACGCGCTGGACTAACGGCGGTTGCGTACCAATCGGTTCTGCAGATCTTTCCTTCACAGAACTAGTAAACTCTAAAACGCTCTCCCTGTCCATATTTCCATTCAAGTGCAATCTCGGATACTTGGGAGGATATGAAATGAAAACGTCATTTAAATCGTCTCAACCTTTTTCGAATTTATCAGTTACAGACAGTACCTACGAATAATTTAAGGGGCAAAATCTGTCGTAAAGAGATTGCAGAATCATTTCATACCCTTGAGAATCGATTCAATTTTCTTTTACACCATTGCGTTCCACTTTCAGGGTCACAGCACGCACAGCCGAGACGATTGCGTCAGCGCGATCATTCTTCACTGTCGCACGCACGACGAAATAGTCATGCGACGGAACCCTTTGACGCTCCTCTTTAAATATGCTCCAATGCGCAGACTTAGGGCAGAATTTCGCCGGAGATTTCAGATTTTGCTGGAGAGTATATCTATTATTTCAGAACGGTTACTTTTAGGGGGAGCCATTGCGAAGGTGGGATGAATTATTGCAGGTGAAACTCAGCACTTAATTGCTTCACCGAAGACATCCGGGCCCGTTACAAGAAGAAGATTTCAATCGATCACGTGACCAGCGATTGACCAATCTTTTATCAGTAGGATGTGGAGCAGAACTAGTCAGCTAGTCTGCGTTTACTAGGATGTGGAGCAGAACTAGTCAGCTAGTCTGCGTTTACTAGGATGTGGAGCAGAACTAGTCAGCTAGTCTTCGTTTACTAGGATGTGGAGCAGAACTATTCAGCTAGCCTGCGTTTACTAGGATGTGGAGCAGAACTAGTCAGCTAGTCTGCGTTTACTAGGATGTGGAGCAGAAAGTAGTCCCGTGCTCGACCGATGCAAATTTAATTCAAAGTCTGACACGCTCTATAATTGTGATTAAGTTATTTATGTATTAGTTTACTTTTAAGATAGTTATAAGCTGGATGAATTTAGTTTTAGATTGAATTGAAAAAAATGCTGTAATATTATTTTAGTCAATAATTCAACCTTAATAGGTACATGACTTAATGGTGTAAAAATTAGCTTTCTACCAATATCTAGGTGTATTTCGAAAAATATACGTATGTGTTAAATTAAAATTAATGAAAATACGACTTTGAAGTGTCCTGCAAACTTGAACCTTTGCAGCTCCGTAGAGACAAAGTTCACTAAGTGTGTTCTATCGACTGTTCAACGGTGAATGCTCTGAGGATCTGTTCGAAACGATCCCGACCTCACCATTTCACCATAGGTCCACGCGTAGCAGACAGGGAATACATCCCTTTACTGTAGAGCTGCCTAAAGTGCGGACTAACCGCTCCAGTATTTCTTTTATCTTCCGCACTGAGAAATTCTGGAATGCACTTCTTCCCGATGTGTTTCCTTCAGTGTACGACTTAGGATCTTAGTAGCGTAAAAAGGCATCTGTCACGCCGCCGGCACGCTTTTGGGCGTCGTCGGCTCAACAATCCTCGCTGACGGCGCCAAGTGTCTCCCGTATTTAGGCCATACGAAAATAATTATGTTTTACCAAATTATGAAGTAAAAGATATTACATTAAACCAACAGTACAAAAATTTCGACGTAATAACATTGTAAGGTTGTGAATTTAATTTTCTTTTTATTTTTCTGTTGATGTTCTAGTATATTCTCTAAAGTTTTACAGTCAATAATAAAATTAATTGAAATAAACTTACAAGTTGATAAATTGAAGTAAGTAATATAAAATATGAACCATATTAATTCGTTCTGAATTACGTAGGTGCCTACCTACTATAAGTAGATAGATAGATAGATAGAAATACTTTATTGCTCCAAAAAACATTTAACATAAACATACAATAAGAAATTTACGTGAGGGGCAAAGGCGGACTTATCCCTTACAGGGATTACAAGTAATCATGTATTCATTAAATCGAATTATTAAATCAATATCTGGAATAAAGTAACTGTTTTCATAGCATATTTTGAAAATCCATATTTTCAATTCCTACAAATTAAAAAGCTCTAAAATAAAATTTTATCACTAAAATTTTATTTCAATTTAATAACACTGTTGTGAGGCTGAAATGCGTTTTCCACTCTGCGTGTTTTACAAAATGCAAAATAATTATCAACGGGGCGGTGTCCACAAAGTCAATAAATTAAAATTTTAATATTGTACCTTCAACGAAATGAGCATTTTGTTCGTGTCTCGGTCCGCTTTTTATTCACTTCATTGGGTAATTAAATTAACAAGTTTGAATTATGATGTTCAGGCGTTTTAAATGCAAAGTACACATATTTTAGCAATGGATACACACATACCACACGCTGTATCCCGACAATCGGGGTAAGCAGAGTTATCGGTGTTTGACTTCAAGGACTCTGGTAAATTTACAGCACAACACCGACCAACACGTTTCGCAAAGTATTCGGACAAGATAACTATCAAGCAGCAAGTGAGGCACGTATAGACACAACTGCTGCGTGACTCAGTAGCAGGACCGTGCAAAAGTGACAGGTGGCTATCCTATCACCTTTTATTAGCAGGGCATCTTGTCCGTTTCACTTAGTCGCGTTTTAAGACATGTACGGGGAGAGATGCGGTGGGGCTATTCGGTACCTATAGTATCTATTGCAGCAATGGAATTTAGCAAAAATCTTTTCATTTTTGCATGTGCTCCTAAGGTCGCTGATGCTATGTATCAGCTCTTGATCCCCAAAGGTGTACATCGGGCGCGGTTAGACTTTCAGCTAGTGTTCGTTAGACCGTTGCGGCTGGCCGTGGTTAGGATTACACGTATGTTCCTTTACTTATCTTGCGGTTGGTAGGAAATGATATATCAAAGAAATGGGAAGTGGTAAAAATTCAAATTAAAATGAAGGACCCGCCCGATAGGTACTGTTAGATCTAGTATGTATAGTTTGTATATTCTGTCTGTTTTAAGTTTTAAGCTTTTTAGTTTTATGATGTCTTCCTTCAACCATATTATATGATCTTTGTATATTATTGTAGTTGTAAGTTTGTTTTCTCGGTATATTTATTTGTAGTTGTAAATTTGTTTGGTTTTCTATATTCACCATGTTATTATTTTTTGATTACCTCTGGTAGGTTGCGGCTGAAAAACAGCGTCAGCTGGGCGCAATCCTAGCTAGGCATATGCTGAGCCGCTACTTATTTACATAATTGCACTTAGATGATAAGATTAAATGTATTTTTAATGTAAGTATAATGTAAAAAGTGTATATGTGTAAATAAAAATATTTTATTCTTATTCTTCTATTCTTATTCAATGAATGAAGGTCGGTCGAAACCACGGAATAAGGATTAGCTGGAAGGGCCATGGAACGTCCGTACTATTGAACTTGTATTGGATGCGTACCAATCGGTTCGGCAGATCTCGGACTTGAACTGGTAAACTGTGGGACGCTCTCCCTGCCCACATATTTCCCCCCAAGTATAGTCTCGGGTCTTTCAAGAGAGGCGTGAACAGGTACCTGTCAGGCCGGCATGACATTCCCAACCCCCGCGTACGACCGAATGTCCATGGGCGTCTTTAGACACCCGGTTGGTTCGGCGACGCCACATGTCGCGCTTTCTATAAAAAAAATTGTAGTGAAACCATGATGGCCATTTTACTCTACCACATTTTAGTCTATAGTACGAAATTTTTTTTATGTCATCCGATATCGTTGGCTGAGTCGGAGGGGCCAAAGCACATGCTCCGACCAGCCAATATCACCTCCGAGAAGGTAGGTGCCATACCAGAGACTTACCTGGATTGCTGGCTATACTGGACTAGAGGAGAACACAACAGAGGCCGCTATGCGGCCATCTTACATCCAGTACGGTGTTACCAACCCAGTCGGCTACAATTTGAGCCTACCACCTAGTAAGGGGCAAGGGAAGGGACCTACAGTTTTACACCGGTACCGAACCGTGAAGCAGCAGGCATAGGTATGCACGTAATTTTTTTCGTCAGAAAAAACTCATTGGTACACGCCGACCGTATTCGAACCTCGGACCTCTCGCATGAGAAGCCGATGCCCAAACCACTCGGCCACCCGATGATTAAAAGTAGTCTACTCAGGCATATTTCTACTCAATAGGTAAATTGTTGTAGGCTGGCCGTGGTACCGATTCCACGTAAAACTGTAGGTCCCTTCGCTTCTTATATACCATAATACGTGGTTGGGTTCAACCTGCCCGCGTTGCTACCACCGCACTGAATGAAAGGTCGTTTGAAACGGCTATGTAAATTAGTTAATGTTTTCCGTCCTAATTCACGGTAGCCGGCACGACTAAATGGTAGCACTGACGTGGCACCTAGTTCGTCAAAGTGTTATGGGCTGACATCACGTTTGTTGTAGATGATGTAAAAACTACATATCCCATATCCATTCCGAGACATGTCATATTTCATTAGTGAAAGCTACATATAAGTTGGTTGAGCCATTTTCAAATTTCAATTTCAATTTCAATTCAATTCAATTCTTACAGTCTTTACAGTACAAATTCTTGAATTCAACACTTTACAGACAGACGCGCAAACATACAGAGACCGATAGACAGACAGACGACAAACATAAGAACAGACAGATATATATTTCTAGAACAGTAGAGATTTGCCAGGCAAAGGTTCATGTTGCCTACAAATTGGTTGGAGTGTGCTAATTATGCGATAATTGTTTTTGGGCCCTCTCCTTTGCCTGCAACGGTCCAGTGTAATTACCATTTGCCTGACCATAAGTGTGTAGACTTATGTAGAGTATAGAAGCACTCTGCAATAATATTTTGGAAACAATCAAGACTGTTGAAATTATAAAAACACTCAATCTTAGATTACAGATTACAGAAACGCTCAACGGTGTGCAGATTATATAAGCACTGTGTGTGTAATGTATGGAAACACTTGTGGCGACTTGATTCAAGGGAGATTAATATGAACTCGGGTCGGTCGGTAAGTAAGTATTACTTTTATTTTCGGTAAGTAAGTACAGTAAGCGGTTCGCGATTAGCGGCGGGTGGCCGAGTGGTTTGGGCATCGGCTTCTCATGCGAGACGTCCGCGGTTCGAATCCGGTCGGCGTGTACCAATGAGTTTTTTCTGACGAAAAAATTTACGTACATATCTACACCTGCTGCTTCACCGTTCGGAACCGGTGTAAAACTGTAGGTCCCTTCCCTTGCTCCTTACTAGGTGGTAGGCTCAAATTGTAGCCGACTGGGTTGGTACCACCGTACTGGATGTAAGATGACCGCATAGCAGCCTCGGTTGTGTTCTCTAGTCCAGTATACCCAGAAATCCAAGGAAGTCTCCGGTATGGCACCTACCTTCTCGGAGGTGATATTGGCTGGTCGGAGCATGCGCTTTGGCCCCTCCAACTCAGCCACCCATACTGGATTACATAAAAAAATGTGGTACAGGCGGTAGTGCTGTGTGTGTCCGTGCGGAGCGAGCGTGCGACGTGGAGCGTGCGCGCATCTCGGTGGTCCGCGGAAGAAGAGAGTGGGGAACGGGGCGCGCCAGCGCAGGCTGAAGTTGGCTGTCATCGGTGTTGGTTGCCCGGTGACAGGCGCGCTGTGAGGAGCGGCCCGTTCAGACGGTTCGTATGCTGTCGACCTGCTGGGCAGCCGGGCCCCGGGCCCTACACACTTAAGCCTGTTGAAATTATAAAAACACTCAAGTTTATGTAGATTACAGAAAAGCTCAACGGTATGTAGATTATAGGAGCACTTTGTGCAATGTATGGAGACATTTAAGCCTGTTGAAATTATAAAAACCCTTAAGTTCACTTAGATTACAGAAAAGTTCAAGGGTATGTAAATTATGGGAGCACTTTGTGTAATGTATGAATGTAATGCTTGAAATTATAAAAACACTCAAGTTTAAGTTGATTACAGAAACTCTCGAAATTATGTAGAGTATAGAAGCACTCAAACTTATGTAGTCTATAGAAGCATTCAAATGCATGTAGTTTATAGAAAGAAACACCCTAATTTATGTGGAATATAGAAGCACTCGGGCTTATGTTGGGGATAGAAGCACTTAGGTTATGTTGGGTAGAGCAACAGTCAAATAGATGAACTTATGTAGAATATTGAAGCAGCCAGACTATTTCAACTATGAACAATGTAGTATTTTGTAAGTCGAGACAAGTCACTTTGTAAATTTAGATAGAACGCTGCCCTCTCTAAAATATTGTCTCGGTAACTCAAGTTAGGTGCGGTGAAGCGTATTAGGATGCTTTGAACCGCCGAAAGTACCCACATGAATATTATAAAACCTTAAATTTTCCCTCTCATAATAAATGGAAGGGACTAATGGGTTTGGTAAAATGTTGCTTAGTAAAGAAGATTGTCGTCTTACGAGAGGATTTGAATATAAGCTAAGAATTTGTTGAATGCCCTATTTAGGGTTAGCACAGATTACTGTGCTTACCCCGATTGTCGTGACACAGTACAGCGTGATGGTACCTATGGAAAATCCCTTTGTTGCCCGTGGACCTAGTCGAACAGCTCTGTCGACTGCATCGTTGGTCTCTCGGCACAGACACCCATGTTGGTTTACATAGAAAATGCTGCATAAAAAGTAAGTAAATACTTAGTAAAAATTGCTAGTAACAGAACTCGTAACACAACAGAATAACCAATTAATCAGCCGTTAAGGGCGGTCCGAGTTGAATGTAAGAGATTTACAGCCGCGCCCGCTCGGGGGCTAATAAAACTGAATCCCGTGCTAAACACACCCATTTGGAGGCGAAGGTCTTGCATTACGGCCGGCCGCAAGTCAGCCACGTGTCATGAAAAGTTTTCAGAACTCAGATTTTCACGTTTTTAACTTGATAAATCAGACAAAATATACATATTTAACCCGAATCTACATAATAATTAATATTAGCACCTACCAATATTAACACTAAAAGCATCAAATTAATAACCAAACACTTATGAAATAAAATTGTATTGTTTACAAAACTGAAATGTCGTAAGTAGGTATACATGTTAAGTTATAATCGTGTTGTGACCAGCTGTAAGAATGGAAACACTGCTACTAGTTAAGCAATAAATTTAAAAACGAATGCAATATTGTGTTAGGTACCTAATATTCACCTTTGTAATTAATGTTTTAGCAAGAGTAGTGTAAATGTAAATTAAAGACGTATATGTAATACTTTAGGAATCTATTTAATGTAATAATTGTAGTATAGGATTTGTTTAATACCTATATACAGGTAACAGGTAAATATTACAGGGTATGTTTGTAAAATTATAATATGTACTTCTATATGTAGGAACTTCACTGGTTTAGTTTTTCTTCTTTTATGTTATTTTTATCTTCAAACTGTGTGTTTCTTTAAATAAAAAATGAAAAAAAAAAATAAAATAATATTATATCCACTGGCGGCTGGTCCTAAAGTGCGCTCGTGCGCCGCACTACCATACCACGAGAAGTCTTCACTTCACTCAAAATAAGTAATATCTTACAACATACCTACATTAAAACCATAAAGATCGTACTCCAAATTAATACGAATGTGAATTCGACCTTATTTTATAGATCACAAGACACTTTTTTGCGAGTAAACGCGCGCCCCGTGCGGAATCGGAAAGCGCACGCGGGTCTCCCATAATGAATGTATGGAGATCGGCAAAACACCGCTGGCGCGTGAGACAAAAGATACTTCATAGAATCAGTAAGGGCCGAAATGGAGTTCTGCGTGCGGCGCACGAGCGGCAAACAAGGACGCTATATCGTGAATAGCCGCGCGTGCGACACGTCGCGTCGCGAGCGATTCGTTTTGCACGAGTCCGTCTACCTAGCTAGCTAGAGTCAGCGCGCTGTGACGCTGTCATGTGATGTTGATGTCACATACCCGTTAGCACGCGAATATTTAAAATGGGATATGGTTAGGTTTTGTGCTTTCTGTCATGTGATACTGTGAATTAAGTGGTGCCGATATTTGCCTAAGCGTTGGTTAAAGGTAAGGCTTTGCAATCAGGTGACCCGGGTTCAATTCCTACTTTTCAAATGCTTTTATTTTTATATATTTTTTAACTATTTTTGGGACATTGGTATTGTTTTCTTTTTGAAAGCTGCAGTAGTGTTGTGGTCTATGTGTGTGTTCATAAAGGTACTATAAATGAGTTAAAAAACTTGTTTGGATTTATTTTCCTGTTTTTTGCAACTCATTGAGTGTCTTGAGAATATTCATACTAGGTAAGTACTTAGCACAATGCAGGCCTTTAAAAAATTCGGAAGTCGCGATCTTAAAATAACATTGGGAATGTGTTGGGAAATTAGGTATTTAAGTAGGTAGGTACTTAGCGCACTACCGGTCACTGATGTCACCAGCCGCCACTGATTATATCTATGTATTTCATAAGTTTTTTCTCCACAATACATAATTTACCTTTAATAGTGAAACAGAAGAACAGTCTGCTGGTAATGCACCTAATTCCAACCAAACAGATTCTCCATTGTCTAAATCCACAAAGGCGAGCCGGCGCGGTGAAGAATGGAAGAGTTTAGGCCAGGCAATATAACTCTGACAAATTGAAATCACGTTACCAGGAGATAAGCAAAGTGAGGGGGCTTAGCGCATAGAAGACGTCGAGTGGAGCGGCGCGCGGGAGATACGGAAAGTACTGCGTTCAGTGTTCAGTAAAATTACAAGTCACTAGGGTTGATACCACGGTAGTAAACGAAGTATGCCCGCGCAGCAGCGTCGACTCTGTTTTCCTCTAGTCTGGCATTGCCAGCAATCGAGAGCAGAATCTTCGGTATGGCTGGCACCTTCTTGAAGGTGATATGGACTGATCAGAGCATGAACCCCTCTGACTCAGTCTATCACACCAAATTGCAAAAATAACATTACTTTGTTAAACAATATTATAAATGATATAAAACGAAAAATTCGGGTTTTATAATTATTTTTATTATTTTTTTATAAAATTAATCGGAACGATTAAATGGAACGAGGTTCCTTTAACTTTAGATTATTTAATAAATAACAGGCACAAATATATAAATTAACAACGTTTTAGAGTAATTAAATAAAAAAAAATATGACGTCTAATTCTGCTACTTCAGTCATTAACTTTTTACTTTTTTTATGGAAACTGACACGGTTGGCTACATCACCTACAACATGCGTGATGTCAGCCCCATAACACCGGGTGAACTTGCTGCCACGTCAGTGCTTCCCTTCGGTCGTGCCGACTACACTGAACTGGACGGAAAACACAAACTATTTACATAGCCGTTTCGACCGACCTTTCATTCAGTGCGGTGGTACCAACCCGGGCGGGTTAAACCCTACCACCTAGTAAGGTAAGAAGGGAAGGGACCTACAGTTTAAGGTGGAATTCGAACCACGGTCAGCATCCAACGGTCGGGCCGCGGGCGGTCACCCATCCAAGTGTGTTTGCGATAGAAGTGCGTTCACTCATCCGCACCGCACGGACCGCACGCATCGGAGGAGCGTCACGATGCCGACGTGTGGATGACGTAATGAATCTGTATGCAAATGACGGTCGCGTCGTCAATCCCACAGCGACAGGAACAAGGTTTGAGGAGCTTTGAGGATCAGGCGGTGTAGGTAGACAATCATATCAGGTTCCTTCATAAACATGATAAATAAATTTCAGCCCGAGTAGCTCAGTGGTGCGGTTTGTCGACTGTCGATCGGGATCATGAAGCACACCTGGGCGCGGTCAGTACTTTGATGTAACCGTAGGAGGCTAACCGTGGTTCGGATTCCACGTAAAACTGTGGGTCGCTTCCCTTCCTGCCTTAATAGTTGATAGGGTTAACCCGCCCGGGTTGGTACCACCGCACTGAATTAAACGTCGGTTGCAAGGGCTATGTAAATAGTTCGTATTTTCCGTTTAGCAGCTTACTTCGAAAAGCCGTTAGTGCATACTATGAGGGCATGTGGCCGCTTACCTTTATGGTGCGAACAAGAACGGACTGTCCAATGCTTGTATGAGAACCAGCGTCGCCGAGCACAGCGGGTAGTGGAGGGGATGGCGCGCACTCTGATTGGGTGGTATCGGGTGGTATCGCGCTCTGATTGGGTGGTAACGAATGTTATTGGTACGTTTTTACAAATATCGGGTTACGCTGGCACGGGGAAGTCGTCCGACGTCCCTACCTCTAACGTTCTTGGGTGCGAATGTGAGTGTAAGAGTCGCCCTAGACGCACATACCTAGACCAGATCGGACATGTCAAAAAGGGACAAGTGCTTAGTGCCCGTAACCGACGAGACGAACATGATGAGGGTAGAAGAGTGGTGATCCATTGTCTCTGCCTACCCCACAGGCGTTACACTGTATATGTGTATGTAAGTAAATTGATAATTTCTTTACGAATCGTTGGTGGACACGTTTTCCTAATTAAACTGATCGCATGACGTGGTACTAGAAGGGTTTACCCGCATTCGACTATTCATACTTATTTATTGTAATTCGAGTTTGAACAGAAAGTAATTTTAAATTTTTAGACACGTTGTCAGCAAACGTTTCTGATTTATGTTGTTAGAATTTTAATTATAAATAGGCGAGTCAATTTTTATATTTATTTATTTATTTTTTATGGGAATCACGACCAGCATGTGCCAGACTAACGCAGAGGTGTAGTCCGACAGGCGCCCACGGGCATTCGGATATTTACGGGGTCTGCGAATACCATGTCGGCCGGCTAGGTGTACCTTCACATTATGTTGTTATCTTCACATATTGTACCGTGTGGGGTCGGTACTTAAAAAGAATAGCCCCACTGCATCTCTCCCCGTCGCATGTCGTAAAAGTCGACTAAGGGATAAGAAAATTCGTCAGCCTCGGTAGCTCAGTGGCGCGGTTGGTTAGTCAACTGTTTTTAAGCAACGCTGAGCGCGGTCAGTGATTGGATGGGTGACCGCTCGACCGTTGGAGGAGGGACCGCTGACCGTGGTTCGGATTCCACGTTAAACTGTAGGTCCCTTCCCTTCTTACCTTACTAGGTGGTAGGGTTTATCCCGGCCGGGTTGGTACCACCGCACTGAACGAAACGTCGGTCGAAACGGCTATGTAAATAGTTCGTGTTTTCCGTCCAGTTTAGTGTAGCCGACATGAAATTAAGGGAAGCACTGACATGGCACCTAGTTCACCCTGTGTTATGGGCTGACATCACGGATGTTGTAGGTGATGTAGACAACCGTGTCAGGTTCCATAAAAAAAAAAAAACATGTTTGAAGGATCCCAGACTGTACATTAGAGGAAAGAATGCAGGTGGGAGTACATTCCACATGTTGGCAACCCTGTAAATAAATGATTTACAGGATCGATTTTACAGTTTGTATATTGCACCCTGAACTAGGGACCTTGATTCTTTTACCTTGTATAATGTGTACTTTATACTTTACCTTGTATAAGTATTAAGGTTAAAATTTGGAAAAAAAATTGGGAGAAAAATTAGGATCTTATAGTTTACAGGAAACCTTGGTGTCAGTCTCGATAGCTCAGTGGTGCGGTCGGTCGACTGTCGGTTGTGATCATAAGCACACCAGGGCGTGGTCAGTATTTAGATGGGTGACCGTTAGACCGTTGGAGGCTGTCCGTGGTTCGGATTCCACGTAAAAGTGTAGGCCCCTTCCCTTCTTACCTTACCAGGTGGTAGGGTTTGACCCGCCCGAGTTGATACCACCACCGCACACAATGAAAGGTCGGTTGAAACGGCTATATAACTAGTTCGTGTTTTCCGTCCAGTTCAGTGTAGCCGGAACGACCGAAGAGAAGCACTGACATGGCACCTAGTTTGCCAAGGTTTTATGTGCTGACATCACGGATGTAGTAGGTGATCTAGCCAACCGTGTCAGTTTCCATAAAAAACCTAAATTAAAATATTAAGTCTTAAAATTCTTACGAAAAATGGAATGGTACGGAACCCTCTACACGCGAGTTCGACTCGAGCTTGGCCGGTATATTGAAGAAATAGTTAATTACCCACAACCCACAAGGTTTGATTGTTGGTACACCATTTTGTTAAGAAGCACATTTTTTTTTTGTGGAATCTGACACGGTTGGCTGCATCACCTACAACATCCGTGATGTCAGCCCATAACACCTTGTTGAACTAGGTGCCACGTCAGTGCTTCCCTTCGGTCATGCCGGCTACACTGAACTGGACGAAAAATACAAACTATTTACATAGCTGTTTCGACCGACCTTTCATTCAGTGCGATGGTACCGACCCGGTCGGGTTAAACCACAGAGCATGAAATGCGCGCGCCCGCCCCTACTAGAGGCGCCTTGAGCGCGATTTCTCTACAACGGCGTTGAAGCCTGTGGGCGTGGCCTATGACTTACTTATGTATGTTGTGCGTGTGCATTGTGGCACACGCACAAGTGCCTAACTTGCTCCTCTTTGTGTGTAGTGTCGATACTAGCACACACGCACATACAAAGCGCTAGCAGCTCAGCGTACGGTTATTGGGTTTCAAATATTATTGCTTAGGGCGCCTCTAGTAGGGGGCGCGCGCGGTAGGTATTTGATGCTCTGTGGGTTAAACCCTACCACCTAGTAATATAAGAAGTCATATCCCTTAGTTGCCTTTTACGACATACACGGGGAGAGACGCGGTGGGGGTATTCTTTTAAAGTACCGGCCACACACGGTATAGTACCTACATATATCTCAGATTTAGGTATAGTGATATTCAAAGATCGTACTTACACATTGGTTTCATTCATGCCTTGAGGTGTTTGCCTCTAAACAATGCTCAGCTCTCTTCGCAGGCTGTATATCCAGCTCCTCCCCGGCAACCATTAAACATAACTCAGAACACCGCAGCCTTCTAACGGTTTCCCGCCGCAGCAGTAACTATTCTGCCGGAAGTACCTGGCCTCGCGCCATAAATTGTGTTATTTCCGGTTCGGATGTCGGCGGCTCGAGATCAGCTTCCGGACAGGTGGGCTGACTGCGGTCACATTTGAATTTAGAATTTGAAGAGACGTTAGTGAATTTAATTTTAAAATTATAAAAGCGACGTTTATAAGCTGATGAAATGATGAAGCGTGTATAACATAGCGTTCACCGTAACTTGTCCCTTGAAGTGAGCAATTTCATACTCTATTGCCGAAAGCATAATGATTACCGCGAGGGACAAGTTGCGCGAAACAAACTGTAGTGAATTTAGTCAGGCCATTTAGTGAAAAAATATATTTAAAAGGGAAAACTCTATTTAATTTTTCGTAAGTATATGGTTTTTTAAATAGTAAAACAGAGAAAAAATCGCTTTTGCCATAAAAAAAACTAGTAAGAATACACTTAATGCCACTTAATGCCGCAAGGGCGGCCTTATTGCCTTAGGTAATTTCCTCCAGTCAACCCGGTGGACCTACATTTTTACATCCAAGGCGAATCCTAACCATGGATCAGTAGGTCAAGGTATGGTCGTAAACTTTTTCAAATCAGAAAACACTCATTGGTACATGCCGGTTGAATTCGAACTTCGGATCTCTCACAAAAGAAGCCGACACCCAAACTTCAAAACTAAATTATTTTTCGGAGTTCGATGTCTCCGAATTTTATTATCCGATAGATGGCCGATCAGTCAACATTATTTAATGTGTCTGGCATATAAATAAAACTATATTATTAGTATTCAAATTTTCTTTTAATTTCCTAATAAAATCGATTATACTAAATATTATCAAGACAATTTCATAACAATATTGAAACTATTTTTCACATCTTTCCATTCTTTTGGATACATAATTATCAATAACACAATTTATAAAAAAAAAGTGACAATTGAATGAAGCTATACAAACATAGTAATAAATTATTGTACACAAAATTAATATCCCTTATCAATCAGTTCCCTTAGCCTGTTGTATAGGTACTACCATAGCCGGTGCTCTGGTGATTGGCTTCTCTCATCCTTCCTGCCCCCATCCGTATCCGCCACACCCGCCAGACTCGCTCGGAACATCCATATGCTATTGAAATCTTTCCTGTGTAGTATGGCGAAAATATGAAATGGTCTTCCGATGAGTGTCTACTACCAATAACATGGAATCTTCAAAAGGCGTGTTAATAAATTATACGACGACCTTTTCTTCCACCTTATTGCTAGCTTGGCGCCTCTCTGAGCGCGGTTAGGCGAGGAGTTTTGTTATTGGCTGTATCTGATCATCCGTTGAACTTTTTGGCACAGCCACTATATATAAAGAATAATGTATTTTATATATTAATTCGCATTAATTAAATTTATCAGTCAATATAAGCGAAACAACTTATAAATGACAGACGTAAAATGATTGATATGCAGTAGATTTAAATTTAATTTTTAAAATAAAATCCATCTGATTCAAGTATAACTGCAATTAACTAAAATGTCTTTAGCTTCTAGACAAATTAAGTTTTCAGTTTAGTTTACAAAGTTATAGGCACTGAGATTGCGGAAGAAGTTATGCTGACAAAAATATCGAAATATATTTCCAGGCCTAATTATACAGAGGTGAGGTTAGGGTATCAATTCCGTATGTCAGAATTTTTTTATTATTTTGCATGAGATTGCGCCTCTGTATTTGTTTTTCCCGCAAACATATATTTATAGTCTTTGCAACATGAGACGTGAACTAAAAACTGTTAATTAACGAACCAATGGAATGTTTTAAAACAAAATATGTCCACTATATTACTAATTCATAGTTAAAAACTATTTCTGACTTCGATGATAAATAATTCTACATTTTAATTTATTTACAAGACGGCTTTGCCTTTTTACAATCACCTTATCCCTAGACATCAGCAGCGTGTAGATTGAGCTACTAATCCACCTTTAAAACATTTAAATCGATCCCTTCCAATTTAACCAATCTCATTGAATATAATATCATGTGACATTTCATACAACAGATTCCACTTATTATTATCACATTGTCACTGCTATTAAAGTTTATTGTATTCTCCGCACATACGTTTAAAGTTCACTTTTGCTTGCGTTTTCACAATATCACCGCGAGTTCATCTTGGTCAAAGCTGAGTGCACTAGAAGAAAGGGGATAACCAGCGTAAGGAGACTCGATTTGCTGTGGCACGTCGCTTCACTGCTCGTTTGCATTGCGGCGGGATGCTCACCTGAGGAAAAAAATATATATTACAATTAGTGGGCTGAAAGAAGATATAGTGACAAGGACTGAGGAAGGGATGCTTCGGTGGTTCGGTCATGTTGGAAGAATGGATGATAGGAGACTAACGAAAGAAATTTATGAAGCAAATATGAGTGGAACAGTCGGGACGGGTCGCCCTAGACGCACTTACCTGGACCAGATCGGGCATGTGCTCAAAAAGGGGCAATTGCTTACTACCCGTAACAAACGAGCATGCATGAAGAACATTATGGGAGTGGAAGAGGCGGCAGAGGTGTGTCAGGATCGTGGCACGTGGAGATCCGTTGTCTCTGCCTACCCCACCGGGAAACAGGCGTGACGCTATGTATGTATGTATATATTTCTGAGTACTTATAAGAGACGCTATTTTACCTTGTCACGAGACGATGAGTTCACGAGAGTAGCTTTAGTCTCCAGCTGCTTGCGACTCGCGCTACACTCACGAGACTCACCATTGAGGAAGTGCGCGCTGACGCTGGCCGGGTGCGCGTTGGACGGCACGCACGTGTAGTTGCCCGAGTCCACGAGAGCAGCTTTAGTCACCAGCTGCTTGCGGCTCGCGCTACACTCACGAGACTCACCATAGAGGACGTGCGCGCTGACGCAGGCCGGGTGCGCGTTGGACGGCACGCACGTGTAGTTGCCCGAGTCCACGAGAGCAGCTTTAGTCTCCAGCTGCTTGCGGCTCGCGCTACACTCACGAGACTCACCATTGAGGACGTGCACACTGACGCTGGCCGGGTGTGCGTTGGACGGCACGCACGTGTAGTTGCCCGAGTCCACGAGAGCAGCTTTAGTCTCCAGCTGCTTGCGGCTCGCGCTACACTCACGAGACTCACCATTGAGGACGTGCACACTGACGCTGGCCGGGTGCGCGTTGGACGGCACGCACGTGTAGTTGCCCGAGTCCACGAGAGCAGCTTTAGTCACCAGCAGCTTGCTGGTAGTGCCCGTCTCCGTCTTCTCCGTCTCGAGGCTGATGCCGCCTCGTGGAGAATCGAAGTCTACTACTGAACTGCCGTGGTACCTGAGAGTAATATTATATTTTTTTAATCTGACGAAGACTGTCAAGGCGAGAATGCGGGCTTGGTAACTTTCGGATTATGATCATCAATAACTTGAGACATGCTGAATAAACACAACGATTTATCGCAATAATCTTACCATAACACGGAAATACTGGAGGGAGGAGTAGACTGCACGTTGACAGTACATGTTAGGGATATTGTACTGCCCTTTTTCACGTAAACGTCCTGCGAACCCCAGATACTCGCTGCTGCGGCTGTAACAAAGAAATTATTATATAATTAAATTGAGCACGCAGCCAGTAAACACGTTCAGGAAACTATAATGACGAAGGCTTCGTTCTACTTACAGGAAATATACGTGAAATTCACATCAAAAGCTTTCATATGGATAAGTTTCATACTCAACGAGCGAACACTCTTTACGCCTAGAATTGCGTCAGATTTGGGAATGAAGTTTAAGCACTTAACCCAAATCGAACGGGCAGAATAGCTTTATAAGTGTAGACGATTACGTTGACAAAGCGATGGCGTAAGCGCAGCTAGCCAGGCTCTCCGTCTATCTTCACAAAAAATAGTATGTTCTACGAGTATCAAAAGGTTGCCTAGAATTATTCCGTGACTGAGCTGTCGTTATGTTTCCTTAGCTGACCTATCATTTCTAGCTGTGCCTGTCAAACCATCTTGCATTAAGATGATTCTCTTTGTGACTAAAACGATTGAGTTGTCTTCAACGCAGATTCTGCTTTATATGATGTAGAAGTCGTTAATTGCAAAATAAAGAATGTAACTGTACAAAGAAATTGTTACCTCTGCCAAGATATCGCATTGCACGGTAGGACCATGATGAATGAAATGGATCAAGTGACTCCGTAAGGTCCTTCTGTATGTTCTGTGTGATAACATCACGTGTGCTTTCTAACGAGGTAGACAGAGACCACGAATCTAGATGTGCCACGGTCCTAACATACCCGATGAAACCATATGAAGACGCTTGTGTTGTTGAAAATGGCAAGGAAATGAAACTTGACGGTGAGTACTAAGTAGGAGTTGTCTAACCTGTGTAGTGTTGGAGCGGAACCGGGGTTGAAGCTAACAAGGAATCATCTGCAATACAGAAGAAAATAGATAATGATGTGTGGGCAGAAACGTGCGTGTGAGGGAAAGTCGTGGATGAGAATAGTATAGAAGGTGTCTACATAGGATTATGAGAGGAAGCAACATGTATAAGACGTAACAGTGCAACTAATTTCTAAAGGTACTAAAGCTAGGGCCTAAAAGACGTTACAGCAAATTTAGATTAATTAGCTGAAGTTGATAATGTTATTAAGATATACAAATTTTTCAGCAATATTTCTACATCATTATCAAAGATTTTTCTCCACTTAAATCTAAGAATTGTTCGAAATCTCAATATATAATTATTATGTAACCGAACTAAATACAGGACAATTTCAACAAAATTTAAACCATAGACATATTTTTTTTTAAACCAGTCGTAAAATAAAGTCTGAAGAAAAGCACCTGTGATACTAAACCTATGAAGAGATGTTTCAATCGCAATTGTACAAGTAGTTTTGTCTTACAGATTAACAAACACCCCAGTTATAAATCTCAAAAGCCATAATGCAGAAGCGTTCAGATGTAGCAAATGTGAGTTTACTCTTTTAATTACAAGAACTAGAGTGATACCTCAAAAAGTTGCAGCGAGCCAATAAAGCTATGTCGCAGTTGAGATGGGAGATGGGGCCGCGTGCTGATTGCAAACGGTTCGATTCCCGGCGGGGCAATAACTTTAACAATGCAGTTTGTAAGCTCTGGCGTGAGAGAGCAACTTTTCAGATATATATAGTGGCTGTGCTACAGATTCGGGTTACAGATTGTATATCACACATATGTTGTGTGAAAGGAATGGCGACAGAAAACTATATGATACGTACATACGTACATTGTTTTACAAGGTAGGTACATGGTCAAGAACGACAATGTTTAAATTATAGAAAACCACACAACAATTTAAAATACATAATCTGTACAATTTTAGAAATTTGAAGAATAAATATTGATGATATAGTTTTAAATATTGTTTTACATAGTCATTGCTTACAATTTATTTTATAGATAGAGAGAATATTCCGAATAATCTCAAAGTACAAACACCGCAAAAACGGTGAATAAATATCTAGAAAAGATCATAATAATTTAAAGCGCATAAGAAAGAAGAAGAGTTTGACGTCTGGTACAACGGACACCAGACGTCGGCTCCAGGAACTCCTGCAGTTCCTGATGAAGCCCGTGACGTAGCGGGCGAAACGTCGACTTATGTAAGTCTTTAAACCTACTGTTAATCCGGAAACTTAAAAATGAACATAATTAATAACAGTGTAAACTTAAAAACATTGGAATATAAACATTCAAATAAAAACAAAAGAAACAATAGAACAGAAATAAATACTTATTTCTGAAGGAATGCAGTGAAAAAAAGTACTGCATCATGCTTTCAAAGCAGAGCCAAACGAAAATCACGAAGAGAAAATACGAGATGCTTACGCCTGGAAACTAGGCCATCCGTTCCTCAATAATTTGATTCACGTACTCGAGTAGTGTGTTAGTGGGGGCACGGGGCGACCGATCATAAGTCAGTGTCAAATAGCTGCCTCTGTGGACCGCGGGGGTTTTGGGGGTGTGGAAGTCGCTCTAGTAGGAGGGAGAGAGAGGTGCTCTCTCCGGCCTATAAGGTCGGCTCGTTCATCAATTGGAGCTGGCTGAGAGCGGTCAGTGAGACCGATCATACCCCGCTGTGACGAGGAAAATGTCTTGTAGATAAATCTAAACTGACCACCGCTCTCCGTGACCTCTCACATTTATTTTCTGTTAAAGTTTGAAAACCATGCGATCAAGCTTGGGTATATCCAACTATCGAATCAAAAACTTAAGTCTGTATTAAATACGGCATTTGTCAGAAGTTTCGGTTTCAAGAGAGGTGCTATAAATAAACTAATAATATTCAAAAGCCACCATGGAAACTAAAATACAATAGCGTGGAGGCGACCTTTGGGAAACTTCTATTTATATTTAGGTGTATGTAAAACGTCCATTGCACCCATTTATCGAGACTTCAATTATTTGTCCTCATACGAACAAAAATACTGTGTACATATTTAAGACTTCTCTTTCGTAATTTCTCATAGCTGATTGTGATATAAGACATCAAACGCCACTTACAAGTCACAAAATATGAATTTTACCTTTCCTTTAATATTTATTTTCAACGATTTTCTCATATTATATTCACAGTGACCTTCAACTTTCATAAGAATTATTGGCGAAAATGCCCTTCAACATATTATATATATATAACACAAGCCTATGTATAATACAACGTATCTGAAGTTGCGCTAGAAGACCTTCAAGAACGTAAGAGGCGAAACATACAAGAACGCAATTTCTCACAATCACGGTTTTGCTGGACCAGCCATCGCCAGGTTACTAAGAAACTACATATAATTGCTCAGCTCACTGAATTTATTTAAATGATTAAAGTTGATCTTGCAACAGATGTTGACTCAACATTCGCTGATGCTGGCTTCAGCGGCTACACGTTATCAGTGTGAAGTGGAAGTCAATTTCTCCGAAATAGCTGGATGAAATATCCTGGTATTGTTTCAGAAGTCTAGCCTTCAACGCCGAGGTGGAAAGCGATGTTGATCTTGGGCTCGGTATTGCCTTACCTTCATGAAGTCTGACATCTGGAGGCTACGGGGACCTCTACTGCATTAGTGGTCCCAGGTCTTCGAATGATTTGGCGAAGTTGATCTTGGAATTGATGTTTCTCAGAGGCTGGTATTTAAAGATTACTGGGAGCACCACAGTGGTCGTGTTTTTTTTTTATCGAAACTGACACGGTTGGCTACAACATAACCTACAACATCCGCGATGTCAGCCCATAACACCCGGTGAACTTGGTGCCACGTCAGTGCTTCCCTTAGGTTGTGCCGGCTATACTGTACTGGACCGAAAACACAAACTATTTACATAGCCGTTTCGACCGACCGAAAACACAAACTATTTACATAGCCGTTTCGACCGACCTTTCATTCAGTGCGGTCGTACCAACCCGGGCGAGTTAAACCCTACCACCTAGTAATATAAGAAGGGAGTCATATCCCTTAGTCGCCTTTTACGACATACACGGGAAGAGATGCAGTGGACTATTCTTTTAAAGTACCGGCCCCATACGTCCACCATCTTTGGATGATTTAGCTATAGGCAACGTTCAAGAACTTTCACCTTCGACGCTCAGATGGAAGGCGAGGTTGATCTTGGGCTCGGTGTTGACCTGACACTCGTAGACGCCGGCGTCCCGCGGCTGCACGTACTCGATGCGGAGGTCCCAGTCGTCCGAAGGCTCTGGGTGCAGCACACTGAACCGTCCGTCGCCAGTGTACGTGAAGATGTGTGACGTCAGAATGTGTAGGTCTCGCTTCCGCATCCACGATACCTGCCAAAGAAACGTCATTGTCTTAGATATTTTCTTCCGACAACCATTCATTTTCAGACCAGGAGAATTAACCCTTTTTCGTGTTTTCTTCTGGGAAGATTAAGCGGGAATTCCCTAATTTGAGACAATTCTGATATATATATTAGATCAGTGATAAGGTTTAACACGATTCAGATAATTATGGAGAATTATTAGATAGCTAACACCCTGAATGTATCTCATTCCGTATGGAACACATTCAGGGTATCAGAAACTCAAAGTAGCCCTAATCTGTAAAATATTACAGATTAGCGCTGTTCACTGAAGTCTATAATATTTTAAAGAAGACCATTTAACCAGCGGTTGCGATGATGACAGCCACGAATTTTTATTCCCGAGAAAATTTATTCGGCGTGCGTCAGATAAGTCTATCAGCGGGATCGTTTCCAATAATCTAACACGTGTAGTAATATTCGCATTGAATTTGTGAGTATTGGGCTCGCTGGAATATAACGTCTACCCTCGCGACCGGATCTCCGACACGTCATTTTTCACTGTCAAAATAGCCATTCGCCGCGATCTCCCCTTCTCAACCATGCTTCAGTGCCCGCTGTAAATTGCGAACGAATCACTTAACCCTTTAAGTGAGTCCAGTGAAAGGCCACTTTGTCCATTTATGTTTATGCGACGTAAATTTTGTTAATAGTCTGATGAGGGAGTTTGTTTATGCTCCTGCTCATTTCACACGCTATTGAGTTTGATTGAATCTGGCTTGTGTAAACAACCTCACACATTTCATCAACAAGCATGCTTGTTTGTATGTACTTGAGGTTTGTGATTTTAGAGTTAATAATAGTATATGTATGTGTAATTCGCCGGTAGACGGTAGTGGATGGGATGAATGAGAAGAGCGAAAGATCGCGTGTGCTAGCGTGCCATGGGAGAGCCCATTGTCCAGCAGTAAAATGAAAAATCAGCCTCGGTAGCTCAGTGATGCGATCGGTTGACTGTCGTTTGTGATCATAAGCACACCTGAGCGCAGTCAGAACTTAGACCGTGTTGGATCGGATTCCACGTAAAACTGTAGGTCTCTTCCCTTCTTACATTACCATGTGATAGGGTCTACCCCGTCCGGGTTTGCACCAATTGCAATGCAGTGAATGAAACGTCGGCCGAAGCAGCTATGTAAATAGTTCGTGTTTTCCAGACAGTTTAGTGTAGCTGGCACGATCAAAAGGAAGCACTGACATGGCATTTAGTTCACTGGGTATTAGACCACCAGACTGATATCACGGTTGTTTTAGGTGTTGTATCCAACCGTGCCAGTTCCCATTAAAAAAATCATTTACATGTGACCACTGCAAAAAGCATATGACTTTCTCCATTATTGTCTTTTTATATTTTTATTAATGTTTACATTCGAGATGAATAAATAATATAAGTATTGAAATTAGTATTTTTAACTAAATCCAATTCTAATATATCTACGTTTATCGTTCCAGATCAAAATTACTCCATGTGCAATAATGTCACAGTCGTCCCCTAAGACTCGACACAGATAATTTGCAACGTACACACATTTAACGCTGACACCGCCTTACTAATTGGCACACATTCCGGGTTCTATCACGGAGCACCACAGGGCACAACGCCTACTCCGCTACTGTTCAATACCAACATCATTACGTATTGTCATCTGGGCGAATATTTGGCATTCGAAAGCAAATAATAGTTCGCTCTTCGGTGCCTCTGAATGCTCTAACAAGTGCCGGCATTCAAAGTTCAGTGAACATTCTTTGAGGAAACAATTTCACTACGGAAAGTTTCCTATGGAGGCCTTCCATTCATACTGAGCGAAATAATAATGTTCGGCCTTTTCTCAACACGAATCTTGGCGCGAAAGCACGGTTTCGCTTTACGACCGGTATGTCTGTTGAATTAGTTCATTGACTACAAGACGATCGACCATCTCGTGTCTTATAATATTCGACGTTATGCATCGACGCACGAGAGGGTACCGCAGGCACACTTATGCGGCACCACGCCCCCTACTCGGACCTTCAGCCTTCGGCCTTTTGTGATTCAAATTAGTCTCACACAATTAATGTCGGAGCGACTGAGCACTAACACAATGCCCGCTGAAGTGCTATCGGCTACGCAATGTCGATAAGTAATATGTTGACGTCTCGCAAATCGATACCACGATACCGTAGATAAATTTTACCCTCAATTATACATTTGCGTGACGTTATGTCAGACAGACAGACAGAGAGACAGACAGAAAGACAGACAGACAGACAGACAGCGTAGTAGTAGTAGTAATAGGCTTCCGTACGGGATACGGAAACCTAAAAATTACAAGAGATAAATCATACACCCAACCCAACACACAATCATGTACACAGATAAAAACACATACTCATACACAACCACATACATACATATACACATACATATACGGGTGTCCCAGAAACCGACGATAATCCTTTGACAGGAGATAGGGCTGCTAATTACCTCTCAGAATATCTAATTTTAGGTTTAGTAAAAATGGCTTAGTTTTTGAGATATTGTCATTTTTGTAAAAATCCAAAATTTTCTCCTTCAGCTCATTCTTTTAAATGCCACAAGTACAAATGTAACATTTTCTTAAATCTAGTTTTTGTCAAATATTCCTGAAACGTAAGGCTTTTACACGGTGTAATTTATTTTTTCATGTTTAATCCTGTTTAGCTGAAAAACGACTTAAGAGCCACATATTAAAAAATTTTCAGCTTCATCCCTTGAGTTTGGCCATTCGCGGTGAAAAAAAAAATTACTACACTAAAGTGGCATTATGCAACAAAAATATGTCCATCTAATGTAGTTTTTAAAATGGTACATCTCTTACCGATTTGCCCAATAATTTATGAGATATTGTTATTTAACTGCAAAAGGACCTCGGAATTTGATAACTGTTCTACATACTACGAATTGGAATAAAATTGACATTGGAAGTAAATTGGTCTTTATTAACCTGTTAAAGTAGATGTTCAAATTGTTTACAACCTGCACAAATGCCAGCTCGACATCTTCTCACAAATGCCCGGTTGATGCGTCGAGCAAGTACTCGATGCAAGTGCAGATACGTCCACATATGCTATGTAAATAGTTTGTGTTTTCCGTCCAGTTGACTATAGCCGGCACGACCGAAGGGAAGCACTGACGTGGCACCAAGTTCACCCGGTGTTATGGGCTGACATCACGGATGTTGTTTACATAAAAAAAAACGTGAGCTACTGCCGTAATTCTTTCTTTGAGCTATATTAAGTTTTCCACCGATTTCCCGTAAACTTTTTCTTTTAAATAGCCCCAACAGATAGACCGGACGTCTAGGTCACCGGATTTAAATCCGTTACATTTTTATTATTGGGGCTATTTAAAAGAAAAAGTTTACGGGAAACCGGTGGAAAACTTGATAGAGTTCAAAGAAAGAATTACGGCAGTAGCTCACGTTTTTTTTTAATGTACACTGACATGGTTGGCTACATCACCTACAACATGTCAGCCCATAACACCGGGTGAACTTGGTGCCACGTCAGTGCTTCCCTTCGGTCGTGCCGGCTATAGTCAACTGGACGGAAAACACAAACTATTTACATAGCATAGGTGGACGTATCTGCACTTGCATCGAGTACTTGCTCGACGCATCAACCGGGCATTTGTGAGAAGATGTCGAGCTGGCATTTGTGCAGGTTGTAAACAATTTGAACATCTACTTTAACAGGTTAATAAAGACCAATTTACTTCAAGTGTTTATTTTATTCCAATTCGTAGTTGGTAGAACAGTTATCAAATTCCGAGGTCCTTTTGCAGTTAAATAACAATATCTCATAAATTATTGCGCAAATCGGTAAGTGATGTACCATTTTAAAAACTACATTAGATGGGCATATTTTTGTTGCATAATGCCACTTTAGTGTAGTTATTTTTTTTTTCACCGCGAAGGGCCAAACTCAAGGGATGAAGCTGAAAAAAATTTAACATGTGGCTCTTAAGTCGTTTTTCAGCTAAACAGGATTAAACATGAAAAAATAAATTATACCGTGTGAAAGCCTTACTTTTCAGAAATATTTGATAAAAACTAGATTTAAGAAAACGTTACATTTGTACTTGTGGCATTTAAAAAAATGAGCTGAGGGAGAAAATTTTGGATTTTTACAAAAATGACAATATCTCAAAAACTAAGCCATTTTTACTAAACCTAAAATTAGATATTCTGAGAGGTAATTAGCAGCCCTATCTCCTGTCAAAGGATTATCGTCGGTTTCTGGGACACCCTGTATATACATAAACAAATACTTATACATTTTATATTATACTAAACTTAAACGAGGTGAAAGACCCCGCCTCCCACAACACAGGGTATCCTAGCGTGTGAGGTAGGACTATAAATTAACGAGTGCTAGTCTGAATATTCTTTAGTGATATAGTTTGTAAGAAGTGATGAAATTTAGGCTAAGCAAATGTGTAACTGGAACAATAAATATTTCTTTCTTTCTTTCTTTCTTTCTTTCTTTCTTTCTTTCTTTCTTTCTTTCTATGTCAAGCCTTTATCCCAATGAGGTAGGCAGAGACAACGGATCTCCAAATGCCACGATCCTGAGCTGCCTCCAGCTGAACAAGAAGCAGCTGAACGTCAACCTGAGCTGATAATGGGCTATCAAAGCGGGTTCGCTTTTTTACTTTTTGCTTTTTTTGGGTTCCGTATTTTCCGTCCAGTTAAGTGTAGCCGGCACGACCTAAGGGAGGCACTGACGTGGCACCAAGTTCACCCGGTGCTATGGGCTGACATCACGGATGTTGCAGGTGATGTAGCCAAACGTATCAGTTTACATAAAAAAAATACATACATACATATCACACACGCTGAATCCCGACAATCGGGGTAAGCAGAGTAATCGGTGTTGTGCTGCAAGAACTCTAGTAAATTACAGCACAACACCGACCACCAGGTTTCGCAAAGTATTCTAACAAGATTCAATCGATCAAGCAGCAAGTAAGGCACGAAGACTCACCTGCTGCATGACTCGGTGGAAGTACCGTACCAAGGTGAGAGGTGGCGAACCTGTCGCCCTTTAGCACGGCATCTTGTCCTTATCCCTTAGTCGTCTTTTACGACAAAAAATATTCAGTGAAAATTTCAACCGGCTACCTATTACGGTTCAAAAGATAATTCCCTCGGACAGACGGACAGACAAACAGACGTTAGATACAAACAGACAGACAAACGGCGTAAACTTAGTAATGGGCTTCTGTATGGATACGGAGCCCTAAATAGACGTTCGACACACGAACGACTACGTCTTGTCGTCGTCGACATTTCGTACTCAACCCGTTTGAAATATCGACCACGCAAGGGAGCCGAAAGGGTGAAAGGTATCGCCACACGCATAACTAACCGAATTATATGAACCGGGGCCGTTACAGCGCTAAAACATGTTACTTGTTACATATGCTAATACCGGCACTGATTTTATATAGGTATTTGATATGGTAAACTAATGAGAGGACCCGGGACCAGCGTTTCCCTTTACGTTGATAATGTCGGATTGACCTTATGTGTAGGCGTGTTTACGGTGTTTAAATTGTAAGATAAAGGTTCTAGGATTATAAGCTATAAATACATGAGAAGGTTTAATTACAAATTCAGATTCAAAATTGTTATAACAACACTAGCATTCAGTTTTACACCACTTGAAACCCTATTGTAGTGGAGTTTAATGCAACTGACTTTGTTGAAAGATTTTTTTTTTATTTAAGTTTTTAAGTTAATGTTTTTTTTTCACTCAGCTACTCGATCATTAATTAAGATAATGGCCTTGTCCGTATACTGTGCTAAACGGCTGTCGGTGTTGTGCTGTAATTTGCCAGAGTCCTTAGAGCACAAAACCGATTTCTCTGCTTACCCTGATTGTCGGGATACAGCGTATGTTATGTATGTATGTTCTCTCAAAACTTTAATGCCGCTCGACCTACCTGCGCAGTCAACGAATTTTAGGTCATAATTGGTAGACCATAGGGTAAACTTTAATGTCGCTCAAACTTGAGTTCGGGCATGTGCAGTGAAGCAATTATCTACCCTATGATCTACGAGTGATGACCTAAAATTCGCCGACAGCGCAGGTAGGTCGAAACCTCCGCTCCGGGGCGGGGGTATAGATCGTTCGTTTTAACCTGAGGCGTACAAATACATTCACGCATGACGGTGAGCATAACAATCTGCGAGTGTAGTAGTGCTCAGGCCATGTATAGGTGCATGTCAAGCATTTTTATTAGAGAAATGCATTTGTGTGCGTACGTGTGTTCGCCTCAGGTTAGGCCGTCCATGCTATACTGTACCACTGTCCGACAGCACAGCGCCAAGTGGAACAAATATGGTGACAGTTCTAAAGCCAAATTACCCCTCCTTGCCAAGTGCAATTGGCCCCTTCAACAGCGTCAACGTTGAAACTTAGGAGCAACTTGCATGCAACTAGGGGCAACGTTGAACTTGTAACTTGGAGTATGTCTCTGCAACTTGAAACTTCGAGCTTTGGGGATTCGGTCGAACACTCGGCGCTCTATGTGTGGCGGCCGATCGGGTGGGTGAACCAAATGACATAAAACCGGCCAAGTGCGATTCGGACTAGCGCGCGGAGGATTCCGCACCGCAAAAAAACGTTGAAAAAACACGTTTCTTGTATGGGGGTGCGCCTTATTTTTCACTTTTTCGAATGTTTATTATTTGTTGTTATATCCGCCGAAATGACACAATTTCTACGAAAATTTCAACCGGACGGATGGACGGACGGACGGACAGACAGACAGACAGATGGCATAGGCTTAGTAATAGGGTCCCGTACTGGATACGGAATCCTAAAAATGAATAAATAAATGAGTCTGTCAGCCTCGATAGCTCAGTGGTGCAGACAGTGCGGTCAGTACTTGGATGGGTGACCGCTGACCGTTGGAGGCTGACCGAGGTTCGGATTCCTCGTAAAACTGTAGGTCCCTTCCCTCCTAATCTTACTTGGTGGTAGGGTTTAACCCGCCCGGGTTAGTACCACCGCACTGAATGAAACGTCGGTCTAAACGGCTATGTAAATAGTTAGTGTTTTCCGACCAGTTCAGTGTAGCCGGCACGATCAAAGGGGGAAGCACTGACATGGCACCTAGTTCACCCGGTGTTATGGGCTGACATCACGGACGTTGTAGGTGATGTAGCCAACCGTGTCAGTTTCCATAAAAAAAATGAGTGAATGAATAAATAAATAAATAAATGTGAGTATAAGCAAACATAATATATATAATGTGGTGATTTTCAACACTACATAAAAAGCCCTTTCCCTAATTATCATTCTCTAAGCGAGCCATTCCTTATTCCGCCGTATGTCCATAGATTTTCTCATAAACGCCTCCAGTAATAATCGCGGAATAATCCGAACTACGTTGGTGATGTTGAGGAACACGAGGGAAGTATCTAGCTAGTAGCGGTGCCTCTATTGCGAGATTCAAGGTGTGTCACCTGCATGCCGGCGGCTACATGCCGGCACGCGGTAATGTTCTGGCCCGGGGGATCCGTGCGATGTGTCGAAAGTCGACACAAACAAAGTCAGAGGCGATGGCTGTGTCATTATTGAATACAAAAACGATTATATTCATTCAGTATAAATTATTAAGTAACTAAGGGTGAGGCCGCAAGCCGAGCTTCGTTCAAGTTAACGATATTCTTCACGATGAAAGTAAGTAAATAAGGGCGAGGACGAAGGTCGAGCTGCATTTAGGTAAACGATAAACCTTCTCCCGCCCTCGGGTCTAACTTTTAATGACTTGCTATCTTAGATAGAATATAATATCGTTTACGCGAACGCAGCTCGGCGTTCGGCAGGGCATTATCTTACTTTATTTATTTGAGAAGGATTATTATTTACCTGAACGCAGCTCGGTCTTCGGCCTCGCCCTTAGTTACTTTCTTTAAAAAAATATATGGTTTACCTATACGGAGCTCCGCCTTCGGCGTCGCCATAGTTAACTTAGTTTCTTCGAGAAAAATAACATTTACGTGAAAAGAGCTCGGCCTTCGGCCTTGCCAGTAGTTCTTTACATACTTTATTCGAGAAGGTTTATCATTAACCTGAACGCAGCTCAGCCTTCGGCCTCGCCCTTAATGACTTAGTTTCTTCTTTTGAAATACGAATTTCACGCGAACGAAGCCGCGGGAAAAAGCTAGTATAAATAATATTTTGTATAACTTTTTTAAGATCACTTAATATAAGGTCATCTTATAAAAATATGCAAAAAAAACCATCGACTTATCATGGGTATTCCATGCGTACTTTTGTGCAGTGCTATACACGCTTCCTACCTCTCCCATACACATGTAAAGCCCACGAGAGAGTGTAGAGCGGTGTACGCTGGATACTGCCACGTTGTCGTTCTACTTTTATAGTTCGTTGGGAAATACGCTGAAAACTCTCATAGTATCCGGTTTCATATTATTTGTTATAGTATGATAGGTCTCACAACAACGCATATTCTAGATAGAATTTGACGGTGGATATTTTTAAGACTGATGTACATGTCGGCCAATCAGTCAGCGTGTAGGCGTCCACTGCTGGACATACGCCTCTCCAATTTTCCTCCACAGTCGTCCCAGCCTTCAGCGGTACGGAACAACTGCTTTCAGTCGACGTACCGCACGTGCCCATGGCGGTTACATGCGTAACACGAATGCGTAACAATCGTTTCTGCAGATCAGTTCCAAGGTGAGTGAGGTGACCAACCTCTCGCCCTTTAGCACGACATTTTATCAACAATATGTTTATCTGCCACCTGTTCCAGAGAACCTGCTTTTCACATTCTTAATTGCCCGTAGAAGTCGTCATTCTCAGCGAACATGCCAGACGCGCTACACCTCCATGGTAGGTCCAGCATACAGCGCAGTGCATTATTGTACTGTACATGCGGCGAGTTGAATGCTCGCTGCGTGTAGTTGCACCACAGCTGCGCTGCGTAGAGCGCTTGGTAGTACGAGCTGAACAACGTCAGCTTTACTAGCCTGTGAGAACCGCAGCGCCAGCATGTTGCTTTTCATAGCGAGCACGGGACGCTGGCGCTCCATGTCTTCGCCGACCTTGAGTCTGCCTGTTAATATGTCGCGCAAAGTTACTGGCGGCACATGGTCTGGACTGGACCGCTGCCGTATTTACAGATAACTACCTCGGTCTTCTTAACATTGTACGTTAGGCTGTGTTCCTCCGCGTATCGCTCACAGATACCTAACAGTTTACGAAATCCCTTCACAGAGAGAGGTACTCAGCAGCAGCGCCATATCATCGCCGTAACTAAGATTGTTGACACAAACGTTGCCCAGGTAGCAGCCGACTTTGGAGCTGCTGAGCTCCTCTATGAGCCCGTTTACATATAGGTTGAACAGGTCCGGATATGTGAGGCCGCCCTGCCTCACACCGCACTTCAGTCGGTATCCGTCGGATTATGCGTCCCCCCATCGCACAATGTTCACCTGATTTCCGTACCAGTATCTCAACATATCAGTAATCTCACCCGGTACCTCACTCGCGCGTGGCTTTTTCCACAGAGAGTCGCAAGTCGCAATCGATTCTCTCAAACGCTCGACCAAGATCCAGAAAACATGCGTAAACTGAAGTTTTTCAGCTTAGGTAATCTCGAACCGTGTGTTTCAATGACAAGATCTGTTAAGAGACCGTTTAATATTTTTTTTATGGAAACTGACACCGTTGGCTACATCACCTACAACATCCGTGGTATCAGACCATAACACCGGGTGAAGTAGGTGCCATAGGTTACATAGCAGTTTCGACCGATGACGTTTCATTTAGTGCGGTGGTACCACCGCAGTATTCCATGCTCTGTGGGTGGTACCAACCCGGGCGGGATAAACCTTAATTTTATTTTTAATTTTTTTTTTTTATGGAAACTGACACGGTTGGCTAAATCACCTACAACGTCCGTGATGTCAGCCCATAACAGCGGGTGAACCAGGTGCCATGTCAGTGCTTCCCCCTTTGATCGTGCCGGCTACACTGAACTGGTCGGAATACACAAACTATCTACATAGCCGTTTCGACCGACGATTCATTCAGTGCGGTGGTACCCATCCGGGCGGGTTAAACCCTACCACCAAGTAAGATTAGGAGGGAAGGGACCTACAGTTTTACGAGGAATCCGAACCTCGGTCAGCCTCCAACGGTCAGCGGTCACCCATCCAAGTACTGACCGCACCCAGCGTTGCTTAACATTCAATAGCGACAGTTGACTGTCTGCACCACTGAGCTAGATTAATTTAAGGTAAGAAGGGAATGAAATTAAATGTACTCGTATTTATTGTTATCAAATAATAATATATGGTTTAAAGCCAACGGCGATTCGAACAATCAATATTAGAACAATGGTACATTTTTATTCAACCTTTGTTTATAACCTAACATTATATATTCAACTGCGAACGTAATAACCGAAATTGGAAACGCACTCGTAATACGGTGCCAGTGTGGTAGTGCAACAGTCCGCTAGTCTGCTTGTGTGGTGCTTCGTTGAGCGTGATCCTAATATGTGATTACCTAGACTTATAACTTCTAACTAGGTGTACCAGCCGACCAACAAGGGAAGCGGTACTATCATACATACAAGATAAGGTTAGTTCAGTCAGGTTACCCTTACATTAGGGACCCTGGTCTAATATAACCCGTAATATACATAAGAAACTGAGCACAGGGCCGTGTATTATGTTCGCAGTACCTACGCGCGCTCGGTACGCGGACAAGATAAATGAGATTTAGATATGCTGTAGTTTTTGCTCGTCGTTAGCACGGCCGGTCCCGAGCGAGGCTTTGACGGGATAAAGCCTTATTTTTTTTCCGAGCGCAGACTGGAGCCGGAAATAAAGCATTTCCAAGCGGAAATAGAAGTTTAACGGGAAGTCTGGAACGGTTGGAACTATTAACCCCCACACTGGTTCAACAATACGGGTATTGGGCAACTCGGATTTTTTAAACTTTAAGAATCCGTGGATATTCTCTGTGAGTATTTTAAAACAATGAATAATAATATAATTAAGCAGATTTTTAATTAACACTGAGAACTAAAATTAAAGACGTATTAAAATAATGATGATAGTAACAATTTATACCGTATGTACCGTATGTACCGTGTGGGGCCGGTACTTTAAAAGAATAGCTCTACTGCATCTCTCCCCGTGTATGTCGTAAAAAGCGACTAAGGGATATGACTCCCTTCTTATATTACTAGGTGGTAGGTTTCAACCCGCCCGGGTTGGTACCACCGCACTGAATGAAAGGTCGGTCGAAACGGCTATATAAATAGTTTGTGTTTTCCGTCCAGTTCAGTGTAGCCGGCACGACTGAAGGGAATCACTGACGTGGCACCAAGTTCATCCGGTGTTATGGGCTGACATCACGGATGTTGTAGGTGATGAAGCCAACCGTGTCAGCATCAATAAAAAAAAAATAATATTTATTTACTGAAGAAAACATATTAAATTAACTACTTATTAAATTATTCAAAATAATAACTAAGTAGTAGGTAATTTTTTATATATTTTTTTATACAAAGTATGATCGTATGTGTACGCTGGGCATACATTTTAGATTTTTAAGGATGTGTGTGGTGTATTTTTTATATACGTGTGTGTGGTGTATTGTGAATTGTGAATTAGTAAGTATGTGAGAGGACACACTCTTATATGTTGGAGCCGGATACGAAATAGCCACAGTGTTTCCTGTAAAAAATAAATTATATTACAATTTAGAGTTATTTTATTCTGACGATATGGTCCTTTGAAGGATTGAGTATCAAAGCAATGAAAATAGCAAATATTATTTTTCCCTGCTTTCGATACGAAAGGCTTTGATCACTGTTGGGTAAAAGACGAAAAAGGCTTCCGCGCCGGAGCTACCATTAGCAAGCAAACATTTTGAAATCCTGGTGTTGTGAAATGAAACGGCTGGCATCGGGGGACGAACTCGTGGCTTGCTCTAGTTTCATAGATAAAGGAAAGTTCGGCTTCGCATTTTTTGCGGGAGCTTGCATTACGTTTTTCTTGTTCACTAAATTATTTCCAAATTTCCTTTCTCACCATCCAAAATTAAATATTTTTGTACTCAGTAAATTGTACTAATTTTTAAACGGATTAACAGTGGTAGGTACTGAAGACTTACATAAGTCGACGTTTCGCCCGCTACGTCACGGGCTTCTTCAGCGACTGCGGGAGTCCCTGGAGCCGACACGTCTGGTGCCTGTTGTACCGAACGTCAAAACTGTTTTAACGTTTGGTACAACGTCAAAACTGTATTGACGTTTGGTATTTATTATTTAGCTATTCATACCGGTTGCATTAAAACAATTGTCAATTGAATTATTAACACCACCCAAACAATTCAGAATTTAATTACAATGCCTTTTTTTAAATTTAGTATTAGAACCACAATTAATATCTTCACAACAGTACAATTAATTCAGTTGTGCACACGAACACAATTCAGTTCTCAACACCGACACAATTCAGTTTCACAAGGCACCGCACCGCGCAGTTTCGCAACTTGCAACTTCTCACCCATCAATTACATAATCAGAAACTAACGAATCCAGAGCTGTCGCCCTAAACTGAGCTCGCCGACTTAATTGCACTCCGTAAACTTAAATTGGTTCGCAAGATTTAACCGGATTTAACCGGTTCGTGAGGGACCGCGCCGACACTTTGCCGATCGGGATCGCTTTGATTGGACAACTTGGTTGCGCAGCGATGTTCATAACTCACACTAAAGGTTAGGATCGAAGCTTAAGAGACTTAATAGTACGAGCGTGTATGTAAGGTACACATCGAACGGACCGTTGTTGGAGCAAAAATAAAACTTGACCTGAGCAGACCGCTATCTGCGGAACATGGAATCAAATGTATGTACCTAGCTCGTGATTTTTGCTTTAAACGATAGCGACTAGCCCGTTTCTTTATGATGATGATAATTTTTTTTTGATGATGATTTTTAACTCCGACGAAAAATATGGGTTTTATAAGTTTAACGTGAGGGTGTATGTGTGTGTGTGTGTATGGGTGTATGAGTGTAGCTGCTAAACGGATGGACCGATTTGGATGCGGTTTTTTGTTGGAAAGCTGGTATAATCGGGATGGTTCTTAGCTAGGTTTGTAATAAAGTAATTGAGTAATCAAAAAAATAATTTATTTTAAAAAGTGAACCGATTTACATGCGGTTTTAAAAAAAAAGCTTTAAATAAAAGTTCCATTACAAATTAAAAAAAAAACCATCGACCCTTAAAAAGTCAAAAATAATTTCTGAATAAGTAAACGGAAATTACTTTTGACTTTTTAAGGGTCGGGTTTTTTTTAACATTCTTACATTTATTTTGTGTGAGATTTTTCCCGAATTAAAAACGTTCACAGCTCAAACCTTATAATCTCAATCGGACTTCAGACATTTCGGTCTATAGTTCATTTCAACATATATAATACGATATTTTTGTTATTTTTTTAATATGTGTTACAACCTCAGAGATTTTTCAACTTTTCCAAAACTACTCACTGGCGAAATCCGAACAAAAATTCTAAACATTAATGACTCATCACATGTAATCGTAATATCAATAATAGTTTAATTTTAACACAAGTCTGTTACTTGCGCATCCTTCTTCTATATTAAGTTATTTTATTACAAACATACTCCTCGCTATTATACTTTCCGTGAAATAGCAAATTTTTCCCCCGGAACTCGTTTTGTGATTACCTCGCCACTCACTACTGACCGTTTGAGTAAGACGTGTAATTTGATTTCATGTAAAAAATGCTCACTGATGAAAAATAATTACTGTCTTCCATAAAATAGCGACAAAGCTAAATTCGTACAGTTTGTTCCAAAAGTGCTTACAACGCGTTGTGGTATATTTAAGAAAGTCACCATACGAAATTCGTGTCGGGGCTATTGAAAATTGATCACAATGCTTTCTAACCAAAGAAAAATGGACACACCGCCTTGTGAACGAAGTTTCTATGGAACGAATTTACGTCCAATCCACCCAGTATTTTTTATTTGTACCTATTACTTAGAAATACAGCTATATAATACTTATTATAACAAATAAGGATCTCGTTTCTTTTGTTCTAGAACGAATGTCGAACCTTGTTAGTTAGCAATGCACCAATGTTTTGTTTGCGATCGCAGACTATATCCAATTACAAATTATGGATTTACATACTTGTTTACCTAATCAGTTCTATATCTATAAATACCGTGTGGGGCCGGTACTTGAAAAGAATATCCCCACTGCATCTCTCCCCATGCATGCCGTAAAAGGCGACTAGGGGATAAGGACAAGATGCCGTGCTAAAGGGCGACAGGCTCGCCACCTCTCACCTTGGCACGGTACTTCCACCGAGTCATCATGCAGCAGGTGGGTATTCGTGCCTACTTGCTGCTTGATCGACTGAATCTTGTTCGAATGTTTTGCGAAACGTGGTGGTCGGTGTTGTGCTGTAATTTACCAGAGTTCTTGCAGCACAACACCGATTGCTCTGCATACCCCGATTGTCGGGATTGAGCGTGTGTGATATGTATGTATGTATGTATCTATAAATATCTCCAGATATTTGCCTATAAATTTCAGATGAGACATTATTTTTCAAAATTTCTTCATTATTCTTCTCTCTGCAAAAAGAATGCAGACTTAGAGATCGTACTATGTGTATAAAAGCTTTTCCGGTTTCCGCATAAAAAAAAAGTGTGTGGGAAACGCAAGACATTCATCTCTTTGCCGAGAGTTCCGACGGTAGAGACACCCCCTCCGCTCCGCGTGGTGAGACGAGGCTTCAGATGAAAATATTTCAGTATTCCAGCCTTCGACTGCTGTAGAATGGGAGATTTTGGAGATTTCACTACGTCAGAATATTTTTCTACGCCTCATTTGTGAGCCCTGAGGGTCCCCTTATACAATCTTTCAGGCTGTCTTGCCTGTCAAAGCCTGTAGCAACTAAACGGTTCGAATTATCTTATTGAAAACTTGGAGTGTATATATATTATACCTATATATTATATATCGTACTTTTTTTAACATGGTGGGTAACAAGGGTGGCTGTGTCTAGGGACCAATGGTACAGTCGACAGAGCTAAAAACCCCTCTCCTCGCGGAACCACGCTCAGTGAGGCGCCATGCCAGCAGATTTGCGGACTGTTGCTAGGCTGTCTAGCCCGTTGATACGACGTTTGAAGACACGGAAGACACCCAAGTTAAAGGATTCAGGAAACACACTCGCTGGGAGACAGTTCCACACCCTATGTACAGTGTGGGGCCGGTACTTTAAAAGAATAGCCCCACTGCATCTCTCCCCGTGTATGTCGTAAAAGGCGACTAAGGGATATGACTCCCTTCCTATATCACTAGGTGGTAGGGCTTAGCCCGCCCGGGTTGGTACCACCGCACTGAATGAAATGTCGGTCGAAATGGCTATGTAAATAGTTCGTGTTTTCCGTCCAGTTCAGTGTAGCCGGCACGAATGAAGGGAAGCACTGACGTGGCACCAAGTTCACCCGGTGTTATGGGCTTACATCACGGGTGTTGTAGGTGATGTAGCCAACCGTGTCAGTTCCCATAAAAAAAACCCCCTAGCGGTGCGACAAAGAAACGATTTGATCACTCAGCACAGTAAATCGTTAAAAAATAAGTTAGGATTTGAAAACTTTCTAGAACAGAAAACGATTGAATTTTCACGCATGAGTGATGGACTAGGTGATTTCGTGTGAGTCTCGGCCGAGAGAACAGAGATTGTATTTTAAAACATATTTTTAGCATTGACAATAAAAAGCTTGAAACCTCTTTTATACTTTGATATCCTACTGGTGTTCCTCCTGGAACACCCTAAGCGTTCAGGCAGATGCAGCAGAGCTAGGAACCAGAAGTGAAAAGTAGAAGAACAATTTGCTGGTGCCCTAAGCACCAGTGCAATATATTTCCAGGAGGTAAAACAATTCGTACAACATACAAAGTGTAAACAATGTCGGGAGTCATAAACTTTATTTAATACGGTCCGGAAAGACTAAGTATAAATTCGAAAGAAATGAACATTGGATTAGTACTTCAATCAAAAGATCTTTCAAACCCTTGATTATTATTTCATAAAAATACATTTAAGCATGTTTATATTTAATCTCTCTTATTTGGTCCTTATGTTGATCATCGTTGACAAAAACTTTTGATTTGTCTTGCGAGTTTAAAAAATGTTTTTCTCATTTTCTTACTTTTCTATTTCTCTATTCTCTTCTAACATCCATATCTTTCTTTCTTTCTTCAGCAGCTTCTACATCAACTGTCACAAAAGTCTGTCCTAGATTATAACCTGTTTGTAGTTTGTCTATGACAATGTTTTAGTCTACTACTACTTTAAGCACGGATAGATTGAATCAAATGAATGATGACGCAGCTCCCAGATCGCCTCTCTGCCTATGCGAAAAGTTATCGGGGGCGAGGTTAAGAGAAGCGACAAAAAGCCCAGTGTTCTCTCTGGCATCCGGTGCGGCGGGGGTGTGCGAGTGGGGTAGTGGCGAATAAACACGGCGAGCCGCGAGAATGATTACTCTGACTGGGCGAATGCTGCATGATAGACAGAAGGTTTGGGAATGCAGATTGTGCAAGTAAAATCGACGGCAAATCACGAGACACTTGACAGTTTGCGCGTGAAGCCTCCGCCACCGCATGGACTCAGCAGAGCGATAACGACAGAGAAAATAAATCTTATCGCGACGTTACCCAGACCAGGCCTCACGCACTCTATGTACTTGCGCGCGCTAACTACCTACCGCCCGACGGGCCGCGCCGGGGCGGTCTATTTCAGTGGAAATTCGTCAGCCACGCGAAGTATACATAGACGCTCGCCCACGCAACTGTGCGCAGCTGCAAAGCAATAACCACTTTACACTCGATCGTTAAGGTTCATTTTCGCACGCAGCGATTGGCAACGTGAAACAGTAGGCTATTAAAGCCCGAAGGTAGGAACATTTTCTATGGAGTGATTTATCTGTTACGAAGTAACTATTAAGTAATCTGTGCCCAGACATGCTTGTTTATTTTTAGGGTTCCGTATCCGGTACGGGACCCTATTACTAAGCTTACGCCGTCTGTCTGTCTGTCTGTCCGTCCGTCCGTCTGTCGGAGGGCTGTATCTCTTGAACCGTTTTTTTATGGAGAGCGCGACATGTGGCCTCGTTTCACTTACGAGTAGGTAAATTACGATGCCGATGGGCATTCTGTGATGCACGGGGATTGCGAATGACATGCCGGTCTGACAGGAGCCATTCACATATTTAGCATTCACGCGAAGAGTTTTCATAGTAGACCCCCCGAAATGAATGCTTTTCATGTGTATCCCGGTCAGAGAAAGTGGGACAAGAGAACAACGGCACAATAGCGAGGTGGCGACTGCCGACGCTCAAATATAAATTGTAGGAGAAAGAAAAATCTTTGCAAAGATTCGCGATTTTCTGGAAGAAAAATTGAACTTGTGATTGCATCGGAATTGGGTTATGACGGACGCATATGTTTACTGATCTCCTGAACAATATGATTGAGAATATCTTGTTGAACGACTATCTAAATATTTTTATTTCCTTTAAAATATTATACATTCACACGATGTATCCCGACAATAGGGGTGAGCATAGTAATCGGTGTTGTGCTTTAAGTACTATTAATAACGTTTTTATGTGGTGTCTCGTCTTATATCATTGATGTCGTACGTAATTATTAATATTTTAGTATATTTATATCCTATCATGAAACAGCCTGTTTAATATATTTTAATTAGAAAAAAATCTGTTAAGTACGAGTTTTACTCGCGCACGGAGGTTTCCGTATCGATCCGCTATTGTCCGCCTATCTTTGGTCTTTCAACAATGCAATGTATAAAATCCTGTGGCGCCATCTATTATTCAATAGTGTGACTAATCGATTTTTCGGACGTTTGTTGTATGGGACCCCCCTTAATTTTTAACATTTTCTTATTTTTTGTTATATCCGCCATAGTAACACATATTCTGTGAAAATTTCAATAGGCGGTTATTACGGTTCAAGAGATACAGCCCTCGAACAGACGGACGGACGGCGGAGGCTTAGTAATAGGCTTCCGTACGGGATACGGAAACCTAAAAAAGTAAAAATGTTAAACCCGACTGCTAATAGAAATGCATGAATGTCCATGGGTCGTCGCTAGACAACTTTTTTATTGACGACCGACATGGATGGCTGTGCCCAAAAGTTCAAATGAAGATTAAGACACAGCCAATAACACCACCCCTCGCGAAACCACGCTCAGATACGCGCCGTGCCAGCTACAAAGCGGACAAAGAGGTCGTTGTCTAATTTATTAACACGTCTTTTGAAGATTCCCAGGTTATAGATGGTGGGGAACACACTCGCCGGAAGTCCGTTCCATATTTTCGCCGTACGACATAGGACCGATTTCGAAAAGCGATGCGTTCTCAGAAGTTGTGTGTCAACAACATAAATGGATGATCCGAGCGAGTCCGGCGGGTATGCTACAGATCGGGGCAGGAGGGATGAGGGTAGCCAGTTCTTCGGAACATTGGCAATGATAGTACCTACAAAACAGGCTAAGGGAACCAATTGTTCGCCTGTGTTGCAATGATTCCAGTCCCTCCGTGAGCTCGGGATCACCAATTAGGCGGATGGCGCGGCGCTGGATAGAGTCAGAGGAAACCAACAGGTAAACAATCCTTCCCACAGATGACTGCAATACTCCATCACCGGGCGAACTTATGGCTGGCAAGGCGCCACATGTCGCGTTTTCATAAAAAAAAGCGGCCAAGTGCGTGTCGGGCCACGCGCAGTGTAGGGTTCCGTAGTTGCGGAACCCTATCAAAATACATTATTTGATTATTTGTATAATTTTGTAGGGGAAATAAATGAATTTTAATTTGAAAAAGTTCTTCAACAGTGTAATGATGGCTGTCGTCCGTACATTTTTTAAGTTGGTCGAATATTACTCGTCAACCTGTACAGCCTACTTAGCTGTGATAGTTTTCCTTTTAATTTCGATATATATACTACTGCGGTAGGTAGCTGGCAGGGGGGGGGGGGGACACTTGACTCTAACAAAAATTTGCACTTAAAAGCTTAATAATACGCAAACGGATCCCTAAATCGAAAAATGCTTTCCACAAACTGGCAATATTTTCCAAAGACCTATTCAACGATACCCCACACGATGGGATAGACGTGAAAAAAAAAATTCATCCCCACTTTTAGTGTAGGGGAGGTACCCTAAAAAAAAATTATTAATTTTTTTTTATTTTACCACTTTGTCGGCGTTATTAATATTAATACCCATACCAACTTACAACTTTCTAATACTAAGGGTCTCTGAGCTAAGCCGCGGACAGACAGACGGACGGACAGACGGACAGACGGACGGACATGGCGAAACTATAAGGGTTCCTTGTTGACTACGGAACCCTAAAAATGCAAATCGAAAATCATTGGAAAAAAAAATTGGTTGTCTGTAAAGTCGGTTTACGGACGATAGTTTTACGTGATAACGTCATAAAGTGGTAAGACTACTGCTTTCAATTTCTGCTGCCCTGGTACTTTAGAACCAGAGAGATAAATGTGTACAAGCCGACGCTTGGGCCGATTGTGCCTCTCTATAGCTTGTTACGCGCTCTCGCTTGCACACACAGGCTCTGATGGAACGTGACACTTTTTCGTGCGTGCAGCCGGTGTTCATCAATTTATAAGACGTGACGTTATCACGTCAAAATACATCCCGACCAGGATTCGAACCTGGGTATCTAGCTTGAGCCGCCAACGGGATAACCAACTACACCACGGGCCGTTACGTATTATCCACAGGTATTATCTCCAAATTTTCGATCGATTGCACCTTCATGATGTCGCATAATGTTTGCGAACAGTCAACTTCCCGGTTCTACATTGAACCTTATGCTGTCGTATTCGGCATCGGACACTAGAAGTTGACTTGAGGTTTTTAATAATATTTTTATATTTAATACTTCTTTATAATACATACCCTGTATATTACTACTTTGGATAGCATGTAATTGGACGCCCACTTTGACAAAATGTCAATTTCGCAATAACTCATATTGTAAAGCAATTCTCAGAAATACAGGAATCTAGTATATCTAATTAAATTGTTTTCTCCAAAGACATTTCTGAGAATAATATAGATTTTTTTTTGTTCATCCAACAACATAATATTATATCTGAGTTCTAGAGAAATAATTTTCTTAATATCCGTTATTGTTACTGTTCTGGGAATACCTAATCCGATTTCTCCAGCGAAGAATACTTGAAATGCGCCGCCGTGGATCCGGCAAAAATCACACCCGCGAGAATCCGGCTTTTAGGATTCCGTAGTTGAACTACCGGAAATCTCCGAAAATACCGGGAATACCGAGAATTCGTTATGTTTACGCCTGTTTCCCATTGGGGTAGGCAGAAGCAACGGTTCTCCGCGTGCCACGATCCTGACACCTCTGCCGCCTGTTCCACTCTCATGATGTTCTTCATACATTTGTAAGCCTCGATAGCTCAATGGTGCAGACAGTCGACTGTTGGCAACGCTGGGCGCGGTCAGTACTTGGATGGGTGACCGCTCGACCGTTGGAGGCTGACCGTGGTCCCTTCTTACCTTACTAGATGGTTGGGTTCATCCCGCCCGCGTTGGTACCACTGCACTGAATGAAATGTCGCGTCGGTCAAAACGGCTATGTAAATAGTTGGTGTTTCCGTCCAGTTCAGTGTAGCCGGCACGACCGAAGGGAAGCACTGACATGGCACCTAGTGCACCCGGTGTTATGGGCTGACGGCACCGATGTTGTAGGTGATGGAGCCAACCGTGTCAGTTTCCATAAAAAAAACATGCTCGTCGGTTATGGGTACTACGAATTTGATCCTTTTTGAGCACATGCCCGATCTGGGCTAGCTACGTGCGTCTAGGGCGACCCTTTAAGACTCTTCTACGCACATTCGCTTCATAATTAATCTCTTTCGGTAGTCTCATTATAATATTTGTCTCATATTGTTGTATGCACGATCGAGCTCCTATCATTTTAATTAACTATTATGTACTTCTATGTAGGATATTACAGTATATTATATTTTAATTAGAATGAAATTAACCTAATGAAGAACATATTAAAAATATACAAAAACTAAATAAATGTAAGATGGAATGAAGGAGGAAACGGGATGTGTGCTGATACTGCCGTCGACGGATAGAGAAAGGGGGGGGGGGGGGGGGGGTTCGCTCCTGTAAGTAAAATATTTCATCCAATTCATCCGATTCTCCCACAGTGCCCAATACGCCAGCAGCGTTACCCCTTTGAATCGCTGAATTAAATTTGAATTTGGAATTTTATAATTTTATCCCTGACGCTTAATGTAAACATTTCCAATGAAAAATATTTTGTTGGATGAGAAAATTATCGCAAAAAAAAATATTACAACAATTTCAAACAGAGCCCTAATAGGTTGAGTCAAACGCGCACTTGACCGGTTTTGAAGAGAAGATTCTAGCATTCGCTTCGGACTCCGGACTTCGGACTCCACTATTAAGCCTGATACGATCTGTAGAGAATAAGAACCAAACGACAGTCAAGTTAAGAGGACGGTAATTTCGAGCTGGATTCTAGGCGGTAATTTCAATCTACATAGACGCAGGCGCTAAAGTGAGTTAGTTTCGACTCCTTGCGATTTTATAGATTCCCGAGGAGCGCTCAAGTGAGAATGAATTTAGTAAAGGAACGAGAAATGATTTTCTTAGTAGTAGTAATATAGAGTTGATTCTAGCAAAGATTTCCAACATAATTAAAGAATTTTTCGGTTAGGCGTTTACTTATTTATTTATTTAATTTTCACGAAATCAACAGCATTATGTAACTAACATTATTCATACACAACAAAACAAAACAAAAGATGAAATTAACATTACAGAAAATATGTTTACCTACCAGAGTGTGTGCGTTATATATAACGAAATGACTTACTTTAGTCGGCGTTTCGTCCACCACTGTTCGTAGACAGACACGAGGGACCCGCGACGCGACCGGCCTGGAAAATCTGTTTATCTCTATAATTTTGTTTGATATTTTTTTTATTTTACACCCATACCTTTCGAAAATAAGGGGAGGGAGAGGACACGAGACAAAAAATTATAATTTTTTTTGACATCCTCAAAGCAAGCTTTTTCAGTGATACACCCTAAATTTCCCCCCTCCTGCCTGCTACAAATGTTTTTTTGCTTATATGCTGTCCTGCTCGCGTGCGGGTGCGGAGGCGGAAGCCGCGGCCAGTAGGAAGTAGGTACAAAAAATACGAAGATGTTAGGTGCAACAACTGGTTCGTGGGCTTCGCCGTCGAGACGTGGTCAGAGGAAGCCAAGGTCTTCGTCCTTGAGGTGGGTTCCAGGATAGTGACCGCAACTGGAAACCCGTATTGCCTCTCGTATCTCCGGCAACGAGTTAGTCTGGAGACACAGAGGGGCAACGCGGCCGCCATACTGGGAACCATCCCGGGGACGACGCCCCTTGAGGTAATATATAATTTTTAAGTTCGTTTTTAGTTTTTAGTCATAGTTTTTTAATTTGTTATATTTGTAGGTAAGGTAAATTGTATTTGATAGGTAGTTATTGTTTATTAATTTTAATTTATACATTAACCTGTTAAGTTTCTTGTGAAATTTGTATTTAACAAAATACGAGTAAGTAAATATACAATTTAAATTTTCTAGTGCTTTCAGAAGTGGCTGTGGCATACAAACAGATGGACTGGCGTACGGGCGGACAAAGAAATTTCAATACAATGGTTCCTTTTGTAAAATTCTGGTACGAAACCATAAACGCTTTTACGATGTATTCATTACCTAGAAGTGTTAAGTAGCTTTATTTTAAGGTGGTAACCGTTCTATTTTTTTCAGTGTATGAAACATTTCCAATTAGTTGAGAATTAACAATAATATATTATTGCTACGTCATACATTGCTACAAGAGGATTCTTCAACTCTGGAACAATAAATTGTTGAGCCTACTTCAAGGGAAATAGATTGAAGTATTTTTGTGAGCTCGAGGTCGTCTGCCTCGCGCAAAACTGGCTACAAACAAGGCGAGGAAATTGTCGAAGAAGGCACAAATTTCAGATAGAAAAGTTGTTTCGAAAGTCGATTTCCGATTCGTCAGCGTAGCTAGAAATGTGTCTACTTCGATTTGTTGCTGTAATTCAGTTTAGTTTGGTTCCTTCATTTTCACGTGAAGAGTTGATAAACTTTAAGTACGAGTCTATAGCCTAGACAAGAGAGAGTAGGTAGACAATGATGTTTATTAAAGGTTTGCGCATTAATATTACTTAGCGCGTCTTGCACCAACACGAGTTTAAAGTTAAGTAGCGAGTTATGGATTTAAACGCGGTTCACACATACAACGGGTGCTAGTTTAACGAGTTAAACTGGTTTATATATTAAATTTGTGTTGGTGCAAGTGGGCCTTACTAGCTGCGAATCCGGCTTCGCTCAGGTAAACTGAACTTGCAATGAAAGAGTAGATATGTGTGTAGTGGATTTATTGGCTTTTTTAAATATAAAAAAATAATTAAATTTATTTACAATAAGGTTTCAAGTATAAAAAGTTGATTTGCTAATTGCTTAAATGGTTCTAAAATTACAAAACATTACATATTCTTATTGATAGAAATGAAAAATTATTGAAGATTCTTCACTTTACAGATTTAATGTGCCATTAGCAAATAGCTAGTATTAGAAAAGAACAGAATAGAATAGAATAGAAACTCCTTTTTGCACACAAATCGAAGGGAGAACAGTTTATTGATTTATTTTAATTTTCTATTTATTTGATTTTTTAACAGTACACGACAAGGCGGATTTATCACTACAATTGATTCCTTGCAGTCAATCTTTACCAGTCGTCCTTATTGGCTGAAAAAAACTAATAATAAAAAAAGAATAAGAATATATTATCAGTATTTATCCACCAGCAACTTGCCTTAAAGTTCAACCTTGTGGGTACCGAGGTGCCTTACTGTGGATTGTACTTATGTAAAATCCACCGCCAGTTCTCGAGAACGGTCATGTCACACTCTACTGGGACCGGTCCAATATCACAGACAGGACTATTCTCACGAATAGGCCGGATATTGTGACAGTAGACCGGGAGGCAAGGCGCGCAACGCTCGTCGATATCGCCGTGCGATGGTTGCGTGCGATGCGATGGTAACCTCATCAGTAAGGAAGCAGAGAAGATGTTAAAGTATCTGGATCTGCAGCAAGAGGTTACCAAAATGTGGCCCGTCGATTCGACGATCGTTGTGCCCATAGTCGTTTCGGCGCATGGGCTGATAGCGAAGAGCCTCGACGACCACCTTAAGAATCACTCACTCAGCGAGAGATTCTTAAGGTTGGGTCAAGGGTCAGACCCAGAAGGCAGCCCTGCTCGGCACTGCGCGTATAGTCCGGAGTTTTCTCTCTTTGGGACCCGACCATCGGTAGCCTGGACTCGCCACGCCGCCGGTGTGGTTGAAACTCCGTTTGTTTTTATATTAACTTTAGGTTTTAATAAAAAAAAAATTAAAATTTATGTAAAAAGAAATGTGTAAATAAATGTATAATAAAAAAATAAAAGAATAACTTGATAAATTGTCTTGTACTAATATTTTAAATCATGATCTGCGCTGTAATACACCAGAACTCTTGCAGCGCAACAGCCTCACACCTCACAATACTGCCAGGTGATTTTTGTTGTAATAAAATTACGCGTCCGATGCATTGGGGTGATTTTGGCTTTGTCGGCTGCACCATTGGTCTCTCGGCACAGCCACCCATGTTGGTTTACATAAAAAAGTGCTGACCTGAAGGTACTGATCCACGACCAGCTTGAGGTATGCCTCCGTGCTCTTGGTGGCGAGGGAGTTGCCTCTGAAGGTGAGGCTGTGGTCCCCGTTTGTCGGGGTTAGAGCGTGGCGGGTGTGTATGTACTTACTGTTCGGTTTCCCATATGCTTGACTCTGCAGCGCAGCATGGCGGCGCCGCCGACTGCGGCGGTGATGTTGCGGGCGAAGACGTCGTCGAAACGCGGCTGAGGTGAGCGACGCGGGAACTCCAGAGTCAGCCGCTCTATACCGACGACGTCACCTGCGGAGGAATGGACACACGCGTTGTAAAAACTAGTTTGGGAGGAGGGAAACCCCTTTGCCCGCCAGTGTGATACTGTAGGTACCTTTTTAAGGTTCCGTATCCTGTACGGGACCCTATTACTAAGCCTACGCCGTCTGTCTGTCTGTCCGTCCGTCCGTCTGTCCGAGGGCTGTATCTCTTAAACCGTAATAGGTAGCCCGTTAAAATTTTCACAGAATATATATTATGGCCGATATAACAACAAATAATAAAAATAAGAAAAAGTATAAAAATCATGGGGGTTCTCATAGAAGAAACCAAAAAGTGTATGCGCGCGCTATCTACCGAATAGATTATGAAGCATTTTAACTAATCATGACATTTAACTAATATGTAGTATTTCATAACACGCCATCTAGATGGAGTGAGTGGCGCTAACCATGACATGGCGATACGGAACCCTCGGTGCGCGAGTTCGACTCGCACTTGGCCGGTTTTTGTTTTTAAAGAGAGCGCGACGTGTTTTTTTTATGGCTACGGAACTGACACGATTAGCTATATCACCTACAACATCCGTGATGTCAGCCCATAGCACCGGGTTGTACTTGTTGCCATGTCAGTGCTTCCCTTCATATTTTCATGTTGGCTACGCTGAACTGGACGGAAAACACGAACTATTTACTAGCCGTTTCAACCGAGACGTTTCATTCAATGCGGTGGTACTAATCCGGCCGGGATAAACCATACCACCTAGTAAGGCAAGAAGGGAAGGGACCTACAGTTTAAAGTGAAATCCGAACCACGGTCAGCCTCCAACGGTCGAACGGTCACCTATCCAAGTACTGACCGTGCCCAGTGTTGCTTAATAGCAGGCGACCGACCGCACCACTGAGCTACCGAGGCTGACATGTGGCTGGAACTTATGATGTGGCTAGGCCACCTCATAAGGTGTCTAACGACGTCCATGGATACTCGATCGCAAGCGGTGGTTGCGAATGCGATACTAGCCTGACATGTGCCTCTGTCTTCTCACTGCACTGTACTTGGGGGTAAATAAATATATATATATGCTCCGATCAGGCAATATCACCTCATCGCAAAAGGTAGGTGCCATACCGGAGACTTCCCTTTCAATTGTTGGCTATACTGGACTAGAAGAGAACACAGTCGAGGCTACTATGCGGGCCATTTTAAATCCAGTACGGTGGTATCAACCAATTCAGTTACAATTTGAGCCTACCACCTAGTAAGGGGCAAGGGAAGGGACCTACAGTTTTACACCGGTTCCGAACGGTGAAGCAGCAGGTATGAATGTATGCACGTAAGTTTTTCCATCAGAAAAAAAAACCCATTGGTACACGCCGACCGGATTCGAACCTCGGAACTCTTGCAAGAGAAGCCGATGACCAGACCACTCGGCCACCCGCCGCTTAAAATACCGCCGAGAATTCTCCTACTTAAAGGCAACTAAGGGATAAGGGCGAGATGCCGTGCTAAAGGGCGACAGTGTCGCCACCTCTCACATTGACACGGTCCTTGCACCGAGCAGCAGGTGGGTCTTTGTGCCTTACTTGCTGCTTGATAGTTATCTTGTCCGAATACTTTGCTAAATGTGGTGGTCGATGTTGTGTTGCAATTTTCCAGAGTTCTTGCAGCACAACACCGATTACTCTGTTAACCCTGATTGTCGGGATACAGCGTGTGTGGTATATGTATGTATGTATGTAATTCTTCTACTTATAGCTATCACGCAGAGCGCATAAGGTCTCTTGAGAGTTCGCTACATGCATTTACTTTGACCGGGTAAAGATCGACCGCATATTGGAAATTAACATGCGCAAGCCGTTTCCCTCATAAATAATATTTTATCTTAAGAGGCACTCTACCTACTTACGTTGAACACAGCATCTGCATCGAGTTACCGGGAAATTGAATCAGAGTCCCAATTTATCTTCAAGAGAACATGGTAGCGTCTTAAATAAACATGAACTGAGCCGCGTTACAGCTTACGAGGCTACAGACAAAACATTTACGTAATTTTCGTACTGTTTACCCGATAGATAGATAGATATATTGAAAATAATTTATTGCTCCAATTTTTTTTTTACAGAAATAAGCAAATTAATTTTACACGAGGTGTGAAGGCGACTTATCCCTTAGAAAGATTTCTTCCATTCAAACGTTAGATGTTTGAGAATCTATTAACCTATCACGCGTCGCCGGAGAGCCCTCAAAACGGCGCTTAACATAGTGAAATGTAAGTGACTGTTTTTGAGCAAGTGACTTCAGTGGTAGAAGTGATTGCGAATGAATCCCTTCCCTTCCCTTGCCCCTTACTAGGTGGTAAGCTCAAATTGTAGCCGACTGGGTTGGTACCACCGTACTGGATATAAGATGGTCGCATAGCAGCCTCGGTTGTGTTCTTCTCTAGTCTAGTATAGCCAGCGATCCAGGGAAGTCTCCGGTATGGACTACCTTTTCGGAGATGATATTGGCTGGTCGGAGCATGTGCTCTGGCCCCTCCGACTCATCCAGCCATACCGGATTAAATATATAAAAAAACCATTACAGGATACAATATATTTCATTAAAACAAAATTAGTAACTAGTAAATGTCAGCCTCGGTAGCTCGGTGGTGCAATCGATCGACGTACGATAGTGAAATAAAGCACAAGCAAGGGCCGACAGAAATGGGATGGGTGCCCATTCGACGTTGGACGACTATAGGACGTTAAACGACGTAATATTTTGGTATGTACTCTCGCGGTCTACGCCTTATCCAGCAGTTTGTTGCAGAGAAACAAAAGAATTGCTAGCGATATTGTAAACCGGTCAGTGGCTACAATGCGAGGATGGCATACAGAGAATGCTGCTCTGTAGAATCGAGATATAAGTATTACTAGAGGATGCGCTACGAAGAAAGTTTAAAAGAAATTAAGGTGATGTGAGACTGCGCCCGACTCGAATTTCAAGAAGTGTACCGCCAATATTACATACCTGGCAGATTCAATTTTAATATATGTAATATATGTAAAACTTCATCTATCAGCGCAGATCGATAGCGTTTTGACAACACGATTTGATTAACTTCGCTCGATTGTAAAAAATCATGAACCTACCTCTGAATTTAGTTATAAAAACGGATTTAAGGCAGCGTGACCAAATCAAGGCTTTGAAAAAAATATATTTTATTTTTTGAATATATATCTAAATCCGTAGCTTTTTACTTTTTTGTTTCGATCCGTAGTTTTGGAATAAAAAAATAAAAACCTAATTTTTTATTGATTGATTGTGTTGCATCCTACTCCAACCAGCGAAAGCGGCGCCTTGAAAGCGGTGTATGACGGGTGAATACGAACTGTTGTATGAGTGAAGGAAGCGGGGTGACGCGGCGCGGGAAGCCGAGCGGCGGAGGGCGTGCTCTCGCGGGGGAATGAGCAGGAGAGGGGAAGCTGATGAGGCGAGCGGTGCGCGCGGACTGCGCGTGTAGCGACGTCTCGTTTTTGTTTTGTTTTTTATGTAATCCGGTATCTGTGGCGGAGTCGGAGAGGCCAAAGCGCATGCTCCGACCAGCCAATATCACTTCCGAGAAGGTAGGTGCCATACCGGACATTACCCTGGATTGAGGCTATACTGGACTAGAGGAGAACACAACCGATGCTGCTATGCGGTCATCTTACATCCAGTACGGTGGTATCAACCCAGTCGGCTACAATTGAGCCTACCACCTAGTAAGGGGCAAGGGAAGGGACCTAAAATTTTACACCGGTTCCGAACGGTGAAGCAGCAGGTGTAGGTATGCACGTAAACTTTTTCGTCAGAAAAAACTCATTGGTACTCGCGAACCGGATTCAAACCGCGGACCTCTGGCATGAGGAGCCGATTCCCAAACCACTCGGCCACCCGCCGCTTTGTCGTTGGATCGCGTTTGACTAAGGACTCGAGCAGACGACCGATTCTTATCCAACTAAACTGTTGAGTCATACATAATAAAAAAAATCCAAAATACATGCAAAATTACTAGGGTGGCTACACGACGCCAACTCAACGGTTTAGTTGGCACCGACTCTCCACGCCTCAATTAAAAAGTTGGTACAACTAAAAAAGTTGTACAACGCCTAACAGCGGCCAACCTACGCTGAACTATGCAGAGCGAACGACTGAACAATCATGCGGTGGTCACTTCAACGACTAAACAGTTGGGTTGAAGAGAAATCGGCGGGCATGACATCAACTAAAATGTTTAGTTTATGATACAATCGGTCATGTAGCCGAGTCCTATGTAACTCAGTTGTAGCTGACTAGCTTCAACTCGGTGGAACATGACGCGCTGCCGGAGTTCAGTCTCTACTAAGAGTATTATTATGTCTCGATGTTCTTTAGATAGACAGACATATTGGTGGGACGAGGATCTAGCATAGAATAAATAGTCGGAAAACCTAGAAGAGAAGAATAAATTCGGGTAAACTACTTTAATTATTTATATCCATAATGCAGATACAACAACAACATACCACACGCTGTATCCGGACAATCAAGGTAAGCAGGGTAATCGGGGTTCTGCTGCAGGTACTCTTGTAAATACCGCACAATACCGACCACCACGTTTAGCGCAAAGTATTCGGACAAGATAAACTATCAAGCAGCAAATAAGGCACGAAGACCCACCCGCTGCATGACTCGGTGGAAGGACCGTTGCAAGGTGAGAGGTGCCTATCCTGTCGTCCTTCAGCACGGCATCTTGTCCTTATCTCTTAATCGCCTCTTACGACATGCACGGGGAGAGAGGTCCGACATAATTATAATAATAATACTCGACGATCGTCGATTGTGCTCATTGTCGTATCGGCGCATGGGCTGAAGAGCCTCGACGACCACCTAGAGTGGCTCTCGCTGAGTGGTGGGGTCAAGGGCCAGATCCAGAAGGCAGCCCGACCATCGGTAGCTTGGGTTAGCCCCACCGCCGCCGGTGGTGGAAACTCCATTTGTTTTGAGAGCAGCAGGTGATGGTGAAGGTGGGAGCAGTAGGTGAAGGTATGCACGTAAACTTTCAACTTTCAAATCAGAAAAAACAAGGGAGAGATGCAGTGGATACATATTGTACGTACATCTACCAATAAATAATATCCATTAATACTGTACTCCAATGAAGAAAAAATTAATTACAACAGAACACAAACCAACACAACACACAACACGACAGAAGTTACGGATTACTTACTAAACATTTCCTGCAAGGATTTCTGAGAGAGGATTTCTAGTAAAACGTTAATTGAATTAAATAAGTACCCACTTAAAATATAGACCATGACTTTATTCAACAACCTAATGAACAGACAGACTACAAGAAACTATACTGTGCTGACAAAAGAATCTATATGCAAGTAAAAGAACCCATTAGAGGAAAAATGCAAGTAAGTACATTGCGAAGAACGTTTTATTCATTCAAAGCTCTATTTAGTTCTGAATAGTAAACAAGGTCTTTCAAAGGATACATTAAGGCGAGACCAAACGACGGCAGAAAAATACGTTTGAAAGGTTATATGCAATTTTTTTTTTAACATGAAATCGTTGTATTTATTCAACTAATAATAATGGATCAAGGGTCAGATGCAGAAGGCGGTCTTGCTCGACACCGCTCGAATTGTCCGGAGGTTTCTCTCTCTCGGGTCCGACCATCGTTAGCCTGGGTTCGCCCCACCGCCGCCGGCGGTGGTGGAAACTCCATTTTGTTATTTTGTATTAATTTTAGATTTAAGTTTTATATTTAAAATTAATATAAAAAAGAAAATGTTGAAATAAACGAATAAATAATATTACACACGACATTAAACAATGAAAAAATAGAGACTTAGAAAGAAAATTAAAAATGCATAGTCCAGTTTCTTAAAAAAAAATTAATGTTTTATTTAATGCCGTTGTCCTACCTGGCGGGTAATAATTAGAAAAGAAGATTAATTATATGGGACGTGTATAAAAAAATTAAAAATTGGCCTTTATAAATTATTTTTCTAATGCCAAAAAAACAATAAAAAAACTTCTCCAGTATTGCCACTCCTTAAGATCCGTTTCCCCGTGGCACAGCTCCGATGTAATTACAAACAAAAAATAAATCGAGTCTAATAAAAAAAATGCCGCTGGAGACAGCGTTTCAAGTAGATAAGAAGGAATTCTTCAAAGCACCGTGGATAAGGCAAGACAGGTATATTGTCCTTTTTCTTTATACAATTTTCACTCGAATGCATTTTCCTTGGAGGTTCATTGTCGAGCCCAGGTACGGGCGAGGAGCTGGCTGCCTTGAGGGATTCACACGATAATTCCATTTTCTATGTAGCGATTGTTAGTAGAATAACTATAATTTAAGAAGTTGACAATGTTTTTGCGTTATATCATCGGAACTTTCACCTCATCCGCCTCTTTGGACAATTTTTTTTTTCTAGCGAACCGAGGCTGTCGAGGCATTTTTTCTATGACGCTGGCGGTGTTTCAAACGGGCTCCTGGCAGTCTCCCGAGAAGTTCATTATTTCTTTAAGGTTTGTTTTGTTTTAGTTAGTTTATAGTTTACTACAATACCCATGTAATTTTCCCTTTACTTTACTCAAATGTTTATTACATATCACATTTTAATCATATTCTTGTTATGTGTTGATTGATCATATTCTTGATAGATATTTAATTCATTATTAATTAAATTATTTAGCCAAAGTAATGTTGTGTGTTTGGGACATGTGCCCGAAAATAATTTTCGGGCACATGTCCCAAACACACAACATTAAATTATTAATGATTTCATTATTTTTATACTACCAAATATAAAGTGTACTAATCATGTACACTTTATATTTCGTATTTAGATAGATGAAACGCCGAAAATGAAGAGAACAATGCTTCATTATTGAATCGTGCAAGTTAAGTGGACGCGTCACGGATTGCGTCATACCTACTATAGAAGGTGCAACTGTTCGAAATTTAAAGGGAATACGTCTTCGACCCAATGGCAAAATGGTAACGCGCTAGCGGTTCAAGCGGGCGTTCCAGATTCGAATTCTGGTCGGGACGTATTTTTTATCTTCAGTTTCGGCTTTACATCTATCTAAATAAGAAATATTGCATTTGATTTTATTTGATTAAAAAAGGCAAGGAACGAAATGAATTCTTAATATTAAAAATAAACTTATCATGTGAATCCCTCAGGGAGTGCCCACTAACAGCTGCAATAAAGAGGAAGGAAGGTCGTTTAACTAGACGTTAAAATAATAATATAACCTCGTTTCAGGCTTAACAGTTATTTCACTAAAATGAACACTTTGTTAGGAAACGTTTCGCGTGTTTGCTCTGTTTGTTTGGACCATTATTTCACTGTGAGCGACATTTTTAATCACGCGAAAAATACCGGCGGATAAAATGTACAAATGGCCGGAGAGCGCTTTGTTCCCTGTTCCTTTTGACATACGCAGTGGAATTTCATTGGTGGAGTATTTCATAGGAAGTAAAACAAGGGTATATTCAGTTAAATCCTATTGCGCCCACACAGACTCATTGTCGGCCTCGATAGCTCAGTGGTGCAGACAGTCAACTGTCGCTATTGAATGTTAAGCAAAGCTGGGTGCGGCCAGAATTTGGATGGGTGACCGCTGACCGTAGGAGGCTGACCGAGGTTCGGATTCCTCGTAAAACTGTAGGTCCCTTCCTTCCTAATCTTACATGGTGGTAGGGTTTAACCCGCCCGGGTTGGTAACACCGCACTGAATGAAACGTCGGTCGAAACGGCTGTGTAAATAGTTTGTGTTTTCCGACCAGTTCAGTGTAGCCGGCACGATCAAAGGGGGAAGCACTGACATGGCACCTAGTTCACCCGGTGTTATGGGCTGACATCACGGACGTTGTAGGTGATGTAGGTAGCCAACCGTGACAGTTTCCATAAAAAAAACAGACTCCAGTCAGTCAGCGTGTATGTGTCCACTGCTGGACATACGCCTCTCCAATCCTCCTCCAGTCCTCCCGGCCTTCAGCAGCACTGAACCACTGCTTTCCGCCGATGTACTTTACTTCGGAAAGTTAAAATTCGCCCTGAGGTCTTGCCTTCCGCAAAATTTAAAGACCCGTATATTATATGACCAGCGCGTCCTCCCAGTTATGACGTGCGGGTGTGAAACGTGGACTCTGACGGTCGCTGTTGTCCAAATGTTATAAGTTGCCCAGCGAGCAATAATGGAGCGAGCCATGCTGGGAATATCGCTACGTGATATGGTACGTACGTGATGTACCGTGTGGGGCCGGTACTTAAAAAGAATAGCCCCACTGCATCTCTCCCCGTCGCATGTCGTAAAAGTCGACTAAGGGATAAGGAAATTCGTCAGCCTCGGTAGCTCAGTGGTGCGGTCAGTCGACTATTGTTAAGCAACGCTGAGCGCGGTCAGTATTTGGATGGGTGACCGCTCGACCGTTGGAGGCTGACCGTGGTTCGGATTCCACGTTAAACTGTAGGGCCCTTCCCTTCTTACCTTACTAGGTGGTAGGGTTTATCCCGGCCGGGTTGGTACCACCGCACTGAGCGAAACGTCGGTCGAAACGGCTATGTAAATAGTTCGTGTTTTCCGTCCAGTTCAGTGTAGCCGACATGAAATGAAGGGAAGCACTGACATGGCACCTAGTTCACCCGGTGTTATGGGCTGACATCACGGATGTTGTAGGTGATGTAGCCAACCGTGTCAGTTTCCATAAAAAAAAAAAAAATGGTGCGTACCGATACAATCGATCACCAAACTAGTCGATATTGGACACCGGGTGGCTAAGCTCAAGTGGCAGTGGGCTGGGCAAGTTAGCCGGAGAGACGACGACCGTTAGAGTAACACTGGCGGCCGTAGACAGGAAAACGGAATGTGGGAAGACCGCACCATGTGGGACGACGATATCAAGTACAGACTTAAATATCTCTAAAGGCCCGTTAGAATAAAACTGAAACTCTTTATGGCGCACAATTGAAAGTATACGACAAAAAAGAAATACAGGAGTCCGCAAAGGTGGACTTATCACTGCAAGTGATTTCTGCCATTCAAAGTTTGTGTCACGAGGATTAAAATTATAAAAAAAGAAGACAAGCCGACATTACTCGTACAGCATACGCCCTCGAAATCCAGCCAAATGCCGCAACAGAATAATCGCTATAGTTTTGTTCTCTGGTACTGTTGGTGTGCAGTGAAATATTTTTCAATTATGCTAAACTGAACTATACTTGCATCCCTTATTCCTGCCATCCAACCTATCTCCTCAGCATTCGTCTCAGAGAACTAAACACCCTTTTTGAGGACGAATCGTTTCTCAAAATGTGTGTAGGTATTTTTCAAAAATCAAATTTCAAAAATCTTGCGTAATGTTTACTTTTTATTAAATGTTTAGAGCGAATCTCACTGGGAGGAACGAGTAGGTAGGTGCGGAATATGTGCTAGGTGCTTCGTGATCGTGTTACATTGTGAAAAACATTTTGCATCCACAGCCAAGTTTAATAACACGGCTCGGGCACAAAAGAGGCATTCCAAAAAAATCCATTTATGCCCGTCACGGAGCGTCCGAATTCAATTTTATTTCCAATTAATTTGGCCCCACTATCGCTTGCGGAGCGAACCCGACGCGTACCCCTTCTACCGTGTTACACGTGTATGTGCGCCACCTATGAGGGCTATAGGTGTACCTACACTGAAAAATTGCGCCATCTGTGGGACAATACGCGTTAGCTACGCGTATTGTCCCACGTAGTATTTTAGCGCCATCTGTGGGAGATGGCGCTACGATACTACGCCATCTATCGGGCGATCGTACTAGGCGCCCATAGATCTACCTACAAAGCAATTCAGCGCCATCTATGGGGAATACATCTACACGTTGTACTCTGCAACACTACGCCATCTCTCGGCCAGTGTGCCTCCTCCTCACAACGACACGCACGGTAGGCGGCAGAGCTTTACCGCAAAAAATATGTGCTTTAAGTTTTTAAATTTCGGAGCTCTTTTTTTTCTATTCTTTTCTTCTTGCGTTAAGGTTATATTCTTGCGAAGGTTTGAATTGTAATTTAGTTTTTGTTACTAGTAATTGTATACATTATTTGGTGCGTGTAATCAGTTTAAATTTGTTTAAAAGGCCTTGGTCAGTGGCGGCGCTAGACGTTCGGCGACTTCGGCGACGGCCGACGGCCTCGCACCTGAGGGGGTCTCGCAAAAATTCGTTTACCCTAGCGACTCCCATTGTGATCCCGCGATCCCAAAAATTCATCAAAGTATGGTCGCACACTTGGTGCTATTGCTTGTTGGGTTATTAATTTTAATTTGTGATTGTTCATGTAATTTTTGTCAACTTTTGATTAGCAATAAAACTCATCAAGAATTATACTCATACATCAGTCTCATTCTATTTATCGTTTTCTTTCTGACTGGGAAATGAAAGAGGCCCCGCAAAGCTGATGTCGCTGACGTCTACATTTGGTCTAGCACCGCCACTGGCCTTGGTGAAAGAAATCTCAAAGAAATACAATTTAGCTAGACTAGTAGACCATGATTCCTCAAAAGTCCCGAAGTCAAATAATATATATATTTTTTAATTGTGCTATTAAAAGAAATTCGAGAAATGGTTTGCTTTTAAGTGATTTACAGCTTTCCACCAATATGATTTGTATGTTTGGTTAGTAGTTAGTGACCAAATTTCTTCAAAAGGGAATAGCTAATATAATATGCTGCATTTATTTTGAGAATGTGTCGTTTACTCGAATGCAGCTTCGGCTTCGGCCAAGCCATTATTACTATTTTCGACAAAGTATATAGCTTACGTAAACATTCTTCTTTCCCGAAGTCGGCCATAACTACAGCCCTTCCTTTTAACACCACCCTGCCAGATTAAAAATACTAAGAAAGAGTTAATATAAATCAAAATTCTCAAATTAGAATATAAATTAAATCCCCATGAATATTCGCCGTCTATGTGAATCGAATAAAGCCCGGGGGAGGCGAGTTTAGCGGCCTGCCTCCATAAATCACCGCTTTATCGTGGGCAGTGGACTGAGCCGAGCCGAGCGCGGCCTAAGTAACACTGGAGGCTCACTGTAAGTAGCGCCGGTACATTCTTCATTTTAGCACTTTACTCTGTCCTCACTTAGCATTAGCGACGACTAGTTCAGTGTGTTACTGCCTATAGGCATGCATTTCGTTCAAACTGTATAAATGTACTGTGTGAGGCCGGTACCAGGCCTCACACACTCTATGTACCGCCCGGCGCCGCGGCGGCGGGCTGCCGGCGCGGCGGTCTATTTCAGTAAAAATTCGTCAGCCGCGCGAAACATACCTACACGCTCGCCCACGCAACTGCGCACAGCTGCAAAGCAATAATGCACTTTACACTCGATCGTTTAGGTACATTTTCGCACGCAGCGATTGGCGACGTGAAACAGTAGGCTATTAAAGCCCGAAGGTAGGAACATTTTTTATGGAGTGATTTATCTGTTACGAAGTAATCTGTGCCGGTACATTCTTCATTTTAGCACTTACTCTGTCTGTCCTCACTAAGCATTAGCGACGACTAGTTCACTGTGTTACTGACTATTAGGCATGCATTTCGTTCAAACTGAATAAATTTCAGCCTCGATAGCTCAGTGTTGCAGACAGTTGACTGTTGCTATTGATTGTTAAGCAACGCTGGGCGCGGTCAGTATTTGGATGGGTGACCGCGCGACCGTTGGAGGATGACCGTGGTTCGGATTCCACGTAACACTGTAGGTCCCTTCCCTTTTTACCTTACTAGGTGGTAGGGTTCAACCCGCCCGGGTTGGTACCACAGCACTGAATGAAACGGCTGTCGAAACGGCTATGTACATAGTTTGTGTTTTCCGTCCAGTTCAGTGTAGCCGGCACGACCGAAGGGAAGCACTGACATGGCACCTAGTTCACCCGGTGTTATGGGCTGACATCACGGATGTTGTAGGTGATGTAGCCAACCGTGAAAGTTTCCATGAAAAAAAACATATGCCTCTCCAATTTTCCTCCAGTCCTCCCGGCCTTCAGCGGTACGGAACCACTGCTTTCCGCCGACGTACTTGATGTCGTCGTCCCACCTGGCGGGTGGTCTTCCCACACTCCGTTTTCCTGTCCACGGCCGCCAGTGTAGGACGCGGTTACTCCAACGGTCGTTGTCTCTTCGGCTGACGTGCCCAGCCCATTGCCACTTCTCTCTCCCCGTGCATGTCGTTAAAGGCGGCTAAGGGATAAGTACGAGACGCCGTGCTAAAGGGCGACAGGCTTGCCGCCTGTCACTTTGGCACAGTTCTTCCACCGAGTTGTGCACCAGGTGGGTCTTCGTGCCTTACTTGCTGCTTGATAGTTATCTTGTCCGAATACTTTGCTAAACGTGCCGGTCGATGTCGTGTTGCAATTTTCTAGAGCTCTTGCAGCACGACACCGATTACTCTGCTTACCCTGATTTTTCGGGATACAGCGTGTTTAGTATGTATATACTAAACACATTATACGAATAAACACATCTCTGCTTAATTAGCAATTTATTTATTTTTAAAAACCCATATAAGCAATTTATTTCATTTACTACCTTTTATTTATTTTTTGTATGGATGAGAAGAGCGGAAGACCGCGTGTGGTGGCGTGCCTTGGGAGAGGCCTATGTCCAGCAGTTGACCGATACAGGCTGATGATGACGATCATCATGACTAGCTTTTGCCCGCGGCTTCTGGGTAGCAAGTTGAGATTTCCAGACATATCCCAGAGTTCAGCCAGCTTCCCTCAGCATAAAATCTCGCCATTCGTCTCTGCGTCCAATACCTCGCTAATCTAATTTCGTGCCGATAAAAAAAAAGTCGAAGGAATGAATTTTACGTAGCATCGAACGTGGGTATATCAAATTTAATTACACCGAGACGGCGACCACTCGGCCAGAGAATCGAAATAAGGGCAGGTCGCTACCGGGAAAAATTCACAGAGCATGGAACTGCGCGCGCATTACTACTGCGCGCGCCTCTAGTATTTCATGCTCTGTGGAAAAATTCCTACAACGCGAAGAAACGAAAAATATTTATTTATTTATTTATTTATTATAAGGTTTACCAACAGGTCTGACACCTTTGCATTAGTATATACAAAAGTCATTGACCTGAACAAAACTAAATAATGTTTTTTTTTTGTATATCGATGACAAAAGTAGAAAGTTTCTAACTATAGTGCAGCCCCAATGACGGGCAAACACCTCCTTCTATATAATTGTACTGGCTTTACAACAGTAGATGACGCCTGCGCACAATGAGAAGTACCAGGAGCCAAACGAACGACAGAGCATTCACAGCACGGCAGACAGAGCGAGCTCTATGGAAGCTCTACCAACCCTTCGTACAATAATGTCAAGTCATTTTGAATTTTGTTCACAAAGACGACATTTGTAGGATTCCGTATCCGTCATACGGGACCCTATTACTAAGCCTACGCCGTCTGTATGTCTGTCCGTCTGTCCGAGGGCTGTATATCTCTTGAATCATAATAGGTAGCTCGGTGAATTTTTCACAGAATATGTGTTATTATGGCCGACATAACAACAAATAATATAAATAAGAAAATGTAAAAAATTCACGGGGTCCTCATACAAAAAAAAACTAAAAAGTGTATGCGCGCCATCTACGGAAAAGAGTATGAAGCATTTTATTTAACTAATACATCGATGGCGCGAGTGACGCTGACATGAATGGCCATTTCATGGCGATACGGAACCCTCGATGCGCGAGTTCGACTCGCACCGAGGGTTTTACAAATGCAGAATGTTGCTGATTTTCAGCGCCTTTGTCTACGTCGCGGTTGTGAACGAGCAAAGTCACATTTGCTCGGCACTTCATCCAACCCGCAACACGCGCGTTTCGAACTCAATACGCGGTGATAGAGGTACTGGTGCGACGGTGGCGTGCGTATGTTACGTGACGTTAAGGCGGAAACAAGACTCAAACCGTGCTACCCGAGCACTGATGATTGAAACACGAACCGTATTTGCAGATGTAAATAGGTGCGAGATTCATTCTACTCGTGGGGTGGCTGATACCTCGCGCCGACGATGAACGTTTGCGCGAAAATCACACTATAATATAAAATTTCACGTGTTGGAATTTTTTATGATCGAAGTGTTGGAAAGACGAAAAATATTTTGTTAACTACGATTGTAGGGAGAAATATTAAATACAGAATCAATTTTAGTGTTTAGGTACTTATATTGGAAAGGTCATATTATGAGTAGCATGACAGAAGGGAATGCTGTATTTTTTTTTATGGAAACTGACACTGTTGGCTACCTACAACATCCGTGATGTTAGCTTATAACACCGGGTGAACTAGGTGCCATGTCAGTGATTACCTTCATTTCATGTCGGCTACATTGAACTGGACGGAAAACACGAACTATTTACATAGCCGTTTCGACCGATGTTTCATTAAGTGCGGTGGTACCAACCCGGGCGGGATCAACCCTACCTAATAAAGCCTTCAACGGTCTAGCTGTCACCCATCCAAGTAGGTACTGGCCGCGCCCAGGTGTGCTTATCAACAGTCGACCGACCGCACCACTGAGCTACCGAGGCTGAAATATTAAGGTCTCCGTAGTATATGCACGGATCTCGAGCGGCGATTACTACCCGCGTCTAGTTGTGCCCGCCGCAAACAGCAACGCACAAAGCAGCAACTCGTGACCCCATCCCTTCACATCCCTTCCCGCGCCACGAACCCCGCAGCCCCCACCGATGATCAGAAGTGCGAGCTTCTATGCCATGCAGAGTGCCCGGCACGTAACTTGGCCGCTGTGCGAGCGGGACAGCGTTATACCAACGATCGCATGCGTATAACTTCGTCCCTCTCGCACAGAGGCCAAGTTACGTGCCGCGCGGTATATGCACCACCGACCACAGAGTCTCGTGACGCTACATGACGTAGGTATTTATTTATTTATGTTTAAGGAAAAATATCTTAAATCAAATAAACCTATAATAGCACAATCCAGTAAAAATTCCACAATTAGGCAAAACTACAATAGATATTTTCAACACTAGTACATAATAATAAATAAAAAAAGAAGTGAAATGTAGAACGCACTCCCTGCCCATCTATTTCCTCCCAAGTACAGCCTGGGGGTTTTCAAAAGGGGTGTGAAAAGGCTCCTGTCAGGTCGGCATGGCATTCGCAATCCCCGTGCATCACAGAATGTCCATGGGCCTCGTTAGACACCTACTTGTAGGTGAAAAGATGCCACATGTCGCGCTATCAAATAAAAAAAATGTGCAAAAAAAAGGTAATTAATTAAATTTTAAGAATAGAATAGAATAGAAACTCTAAGTTGGTTCTACTCTACTCTAACTCTATTTTGCAACATTGATTTGCTAGCCTCGATAGCTCAGTGGTGCAGACAGTCAACTGTCGCTATTGAATGTTAAGCAACGCTGGGTGCGGTCAGTACCTGGATGGGTGACCGCTGACCGTTGGAGGCTGACCGAGGTTCGGATTCCTCGTAAAACTGTAGGTCCCTTCCCTCCTAATCTTACTTGGTGGTAGGGTTTAACCCGCCCGGCTTGGTACCACCGCACTGAATGAAACGTCGGCTTAAACGGCTATGTAAATAGTTTGTGTTGTCCGACCAGTTCAGTGTAGCCGGCACATTCAAAGGGGGACATGGCACCTAGTTCACCCGGTGTTATGGCCTGACATCACGGACGTTGTAGGTGATGTAGCAAAAGTGTCAGTTTCCATAAAAAAAAAAAATTAATCGAGTGCGCCGTGTGCAGAGTGAAACTCGACATTTCCTAGGTTGCCTGCATTTGGCATTTCTGGGTAGTGATGTTGTGAATGAATAAACTGAAGCGATTTTTTTTTCGAATAATTGGTCCAATCGAAAAATAGTTTAGCCATAATTTAATTTAAACAATAATATAATAATTCACAATCATATCTTCTTACTTTTTCTTGGATTATGTGAAAAAAATTATGATTAAATATTTCAATAGCTTTAATTTGTACGATTACAATTCGAAATAGGAAATATTATGGCTAGACTCTATGTAGACTAGATTTCTCACCCTATATAGTAGACATTCTGCGTAAAATGAAGTATGACACTCGAGAGAAAGCTTTTCAGGCGATGGTAAACAAAGCAGAAGATAAGAGTTCAAAGAATTAAAAAATATAAACCTGTTATTGCAACCCTTTGCCTTATCAACTCACAACATAATTCATATATGTATTTATTTTATGTTTAGGACACCGCTTAAAATTACTTCACGCACTGGCTTTTGGTAGTGCTGAGCCATAATAGAGGGCGCTGACGGCCGCGGAGACGGGATGCCATTTTCGTTTGTTTTGACAGCCGCCGAGGAGGATGACACCCTTGATGTCAGCGCATGACACCATCTGCCTGTCGTGTCCTTTGGCCGCTTCTATCTAATCGAATTTCTGGTTCTGTTCTCACCTACTTCAACATTTATAAATATTCATAACGCCACCGAATTCATTATTGCGTCTCCAACAGCCGGCGGGGGTAATATTCGTGAAGCGTTCACTCGTTTTACTTCTGAATATGCTCACTTTGTTTTGCAAATATTTAGGGAGCGCCGCCGCAAGAGCTATCTGGCGGTATTCTAATGGAGACATCGGATATAAACACATTTAGTCTACTTTACTCTAGTCTAGTGGTGTGGGGCCGGTAATTAAAAATAATAGCCCCACTGCATCTCTGCCCGTGCATGTCGTGGCGCGGTGAACGCTAGCGTAGCTATTCCCTCCTTGCACGCTCGTCATGCGTGCAAGGAGGGACATATGGCTACGAAACCCTCTGTGTATGAACAACGTTCGCACTTAGCAAGCTTTTTTTATTTTTTTTTATTTTTATTAACCGCCGGAGCAAAAAGAGGGGTGTTATATACGGTTAACGTGTGTGTGTGTGTCTGTGTACATACACAGACAGTCTGTCTGTGGCATCGTAGCTCCCAAACGGATGGACCGATTTAGATGCGGTTATTAGAAAGATGGCTTAATCGGGATGCTATGTTTGTAATCAAGTAATTAAGTTTAAAAAAATATTATCTTAAAAATTGGACCGAATTGCATGCGGTTTTTAGGGTTCCGTATCCGGCACGGGACCCTATTACTAAGCCTACGCCGTCTGTCTGTCTGTCCGTCCGTCTGTCCGTCCGTCCGTCCGTCTGTCTGTCCGAGGGCTGTATCTCTTGAACCGTAGATAATAGGTAGCCCCTTGAAATTTTCACAGAATATGTGTTATTATGGCCGGTATAACATCAAATAATAAAAATAAGAAAAAGTAAAAAATTCACGGGGGTTCCCATAGAAGAAACCAAAAAGTGTATGCGCGCACGCCATCTACCAAATAGATTATGAAGCATTTTAACTAATAATGACATTTAACTAATATGAAGCATTTCATAAAACTCACGCCATCCACGCCATCTATATGGCGTGGATGGCGCTAGCGTTTTTTTTTTAAACGCTTGAAATAATTCAGCCTTTGAATCTGTGCTAACTTCATCCAATCGTAGGACGAGTTGTTTAGAATGGATAAAGAAGGAACGGACAGCTCACCTGGTGATGGGAGAGCGGTGCTGTGTGGTTTGCTGAGTGAACTGTAAATATGGATGGCGAGGCTACTTCCCGAAATCGTTGGTTGATCCAGGCAGGGCAATTCTAGTATTGCGCAGTGGGTTAGCTGCTGCAGTCAGCTCGTAAAATATATCCGTTCAATGTTTTTCTTCGGTGATGGGGTGAAAAAACGATGCAGTCACCTCTAGGTCGATCTTGAAAGTGAAGTATTGAGAGCTACCCTCATAGTTGCGCAAAAATCTAAAGTGAGGCTTGCTGTTGATTTGAGGGTAGGTAAAAATAATGGAGAAAATTTGGTGACAGAGCGACAAGGAAAGGAACAGGTCATGATAGGTGGACAGTGTACGAGTTGGCACGAATCAGGACCCATGAGAGTATTATACTAAACTAACTAAATTTAAAAAGTAGAAAAGAACTATAACAAAAATAAAAAAACTATAAGTATCAAAACAGAAACTAACGGTGAAGATAGAACAGAATCTGTTTCCGAAGTTAGTGACTGCAACAATGTACCGTGTGGGGCCGGTACTTTAAAATAATAGCCCCACTGCATCTCTCCCCGTGTATGTCGTAAAAGGCGGCTAAGGGTTAAAGATTGGGACAAATCTTTCTACTGCGCTAGAGTCAACTGCGTCTTAACCACTAAACTATTCGACGCTTCTTCGTGCCGTTACACTCAGTGGGCGTCCACTAGTGCGCCATATTTTATGCGGGACCCAAATTGAGCTTGGCAACCGAATTGTGAAATGTTGTACCGCCCCGGAGTGTGAAATATTCTCGAGGTTTTGGCTCTCAACCCCGCTCGCTGCATTGTCAGATTTGAATAGAAGTTTCTGAACAGTATGTACCGTGTGGGGCCGCTTTTTTTTTTATGGAGACTGACACGACTGGCTTATCCGTGATGTCAGCCAATAACACCGGGTGAACTTGGTGCCACGTCAGTGCTTCCCTTCGGTCGTGCCGGCTACACTGAACTGGACGGAAAACACAAACTATTTACATACCTAGCCGTTTCGACCGACCTTACATTCAGTGCGGTGGTACCAACCCGGGCGGGTTAAACCCTACCACCTAGTAATATAAGAAGGGAGTCATATTCCTTAGTCGCCTTTTACAACATGCACGGGGAGAGATGCAGTGGGGCTATTCTTTTAAAGTACCGGCCCCACACGGTACGAATGTTTAATGTTAGCACCAAAGGTAAACTTAATGTCATACATAAGGCATTATATTCTTGCTGACCTTTGGAATGTGAAAGTGTAGTACGTAGGCGAGCACAAGAGGGATTTTATTCGAAGGAGGGGGGGCCGCCTTAAGTGCGTATAAATCCTTCCACGGTCGCTATTTGAAGCGTTCACTAATTGTGCAAATTTACTAATTAATTTTATTCTCACATCGCTTTTACAAATTACTTATATGTAAACTTACTCGAGGCCCGACTGAGAGTTTCACAAATTGTGCTTTAATTTTGGCATTATATCAGGCGTCTTCCGCCTCCAGTCACGTATGTGGCGTGGCGGCGCCGTCTTGAGTCCGCGACGGATTCGGAATCACCTTCAAGGCTATGTACGTGTGCGGGTGTTGAGGTATGTACCTAAATGGCGCTAGGAGGGCACAAGGTGGCACAAGTTAGTTATAAGTTATACGTTATAAGTTACAACTTATAGTTTTTTCTATTTATGGATCTTTATTTCAGATTTTATTTTTATTTTTATATAAATTTTACATAGTTATATCACCTATACTAAAAAGTAATAAAAATATACAAAATTAATACAAAAATTAAATAAAAACGGTAATACCGCCGGCGGCGGCGGGAGACAAACCTCCAAGCACTAGTTTTTTCTTATTATTATAAATAAAAATTCTGCTAAATGATGATTCAAATTGTTTATTGTTATAAACTCAACTTTTATTAATGATTTGACTGAACCCTATCTTCTCTGTATTTTACTATCTTTTGTTTTATTTTTTACTTAGACATAGTATATTACATTTAACATAAGTAATTAAAATTTAGTATTTTTTTTTTTTTTTGGAAACTGACACGGTTGACTACATCACCTAGAACATCCGTGATATCAGCCCACAACACCGGGTGAACTAGGTGCCATGTCAGTGCTTACCTTCACTTCATGTCGGCTACACTGAACTGGACGGAAAACACAAACTATTTACATAGCCGTTTCGACCGACCTTTCGCTCAGTGCGGTGGTATCAACCCGGCCGGGATAAACCCACCTAGTAAGATAAGAAGGGAAGGGGTAACCTCGGTCAGCCTCCAACGGTCGAGCGGTCACCCATCCAAGAACTGACCGCACTCAGTGTTACTTAACAACAGACGATCGACCGCACCACCGAGCTACCGAGGCTGACAGTATGTAAGTTATATTTAAAAAAAATCTCTATAAGGTTTCTTACCCGGTTCTTCCCTATAGATTGCATTGCTGAACGTGACATGACAAAAAAAATATGACGAACCAATACTGAATTTTAAGTCTCAATGAAATATTGTTATAGCGCGCGGCACGTAACTTGGCCTCTGTGCGAGAGGGACGACGTTATACGCATGCGATCGCTGGTATAACGCTGTCCCGCTCGCACAGCGGCCAAGTTACGCGCCGCGTACTCTAATTTTGTGTATTCTTTATGGCGAAATAAATATCTGAATCTGAATCTATAGTTAGTTTGATTATAGTTATAGACCTCTGAACCTGCTCAAAGGTTTACCTCCACATATTACCTGCATACAAATAATTTGTATCCGGTCACCGGTTAACGATGACGATGACGGTGAGGTGACGTTTTTTTTCTAAGTTTACTCCAAACTCTTTTTTTTACTCCTCATTTTTGTAACGCGCCTAAATGAGTTCAATTTATTTCATAGCGTCGCGTCGTCCGTAAAAAGTATAACTTGAAAACCCATTTCGTTTTAATAATTGTACCGTATGGGGCCGGTACTTTAAAAGAATAGCCCCACTGCATCTCTCCCCGTGTATGTCGTAAAAGGCGACTAAGCGATATGACTCCCTTCTTATATTACTAGGTGGTAGGGTTTAACCCGCCCGGGTTGGACCACCGCACTGAATGAAAGGTCGGTCGAAACGGCTATGTAAATAGTTTGTGTTTTCCGTCCAGTTCAGTGTAGCCGGCACGACCGAAGGGAATCACTGACGTGGCATCAAGTTCATCCGGTGTTATGGGCTGACATCGCGGATGTTATAGGTGATGTAGCCAACCGTGTGAGTTTCCATAAAAAATTTAAAAAAACTTACCTAGACATCCGTCGGGTTTCGCTGCGTTCCTGAAATTCCGTCAAGGTTTTCGCTAAAAAAAATCAGAACTAAAACATAACTTATTATTTGTTCAACCTAAAATGTCTACCACCCCTGTACTCCGTTATAGTGGCGAGGGCGGGATTGTTACTGGCGCGGGTGGGCGTCGGAGGTGGGCCTCGGGGGTGGAGGGAGGAGGGGTGAAGCAGGTTTGTGGGAGGCAGCAGTTATAAATCACTTAGCCGCCCGCTGAGACCGAGCGCCGAGCGCGGGCAGTGGGCCGACGCTGCTTGTAATTGGGAAAAAATCATAAAGAAGAGTTATTAGTGAAAGTCACTGGGTCAGCGAGGATTCGGGGGTGAATAAATTCGCGGATTTTCTGCTAGCCCGATCCCCAACCCCTCTTCACTGCGGCTCAAGAGCGGCCTCTGTGGGGCGTTCTTGAATGCAATGCGTGCGTATAGTCACCGGGCGAATAGAGTATAGAGAGTAGAAAGAATTATATTTGCAATATTTTTCAAAATTGAAGACTCAGTAGTTTCAGAGATAAAGAATTATGATAAATTTTCGTTTACATATTTTCTTTCAAACTATGAATTTTAAAGTTATAAACAAAATTAAAAATATGAAATATACGATATATAAACACATATATTAAATTTGTATTTCTTACTAGCTTTTGCCCGCGGCTTCGCTCGCGTGAAATTCGTATTTCAAAGAAAGCAAGTAAGTAACTAAGTTAAGTAAGGCGACAAACCCACTCAAGGAAAGTAAGTAATTGAGGGCGAGGCCGAAGGCCGAGCTGCGTTAAGGAAAACCATAAACCTTCTCGAAGAAAGTACCTAAGTAACTAAGGGCGAGGCCGAAGGCCGAGCTGCGTTCAGAAAGCCGATAAACCTACTCAAAGAAAGTAAGTAATTGAGGGCGAGGCCGAAGGCCGAGCTGCGTACAGGAAGACTATAAAACTTCTTGAAGAAAGTAAGTCACTGAGGGCGAGGCCGAAGGCCGAGCTGTGTTCAGGAAGACGATAACCTTTTCGAAGAAGTAAGTAACTAAGGGCGAGGCCGAAGACCGAGCTGCGTTCAGGAAGACTATAAATCTTCTTGATGAAACTAAGTACCTAACTGAGGGCGAGGCCGAAGGCCGAGCTGCGTTCAGGAAGACGATAACCTTTTCGAAGAAAGTAAGTAACAGAGGGCGAGGCCGAAGGCCGAGCTGCGTTCAGGAAGACCATAAACTTTCTCGAAGAAAGTAAGTAACTAAGGGCGAGGCCGAAGGCCGAGCTGCGTTTAGGAAGATCATAAACCTTCTCGAAGAAATTAAGTAATTGAGGGCGAGGCCGAAGGCCGAGCTTGGTTCAGGAAGACTATAAACCGTCTTGAAGAAAGTAAGTAACTATCGCCCATAGTTACTTACTGTCATCGAGAAGGTTTAGTGTGAAGGTTTAGGGCGAGGCCGAAGGCCGAGCTGCGTTCAGAAAGCCGATAAACCTACTCAAAGAAAGTAAGTAATTGAGGGCGAGGCCGAAGGCCGAGCTGCGTACAGCAAGACTATAAAACTTCTTGAAGAAAGTAAGTCACTGAGGGCGAGGCCGAAGGCCGAGCTGCGTTCAGGAAGACGATAACCTTTTCGAAGAAGTAAGTAACAGAGGGCGAGGCCGAAGGCCGAGCTGCGTTCAGGAAGACCATAAACCTTCTCGAAGAAAGTAAGTAACTAAGGGCGAGGCCGAAGACCGAGCTGCGTTCAGGAAGACTATAAATCTTCTTGATGAAACTAAGTACCTAACTGAGGGCGAGGCCGAAGGCCGAGCTGCGTTCAGGAAGACGATAACCTTTTCGAAGAAAGTAAGTAACAGAGGGCGAGGCCGAAGGCCGAGCTGCGTTCAGGAAGACCATAAACTTTCTCGAAGAAAGTAAGTAACTAAGGGCGAGGCCGAAGGCCGAGCTGCGTTTAGGAAGATCATAAACCTTCTCGAAGAAATTAAGTAATTGAGGGCGAGGCCGAAGGCCGAGCTTGGTTCAGGAATACTATAAACCGTCTTGAAGAAAGTAAGTAACTATCGCCCATAGTTACTTACTGTCATCGAGAAGGTTTAGTGTCTTCCAGAATACAGCTTGGCCTTCGGCCACGCCCTTAGTTACTTACTTTCTTCGAGAACTTGTTCGAGGAGGTTGAAGGTCTTCCTGAACGCAGCTCGGCATTCAGCCTCGCCCTTTGTTGCTTATTTTCTTCGAAAAGGTTTAACCTCTTCCCGAACGCAGCTCGGCCTTCGGCCTCGCCTTTAGTATGTTACTTACTTTCTTTGAGAATGTTTATTGTTTTTATCCGTGAATCCAGTTCGCCCTCCGGTCCCGGCCTAAGTTACTTAGTTTCTTCTTTTGAAATACGAATTTCACGCGAGTGAATCCGCGGGAAAAAGCTATCGATATTAAAATAAGAAAATTCTATTAAAATAAATCAAGTACTTTACATACCTACCTAACTAAGTGTAATACTCCACATATTAGCATAACCAGAACTGAATTTTATTTAGCCTATCCTGTGTCTCGTATAGCTACATGTGCGTGTAGTAATTTTAATCGAATTTAGATGATCGGCTTAAATTTTATGGAGGAAATTCATACAAACATATTCGCCTCGCCCCGCTGCCCCCCGCTGAGAGAAGCGCAGCGCTTCTCTCAAGACATTCTTATCGTCGTAACTTATAAACTATTTGTCCAAATTACTTAGTGTAACAGCCAAAGTTTATCTACTTTAAATACCAGAAGCGATAAAAGTATGTATTTTAATAAGAATTAATTCAAAACTATAAAATGTGCATTGTAAATACAGTATCCAATTTAAATGTATTTTTGGTTCACTATTTTGGCTATAGTGGCTTCCACATAAAAGGTAGATATATGCCGTCGCGGACTTTTCTTTAGAACTATTTTAGAGCAACAACCTCAACATACACTATTTTCGTGTAACTCTAACGGTTTATGCAGCGCACGTCGAGATAGCTCTCAGAAGGCAGGATTTTTTCCGATTTACTTGACATTTATCGATATTTGGGCAAATTTACACATGTATTTATAAATTATAGCCTTTTTGATGTATAAGCTATAGTACTGTAAAAGAGGAATATAATGCGGCTGCTCGGTTCGCTGTTGAGTTTATAGGCCGCGCCTCCCCCGCGCCGCCTCCCCCGCGCCGCCAACTGCCGCTCGCTCGGTAAATACCTATGTATAGTACTAAGGCGCGCGGATTGAACATATCGGTTTGTATGGGAGCTACATCTTAGCGTAACCGGAACTGAATTTGATTTAGCCTATCCTGTGTCCCATATAGTTAAATGTGATTGTACAAAGTTTCATCGAATTCGGATGATCGGTTTAAGAGTTATGGCGGAACATACATACATACATACATACATACATACAGAAAAGATTTCTAAAAATCGTCAATTTAGCTTTAGTATCATACATAGAGGCTACAAACTCAATATTTCCTAAAACAAAGTAACTTACTCCATGACCACCCCTTACAGATTTATTATTAGTATTGATAACGAGCCCTTTCATTTGAAAAGTCACATTAGGCACTTGAAAAAAAATACTTTTCTTATTTCTCCCCCAAAATCGAAATTCGTCTATTTACGTTATAATATTATATAGACAGACAGACAGGAGAGTGATCGTATAAGTACTGGAGGAAATGTCCCTAGAAGCCTGTAGGTACACTAGCAATGACGAAGTGTTTTGCGTAACGTTGTCTGGAGAAAAATGCATTAAGCACTTAAATCTGATACTATAGAAAAAATGCAGACAATTTCAATGGTAGTCTACTACTATGTGAATGCTACTTACCTAAATAAATATTAATAAAGGAGAAGAGATGAAAAAAATAATTTGATTTTGTCCCCTACGAGTGAATGTTGGCACAACGTGTAGGAAGCGTAGTCGCCGACGCGTGTAACTATTGTGAGCGATAGCGGCAAGTGGCGGTTGTTATAGAATAGTTTAGATGACGCGTACCATCACGCCTCGCCTGGAGGGTGTGGGCTTGTAATCACAGATCGAGGTGATATTATTCGCTTGTGTGCGGGTGGGAAAATGTCTGCAGAACGAGCATTATACTAAACTATGGAGTATGTGTGGTTTCCTGTGCACGAGGCATTGGAGTTTATTTCTGTGCATGAGGCATTCGAAGTTATTCCTGTGCATAAGGCATTCGAGGTTATTTCTGTGCATGAGGCATTCGAAGTTATTTCTGTGCATAAGGCATTCGAAGTTATTTCTGTGCATAAGGCATTCGAGGTTACTTCTGTGCATGGGGCATTCGAAGTTATTTCTGTGCATAAGGCATTCGAAGTTATTTCTGTACATAAGGCATCTACTTCTGTGCATGAGGCATTCGAAGTTATTTCTGTGCATAAGGCATTCGAAGTTATTTCTGTACATAAGGCATTTACTTCTGTGCATGAGGCATTCGAAGTTATTTATGTGCATAAGGCATTCGAAGTTATTTCTGTACATAAGGCATTTACTTCTGTGCATGAGGCATTCGAAGTTATTTCTGCGCATAAGGCATTCGAAGTTATTTCTGTACATAAGGCATTTACTTCTGTGCATGAGGCATTCGAAGTTATTTCTGTGCATAAGGCATTCGAAGTTATTTCTGTACATAAGGCATTTACTTCTGTGCATGAGGCATTCGAAGTTATTTCTGTGCATAAGGCATTCGAAGTTATTTCTGTGCCAGAGGTATTCGAAGTTATTTCTGTGCATGAGGCATTCGAAGTTGTTTCTGTACTTAAGCCATTCGAAGTTATCTTTGCGAATTAACGTTTTGGCCTCCCCGAAAATTTGACCAAACTGAAACAAATCTGAAACTTTATTTTGACGAGCTAAGCCTGAGACTTAAACTTACAAGGTCATTTAATATTTATCTTAGCTCCAGTTTCAATCGTTTCTTCCGTCGTAATAACATTGTTATTTAATGAAACGACAACAAAGAAATATACTTTTAAATGTAGCTTATTTAATTATTAATATGGCAATATTAATAATTAAATAAGCTACAATATTAATTTAAATAATGTTTTATGCAATCCACTATGGGTGGATGAGTCATAGGGGCCATAGAATATGAACATACTGGTCGGGCCTGGCGTGTACTGGTCGTAAACATGCTCACAAACATTACATAAGCGACGGGTGGCCGAGTGGTTTGGGCCTCGGCTTCTCATGCGAGAGGTCCGAGCTTCGAATCCGGTCGGCGTGTACCAATGAGTTTTTCCTGACGAAAAAATTTACGTGCATACCTACACCTGCTGCTTCACCGTTGGGAACCGGTGTAAAACTGTAGGTCCCTTCCCTTGCCCCTTACTAGGTGGTAGGCTCAAATTGTAGCCGACTGGGTTGTTACCACCGTACTGGGTGTAAGATGGCCGCATAGCAATCTCGGTTGTGTTCTCCTCTAATCCAGTATATCCAGCAATCCAGGAAAGTCTCCGGTATGGCACCTATCTTCTCGGAGGTGATGTTGGCTGGTCGGAGCATGTGCCCCTCTGAATCAGCCACCCATACCGGAAGACATAAAAAAAATGTTAATACAATAAAAAAGAATTTAAAAAAATGGTCCCACCCAGCCAATCTCACCTCCGAGAAGGTCCCAAGCCGGAGACATCCTTGCTGGCTACACTGAATTAAAAGGAAGGACAAAAAAATAAATAAAAATAATCAATACTAATAATAAATCTGTAAGGGGTGGTCATGGAGTAAGTTACTTTGTTTTAGGAAATATTGAGTTTGTAGCCTCTATGTATGATACTAAAGCTAAATTGACGATTTTTAGAAATCTTTTCTGTATGTATGTATGTATGTATGTATGTTCCGCCATAACTCTTAAACCGATCATCCGAATTCGATGAAACTTTGTACAATCACATTTAACTATATGGGACACAGGATAGGCTACATCAAATTCAGTTCCGGTTACGCTAAGATGTAGCTCCCATACAAACCGATATGTTCAATCCGCGCGCCTTAGTACTATACATAGGTATTTACCGAGCGAGCGGCAGTTGGCGGCGCGGGGGAGGCGGCGCGGGGGAGGCGCGGCCTATAAACTCAACAGCGAACCGAGCAGCCGCATTATATTCCTCTTTTACAGTACTATAGCTTATACATCAAAAAGGCTATAATTTATAAATACATGTGTAAATTTGCCCAAATATCGATAAATGTCAAGTAAATCGGAAAAAATCCTGCCTTCTGAGAGCTATCTCGACGTGCGCTGCATAAACCGTTAGAGTTACAAGAAGATAGTGTATGTTGAGGTTGTTGCTCTAAAATAGTTCTAAAGAAAAGTCCGCGACAGCATATATCTACCTTTTATGTGGAAGTCACTATAGCCAAAATAGTGAACCAAAAATACATTTAAATTGGATACTGTATTTACAATGCACATTTTATAGTTTTGAATTAATTCTTATTAAAATACATACTTTTATCGCTTCTGGTATTTAAAGTAGATAAACTTTGGCTGTTACACTAAGTAATTTGGACAAATAGTTTATAAGTTACGACGATAAGAATGTCTTGAGAGAAGCGCTGCGCTTCTCTCAGCGGGGGGCAGCGGGGCGAGGCGAATATGTTTGTATGAATTTCCTCCATAAAATTTAAGCCGATCATCTAAATTCGATTAAAATTACTACACGCACATGTAGCTATACGAGACACAGGATAGGCTAAATAAAATTCAGTTCTGGTTATGCTAATATGTGGAGTATTACACTTAGTTAGGTAGGTATGTAAAGTACTTGATTTATTTTAATAGAATTTTCTTATTTTAATATCGATAGCTTTTTCCCGCGGATTCACTCGCGTGAAATTCGTATTTCAAAAGAAGAAACTAAGTAACTTAGGCCGGGACCGGAAGGCGAACTGGATTCACGGATAAAAACAATAAACATTCTCAAAGAAAGTAAGTAACATACTAAAGGCGAGGCCGAAGGCCGAGCTGCGTTCGGGAAGAGGTTAAACCTTTTCGAAGAAAATAAGCAACAAAGGGCGAGGCTGAATGCCGAGCTGCGTTCAGGAAGACCTTCAACCTCCTCGAACAAGTTCTCGAAGAAAGTAAGTAACTAAGGGCGTGGCCGAAGGCCAAGCTGTATTCTGGAAGACACTAAACCTTCTCGATGACAGTAAGTAACTATGGGCGATAGTTACTTACTTTCTTCAAGACGGTTTATAGTATTCCTGAACCAAGCTCGGCCTTCGGCCTCGCCCTCAATTACTTAATTTCTTCGAGAAGGTTTATGATCTTCCTAAACGCAGCTCGGCCTTCGGCCTCGCCCTTAGTTACTTACTTTCTTCGAGAAAGTTTATGGTCTTCCTGAACGCAGCTCGGCCTTCGGCCTCGCCCTCTGTTACTTACTTTCTTCGAAAAGGTTATCGTCTTCCTGAACGCAGCTCGGCCTTCGGCCTCGCCCTCAGTTAGGTACTTAGTTTCATCAAGAAGATTTATAGTCTTCCTGAACGCAGCTCGGTCTTCGGCCTCGCCCTTAGTTACTTACTTTCTTCGAGAAGGTTTATGGTCTTCCTGAACGCAGCTCGGCCTTCGGCCTCGCCCTCTGTTACTTACTTCTTCGAAAAGGTTATCGTCTTCCTGAACGCAGCTCGGCCTTCGGCCTCGCCCTCAGTGACTTACTTTCTTCAAGAAGTTTTATAGTCTTGCTGTACGCAGCTCGGCCTTCGGCCTCGCCCTCAATTACTTACTTTCTTTGAGTAGGTTTATCGGCTTTCTGAACGCAGCTCGGCCTTCGGCCTCGCCCTAAACCTTCACACTAAACCTTCTCGATGACAGTAAGTAACTATGGGCGATAGTTACTTACTTTCTTCAAGACGGTTTATAGTCTTCCTGAACCAAGCTCGGCCTTCGGCCTCGCCCTCAATTACTTAATTTCTTCGAGAAGGTTTATGATCTTCCTAAACGCAGCTCGGCCTTCGGCCTCGCCCTTAGTTACTTACTTTCTTCGAGAAAGTTTATGGTCTTCCTGAACGCAGCTCGGCCTTCGGCCTCGCCCTCTGTTACTTACTTTCTTCGAAAAGGTTATCGTCTTCCTGAACGCAGCTCGGCCTTCGGCCTCGCCCTCAGTTAGGTACTTAGTTTCATCAAGAAGATTTATAGTCTTCCTGAACGCAGCTCGGTCTTCGGCCTCGCCCTTAGTTACTTACTTCTTCGAAAAGGTTATCGTCTTCCTGAACACAGCTCGGCCTTCGGCCTCGCCCTCAGTGACTTACTTTCTTCAAGAAGTTTTATAGTCTTCCTGTACGCAGCTCGGCCTTCGGCCTCGCCCTCAATTACTTACTTTCTTTGAGTAGGTTTATCGGCTTTCTGAACGCAGCTCGGCCTTCGGCCTCGCCCTTAGTTACTTAGGTACTTTCTTCGAGAAGGTTTATGGTTTTCCTTAACGCAGCTCGGCCTTCGGCCTCGCCCTCAATTACTTACTTTCCTTGAGTGGGTTTGTCGCCTTACTTAACTTAGTTACTTACTTGCTTTCTTTGAAATACGAATTTCACGCGAGCGAAGCCGCGGGCAAAAGCTAGTATAAAATAAATTGACAGCGGAGGCTATACTAATCCGTAATAGGTGACCATAAACAGACTAGCTAGACATGCTCCGTAAGAGCAAGGGAATATTTGGGGAGGGGTTTTTCCAGCAATGAAATCCGGGTTGGTACCACCGCAGTGAATGAAAGGTCGGTTTAAACGGCTATATAAATAATTCGTGTTTTCCGTCCAGTTCAATGTAGCCGGCAAGACCGAAGGGAAGCACTGAAATGGCACAACTAGTTCACCAAGGTTTTATGGGCTGGCATGGGCATAATCTGTGGGCATAATATAGTAGGTGGTGTAGCCAACCGTGTAGTTTCCATAAAAAGAAAGTGAAGCTTCCACGCTGACTGACTGACTGACTGGCATGCTGTGTTTGGTTGTCTAACCAGAGACCTCGAATTTTACGCTGTCGCTTTGAAGGCTCAGAAATATATAGATACAAAACGTCACGCCTGTTTCCCGATGGGGTAGGCAGAGGCGACGGATCTCCATGCTCAGAAATATTTATTCTATTTTCTTTTATTTTATTAGGGAAACACACAGTTACACAACATACATAATAAATGAAAATATGTAAAATCACAAATGTAAATTCACTTTACTGAAGTTTAAACAATGAAATATTTCACGAAGAACGAACAATCGAAAGACAGTGGAGAAATGTGTAAGTAAACGGTTTCTTTCAGAATAAACTGAAAAGCGTCCACTGCCCCCCCCCCCCCCCCCCCCCCCCCCCTCCGCGCCGCCGTCGCGCCGTCGCCGCGTCTCTGTACCGTGTCGAATGAAAAGCAAAGCGTTCCATAAATCCACAAAGAGAATGTCATATTCAAAAGGGAATGGAAAGAACTCCTTCGGCCGCGGAGTTTAGCCAGTAATTTACTTTAGAGTTAAAATTAATGTCGCGGTGAAGGTGGAGTTCGCTTTAAGGCGCTTATACAAGCCAAAAATACGTATCTGCAAAAAAAAAAATCGATGTTTCGCACATCTACGAAGTAGCACTTTGAAAATAGTTTTATAAGCGGCGTGTGGCCGAGTGGTTTGGGCATCTGCTTCTCATGCGAGATGTCCGAGGTTCGAAACCGGTCGGCGTGTACCAATTAGTTTTTTCTGACGAAAAAATTTACGTGCATACCTACACCTGCTGCTTCAGCGTTCGGAGCCCCGGTGTAAAACTGTAGGTCCCTTCCCTTGCCCCTTACTAGGTGGTAGGCTCAAATTGTAGCCGACTGGGTTGTACCACCGTACTGGATGTAAGATGGCTGCATAGCAGCCTCGGTTGTGTTCTCCTCTAGCCCAGTGTAGCCAGCAATCCAGGGAAGTCTCCGGTATGGCACCTACATATCGAGACGGTATCTCGGAGGTGATATTGGCTGGTCGGAGCATGCGCTTTGTCCCCCTCCGTCAAATTAAATATTTAAAAAATATATAAAAAGTAAATCTTTTATAATAAATAATTATTCAAGATAAGTGCTTTCTGTCTGGTCCTAGGTGCCATAGACAGACAGAGAGAAATACGCTGATGAAAAAACGATCCGCTTTGTGTGAGTTTCAGTTTTTCATTCCCTTTTTCTTCGCACGTACATTAAAGATTTGTTGGGGTTCAGTCTTCATATTACACTCTTACCAGGCCAGGCGCACTCCGCACTTTAGGTATGAAGCTACAAGTACATCGGCGCGGTGGGTCCGCCTTGGCGGGCCAATTCAATGAAACGTACCGGGTCAAAATAGAGTTACGCGATAGAAAGAGAAGCGTGTTGTAGGTGCATATATTTTTTCGTTGCAAGAGTAGCTATTTATTTGTGTCTTTGTAGAGTGGTCCTGCTGTCCGTTAGCACTATTAATGTATTCTGTGCTATTGTTATGCTTACGCTGTCTGTCTGTCTGTCTCCCTGTCTGCCTGTCCGTACGTCCGTCCGTCCTAGCTTTTGAACCGTGATAGGTAGCCGGTTGAAATTTTCACAGAATATTGTTTTATTATGGCTGATATTTTATTTTATTTTATTTTTATATATTTGGAAAAACAACAGTTTATAGTACATACATATAGTTGCAAGCGGTTTTTCACATAAATTACTAAACCAGTAAAAGATTTTCTCGTGTTTACATTAAAGACATTTACAAAAATTGTTGTACCACAGTGCCGTGAAACAAAGAAATTAATACAGTTGACATTTCGTATTTAAAATAAAGAGAAAAAATAAATAAATAAGAAGTATAAATAAATAATGTATAATAAATAAATTGAATAAATAAAGATAATGAAATGTAACTAAAATGATTTTAGACTCAAATATTACAATACACATTTTTTTTTTAGTATAGGTTGTTTATAATGATTACTGTTTTCTTTTTAACAAAATATTTTTTTATAAAATCTTTTTTGAATGTGTTCTTAGTATGTATAAAAGGATCAATGTCGCTGAAAATGAAATGCCAACAAATAAATTGATATGCCAACAAATAATAAAAACAAGCAAAAAATAAAAAAGTAAGGAGACCCCAAAGAGTTTGTATTACGTCGCTGCGCTCCTTTATAGAGAGAATGTGAGCGTTGGTGAGGTGAAGCTTCGTTGGTGAGGGCCACGAAGCGCGTTCGGGTCCGATCGACAGTCATCGGCCGTGCTTCGTCGCGCGATGCAGTGGGATCAATTTCTTAGTTTTATTCCTAAAATTCAGCCAAAATGGTCAACTGTTGCGTTTTATTTTGCAAATCTGACTCAAAGGAGGAGACTAGAATCGTGAATGGTCAAAGATTCCACAGGTAATTGGTATTTTGGTGATATTTTAACCGGGAGCGACGGCGGTGGCGGATTTCCTATAGAACGTGCTAAGTCTAAATCATATTTTTTCCCGAATATTTATATAATAATGTATGTGATTACGTAATTAATTTAAGTAGTACTAGCTTTTGCCTGCGGCTTCGCTCGCGTGAAATTCGTATTTAAAAATAAGAAAGTAATTAAGCCCGCCCCCGTACCTTTTCGGTTTGTATGACAGCCACATCATAGCGTAACCGGAACTGAATTTTATTTAGCCTATCCTATGTCTCGTATAGGTAAATGTGCTTGTACTAAGTTTCATCGAATTCGGATGATCGGTTTAAGAGCTATCGTGGAACGTAGATAGTGACACACATACAAAAAATAGTTCTAAAAATCGTCAATTTAGTTTTAGTATCATACATAGAGTCTACAAACGCAATATCTCATAAAATAAAGTAACTTACTCCATGGCCATCCCTTACAGATTTATTATTAGTATTGATGATAAAGTTCCAAAATAGGAGGCAGATATGATCTTTAGTGTATTTTTTTTTAAACCAAGTAAAAGTCAATACTCAATGGAAGGACTTTAGCTCGGTTTCTTTATTAAACGACGCATGTTCGTTCACGTAGGTATCTTATCTTATGAAGCATTTTATTTTTCAAAAAATGGCCGCCATTTCGAAACGAATGGAATAAGCTTAACGTAAATCACGCATATACCTACCTTCGTTCTTAAGCAACCCTGAGCGCGGTCAGTACTTGGAAAGGGTGACCGCTCGACCGTTGGAGCTGACCGTGGTTCGGATTCCACGTTAACCTGTAGGCCCCTTCTCTTCATACCTTACTAGGTGGTAGGGTTTATCCCGGCCGGGTTGGTAACACCGCTCTGACGAAACGTCGGTCGAAACGGCTATGTAAATAGTTCGTGTTTTCCGAGCAGTTCAGTGTAGCTGACATGAAATGAAGGGAAGCACCGACATGGCACCTAGCTCACCGGGTGTTATGGGCTGACATCACGGATGTTGTAGGTGATGTAGGTAGCCAACCGTGTCAGATTCCATAAAAAACGCCCAAATATGGACTATTTAGTATGTATACTGGTTTCCGAGTAATTTTGTTTAGTGAAAGATGGCAATTAGGTAATTTTCAATTAGGTACCTTTGGTTTTAAGGTTCCCAAAAATCCTGAAAAAATTTAACTGTGGGAGGCCGCAATAAAAAGAAAAGGAAACACTTACAGCCGTATTTGTTCTCGACATTTTAAAGAAGACTACTTTTATATTGCACCAGATGGAGATAGAAAACTCAAAGATCAAGCAATACCAATAGTCCAATCAACGAATGGCCCAAAAGGAGGTGTAGAGTGCGTGAGCAGGGTCAAAAGCGATTTCTTCAGAAACCTGTTCGCGGTGCTTAGGGAGTAAACATACTAAAAGTCCTGGCGTCTACGAGGTGAGCCGGAGGGAGGGCGGGGGGGAGGGGGGCCCAAATAAGGTCCCGCTGTTGGGTTTTTCGCTGCGATCTCGAAAACAGTGCCCCGTAGAGAAAAATTGTGTTATACCGAATGAAAGCTCATAAAATTCTCTACAACTTTTATTCTATTCACTTTTTTCGAATTCCGAACCGTTTTGGAAGTAAGTCTTGGAAGTAAAACAATGAATAATTATTAAAATAAAATAAAATTACTTACCTTATAACAAACTTTTATTTATCCCATCAACTATAGGCTACTTACTATCACGCTAAATGGCTTATGAGGTTAGCAGTGAAGTGAAATATGAGAGCGGGCGGAGCCGCGGGCACAGCTTGTCAGCTATAAAATACAATTTTCCATTTTTTCAAGTGACATGATTTTCATTTACTGCATTTAACCCGCTTTTAAGTGTGACATATTATTAGATGATACATAGGTGTAACAAACGATAGTTGTGACTTAGGAATGACCAAAACAACTTTTTCTGAAAATGATAAAATTTTACAAAAATATCTTAAAATTGGTGCAACTGTTGACCGGCTGGAGATAAATTAGCCTATATATACACACTATTGAAGGGAATTGAATTATCTATAACATCTTGTTTGACAATATCTTTCTCAGGTGAATAGTTTAGACGATATGAAGGAATGTTTGATGAGAAATATGAGGTAAAAATAAATTTTACGGAAATTTTCACTTTTCCTAAGCGTGTTGCTCGAAAACGGTTCGGAATTTGAAAAAAGTGAATAGAATAAAAGTTGTAGATAATGTTATGAGCTTTCATTCGGTATAAGACAATTTTACTCTACGGGGCACCGTTTTCGAGATCGTAGCGAAAAACCCAAAAGCGGGACCTTATTTGGATCATAAATTTTGATTTAAAAAACTTTTGTTATGTTGTTTTTTTTTCACTCGTTTGTCGTAAATACGAATCTTTCATAATGGCAAGTACCTGAGCGATCGAGCTTTGCTCGGTGTCTACGTAGATCTATGTAGATGAATAAACTTGAAAAAGTAACATTATCTAAATACAATTAAATTTCGTCGAAATCGTTAGAGCCGTTTCCGAGAAACAAATATATACATACAAGTTTAGCTCACTTAAAGTAATAGGATAAAGTAATAAAGTAAGTAAGCACCGTAAGAATTCAATATATTAAGGTACCTACAACCTCACTTACAATACAAATTAAATTTTGCAAAATAAGAGATACATTGTTTCTACGCTTGGACGCTTTCCGTTCGCGCATGCCCGAGTAGGAGCCGAACGTCGTTCCCCTGCCCGCACTACACCCCGCAGCGGGCTTCATTCTTTCTCGTAGCCGTGTGCCCATAGGGTCGCTCTATAAAGGAGCGCAGCGACGTAATACAAACTCTTTGGGGTCTCCTTACTTTTTTATTTTTTGCTTGTTTTTATTATTTGTTGGCATATCAATTTATTTGTTGGCATTTCATTTTCAGCGACATTGATCCTTTTATACATACTAAGAACACATTCAAAAAAGATTTTCAGTGGCCTCATAAACGACTGGAAGCCTGAAATTAGCTCGCTCCCACCGACTGAGAGCGCAGGTAAACAGCACGCAGAGGCCATTCATCAAGAACCACCCATCACTGAGGATGAAGATGCCATGGATGAAGAACCCTTACCAGGGCCCTCACGTCCAAAGAGGACGAAAACTTCTTGGAAGTAAAACAATGAATAATTATTAAAATAAAATAAAATTACTTACCTTATAACAAACTTTTATTATATCCGTCTATTTTTTAGTCTGTCTTCCATGCAAACTACCTGTGGTGCTTATTTAATAGCGTGAATATGCACTAATTGATTCTTAGCATGTTTCTTGTAGGGGTCTCCCAAAGAGTTTGTATTACGTCGCTGCGCTCCTTTATAGAGAGAATGTGAGCGTTGGTGAGGTGAAGCTTCGTTGGTGAGGGCCACGAAGCGCGTTCGGGTCCGATCGACAGTCATCGGCCGTGCTTCGTCGCGCGATGCAGTGGGATCAATTTCTTAGTTTTATTCCTAAAATTCAGCCAACAAAAATATCTTAAAATTGGTGCAACTGTTGACCGGCTGGAGATAAATTAGCCTATATATACACACTATTGAAGGGAATTGAATTATCTATAACATCTTGTTTGACAATATCTTTCTCAGGTGAATAGTTTAGACGATATGAAGGAATGTTTGATGAGAAATATGAGGTAAAAATAAATTTTACGGAAATTTTCACTTTTCCTAAGCGTGTTGCTCGAAAACGGTTCGGAATTTGAAAAAAGTGAATAGAATAAAAGTTGTAGATAATGTTATGAGCTTTCATTCGGTATAAGACAATTTTACTCTACGGGGCACCGTTTTCGAGATCGTAGCGAAAAACCCAAAAGCGGGACCTTATTTGGATCATAAATTTTGATTTAAAAAACTTTTGTTATGTTGTTTTTTTTTCACTCGTTTGTCGTAAATACGAATCTTTCATAATGGCAAGTACCTGAGCGATCGAGCTTTGCTCGGTGTCTACGTAGATCTATGTAGATGAATAAACTTGAAAAAGTAACATTATCTAAATACAATTAAATTTCGTCGAAATCGTTAGAGCCGTTTCCGAGAAACAAATATATACATACAAGTTTAGCTCACTTAAAGTAATAGGATAAAGTAATAAAGTAAGTAAGCACCGTAAGAATTCAATATATTAAGGTACCTACAACCTCACTTACAATACAAATTAAATTTTGCAAAATAAGAGATACATTGTTTCTACGCTTGGACGCTTTCCGTTCGCGCATGCCCGAGTAGGAGCCGAACGTCGTTCCCCTGCCCGCACTACACCCCGCAGCGGGCTTCATTCTTTCTCGTAGCCGTGTGCCCATAGGGTCGCTCTATAAAGGAGCGCAGCGACGTAATACAAACTCTTTGGGAGACCCCTACAAGAAACATGCTAAGAATCAATTAGTGCATATTCACGCTATTAAATAAGCACCACAGGTAGTTTGCATGGAAGACAGACTAAAAAATAGACGGATATGGTTTTCTGACTGGTATGGTATAGATAGCGGGTCTACGGAACCCTCCGTGCGTGATTAAAACTCGCGCTTGGCCGATTTTTTATAGTATCGGGCCTTAAAGTGAGCATATGAAAGGTTCTATAGATATTTCTACACATTTTCAGCCGACTTCTGTTGTTAATATGAATATTGAATATCCTTGAAATTTTTTCTGAAGTAGATTTGAAATATTTCCTAATCTAAGTAATTTAACGTCTAAGTTTTATATCTATATTTTACTGTCAGAAATCGCTTGTCAAATTATAATTTCGACGAATAAAATTGAAATTGCTTAACGGTTTAAATAAAAAGCTGCCAAGTAGGAACTCCATTTGCAAACAAAGGGTTCTGTAGGAAAACAAGCAAAGACATTACTAGTTTTAGCATATAATCCAGGTTTTTGGAATTTATAAGTTTGATTAAAAGGGTAAAAATACGTACAGACGGACAAACGAACATATTTACAAACATGCAGACAGGTCAGCCTCGCTAGCTCGCTGGTGCAATGTGCAAATGGTGCAAAATCGACGTGCGATCGTAAATATTAAACACATTCGACCATAATTGAGGTTGACCGTGGTTCGGATTTCACGTAAAACTGTAATACGGTAAGGTGCCTATCTGAACCGTGTTTGTTCCACTGCACTGAATAAAAAGTCGATCGAAATAGCTATGTAAATTGTTCGTGTTTTTCGTCCAGGCCAGTGCAGCCAGCACGATCGAGGGGTAACTGTGGCACCTAATTCACCAAGATGTGGTGACAGACAGACACCAGAGTGAACCCATAAAAATAACAACAACAAAAATACACAAAATGAAATGCTCAAATAGACAAGAAAAGACAGAAAGATACGCATAATAATTAAGTTTGCCTCCAGCATCGTTAGGCACGGACAACAACACAACAAAGAGAAACAAGTAACGCCGAAATTATCGGAATTCATAATGATGAATTTATCTGGTAACGAAAGATCATCTGTCCACGCGGACAGATGTTCTTAGAATGAATAAATGCGCACAGGTGGACAGACAAACAGACAGTAGGTACATACAGACAACCGGACAGACAACGCAGCGAGACTTATTTGGGTTTCTAAAAATCTTGACGTTCACAAGCTAGTGGAAATTACAGAAATCATTAGGTTTCTCAGAAAGTTGCGTCAACCTGCCATTTATTTTCGTATAGCAAGTTTTTCATCAACGTCCCTCCACGATGTGATTGTTTTGTCAGGCCTCGCTGTAAATTGGAAAACTTTCAGAGATCGAGCCCTTCGGGTTGTATTTCCAAGGGTTTCTTTGAAATTGCGGATGATCCGTGGCTTCGTTGGGTCGACCACAAGGCGCATACAGGGCGAATTACGAGAGCTTGTATTTCGAAACTAGCATTCGCCCGCGGCAATCGTCTTTCCATTTTCCGGAAATATCCATTTTTTTTTTCCATACAAAACTAAATAAAATTATTTAGTTTTGTATGGACCCCCCCCCCCCCCCCAAGAGAGGAAATATCTCTCATCATCATCATCATCATCATCAGCCTGTATCGGTCCACTGCTGGACATAGGCCTCTCCCAAGGCACTAGAATTGATTTAGAAACTCCAGTCTCTAAATCAATTCTAGTCAGAAGTTACTACACACAAATGCATCTACGTTACCTCAGTGCAATTGTCTGTACGTTTGCTAACAAAAAGCCATTATAATGATGATATTAATTGAAGTTTGCACCGAAGTGCAAGTTGGCGATGCGCCACCCTAGCTGTTGTCGCGAGAATTTATGCCCCCACACCGCCACAGCACAGACAGCCTAATTGCTGGTAGGAGACTCTATTCTCGAGAGGTTAGCGAAGTCGTATACGCTTTGGAGTGCGATTAAGAACATTGGATTGTTTCTTCACTAGATAGATACAAAACTGAAAAGTAAGTCTTATGTACATGTTAGTATTTCGTTTTTATTTATTTATTAGGTTAATTTTATTTAATTAGTTTTATTGTGTTTTTCAAAATCAATAATGTTCCACATGATTATGTAAATTGAGAAAGCTGAAAATAAGAGAAAAAATACGTGAAAATAAAAAAAATCAAAAATAAAATAAAACATTGGAATACCCTGGAACGTGTGAGTTTGATATTCGTTGAAATGTTTTGTTTTATAAGTTCTATTCCCCAAATATTCTCACAATCACACGACCACACAGTTACGTAGAAATACGTCGAGTGCGGGTACGTATATCTGCTCCCAACACACAATGGCTAACTATGTAGGTGCCATATCAGTGCGTACCTTAGTCGTGCCGGCTACCCTGAATTATTATCATATCCGCTTCGACGACCTTCCGACGAATTCGATGATGATGACCTAGTAATGTAACGTAAGATACCTACAGTTTTAATAAAAATAAAATAGCGAGGCTGACATACTTGAAGTTACAAAACTTAAACAGAAAAACCGACCAAATGCGAACCGGGCTCGCGCACCGAGGGTTCCGCACCACCACACAATATATTATTACTTCTTGTTTTACTTTAGAGCTTGCACTATTAATCAAACCAAGTTTGAAGCTTGTACGTATTACCGTTTTTCAGATCAAAGAAAAGTTGAAAGAAATACGTTTTTTGTGTACCCTTATATTTTTAACTTTAGTTTTTTTAATTTATTAGTTTAGAATATCCGCCACAATACCACATTTTTGTGAAAATTTCAACTGGCTACCTTTTGCGGTTCAAAAGATTCCATCCCTTCAGACGGCGGCGTTAGATTACTAACTGGGTCCTGTTCGAAACCCTAAAAAGTGTTTTGCCTGCAAACAACCGTACGAAGTTTATCGAGAATAATGTCTTGCCTTTTTCCAGTTGGCTTCAAAACTAAATCTCTCACTAACACCAACTTCATTTAATCTCGCTGAATCTAGGTCCAACTTTTACAACCTACATATCTGAGCCGAGTGAATTATTACAGTGAATCTTAATTACCCTTACTAGGTAGGTAGATCAGAGTATGTGTTATTATGGCGGACATCCGAACAAATAATAATTTAAAAAAAGTGGTCAAGTGCGAGTCGAACTCGCGTGCTTACGTACCACTCCGTGGATTACGTTTTCCTGCAAATTATATAATTATTGTTATGAGAGATATATACCTAAATATTAACTACAAGCTGGAACGGTCCAGTCTGATGAAGTCAACTCTCCGCCCAACTCTGCTCCAAGTCTCACAGAGCTCTGACAGCTTCGAGCTAGAGCTTAAAAATAGATTCGATTTGCTGGAAACCACAAAGGACGTTGAGGAGATGACCAACAATCTGGTGCAGGTCGTTCGAGAAGTGGGCTGCAAACATTTTAGAAATCAGCACAAGGGGAAACAGTCGAAACTTTCGAGCGAGACACTGGAAGCGATGAGACAGAGACGCGAGGCAATAGTTGATTCGTTAGGTCTTCGGGCTCAAAATGCCGAAATAAAGAAGCTGATACGACGCGACCATCGCCTGCACAATACACGCCGTGTGTATGAGGCGATAGAGCAGAATAAGGGCTCCAAAGTGTTCGTGCAGCAACTGGGCAGAAGCCACCTGAGGAAACTTAAAACTGCAGATGGTCGAGCTGTCTCATCGAAGCCAGAACTACTCACAGAAGTCGAAAAGTTCTACGAACGGCTATATGACTCACGAGCTGCTGCTCCTACAGTCCCCGACAAAGACGACCGACGAGCCAGATTAACCCGCCACTACACGGAGGATATCCCAGACGTCAACATGGGCGAGATCAGGATTGCTCTAGAGCAGCTTAAAAACAACAAGGCTCCTGGTGAAGACGGAGTTACTACAGAGCTTTTTAGAGCCGGGGGGACAACGGTCCTCAAGGAACTACAGAGGCTCTTTCTAGGATCTATAATTTGTAGGATTTCAAATTTAATGTTATTTTTTTCAAGTTTATCTAGATAGGTGTAGACGCCAAGCGCAGCTCGGTCGCCCAGGTAGTTGTCTTTAGACGGCAATACTGCGAGAGCGAGAGGAAAATAGGAGCGCCGCCATTTTCAATCCCTTTCTTTACATAACCAAGTTCACCCGGTGTTATGGGCTGACATCACGAATGTTGTAGGTGATGTAGCAAACCATGTCAGTTTCCGTAAAAAAAAACCCAGGTAGTAGTGTCAAACAGTACGCTGGCAAACACTCAACATAACAACGTACGTTTCGTGTAACTTACCACTGTGTTACATAATGCATAGTGCTTAGTTGCGAACCTAAGTAGGACATACCGGTTAGCTAGAGCACAGATACTAATAGGTCAGTTCCAAGTTTAGCAGGACCAACCAACTTGTTAGGTTTCCATGCGGAAGCCTATTACTAAACCTACGCCATCCTTCCGTCCGTATGTCTGTCCTACTTATAAAGGGATATATTGTTTTAACCGTAATACATAGGTAGCTCGTTGAAATTTTCACAGAATATGTGTTATTATCATGGCGGATATACTAACAAATAATAAAAAAAATTATAGACTACCGGCACGGGTGGCTTTGCCCAAAAGTTCAAAGGACGATTAAGACACAGCCAATAACACCACTCCTCGCGAAACCACGCTCAGAGAGGCGCCATGCCAGCTACAAGGCGGACAAAGAGTCGTTGTGCAATTTATTAACCCTTATGAAGATTCCCAGGTTATAGATGGTGGGGAACACACTCGCCGGAAGACTGTTCCATATTTCCGCCGTACGACATAGGAACGATTTCGAAAAGCGACGCGTTCTCAGAAGTTGTGTGTCCACAACATATAGATGTTCCGAGCGAGTCCGGCGGGTGTGACGAGACGAATAACAAAATAACAAAAAGTAAAAAATTAAGGGGATCCCCACACAAGAAACGTGTTTTTTCAACTTTTTTTTCTATTGTTTTTGCTCTATCGTAAAAACGGTTATACATATAATCGTCAAACTTGGTGTGATAATAGTATAAACTCGAAAGTAAAATAACAAATAATAAATACCTAATAATTACGTGGTGGTACGGAAACCTCGGTGAAGTACACACGCACTTTTCCCACTTCCACCTTACACTTAATTGTTTTTAGTTTGTAGATTAGGTTTTTAGTAAGGTAGTATGTAATGTTAATACATTTTAAATTGTGTTATAAATATGTGCCTTGTAAATATAGCGTCCTTTAATTAAAGCTTGTTTCTATTTTATTGCCTTGAAAAGTTAAATTACAAATTTCAAAAAATCCCGACCCCGGAAAATATTTTTTTTATTGAATTTAACTTGGGGGGGGGGGGGGGGGCATTTGTAATGTAACATTTATTTCAAGTTTTATAAGAGACTTAATCTATCACAAACATAGCTAAATGCCATAGCTAAACTTGATTACAAAGATGGCTAAGAATCATCCAGGCAAAATCATTGCAGCTTTCTAATCTAAAAACCCTCATCCAAATCGGCCCATCCGCTTGGGAGCCACGATGCCACAAACAGACACACAGCCAGACAGACGTTAGCATCGAACTTATAAAACCCCTCCGCTAAAGACGGTCAGTTTCGTCACTGGCACAGCCTTAAACTTGGAACAGAGACGCAGGGCAGCATAGGACGTAGGGGAACGCTTGCGGCGACCGGACTAAATCCTGCGGCGCTCCAAATGCCACTTACCACAAATAATGCACGCGGTCTTCACTGCAGAGCTCTTAGGCGTCTTGGCCCTTAATTTAATTGAACGGGCGAAGAGCCCCGAGAGTAGATGGACTGCATTCTATGAAGGGAGCACTCTAATAGCTGCGGTAATTATATCTAATGTTCTAAACTAGGTTCGATTAGATTCGAAAACTGGCTCTTATGCGACAGCGTATGCTGCCATTGTCTACTGACTAATCACCAGCAGTCAATCAGTCTCTATGCTTCCACTGATGGATATGAGTCTTTTCAATGTTCCTCCAGTCCAACCGGACTTCGGCAGAACGGAATCACTGCTTTCCGCCGAAGTACTTGATGTCGTCGTCCCACCTAATCATCATCGCAACACTAAAATACAAATTCACACGGGGACCAGATGCAGATCAATGCCTGCTGGGGATTTGCTAGTTCAATGAATTTTCGAACACTCGTCATTCCGGAAATTAATTTCGATAAAAAGCTCAAGAATAATTGTACACCTGTAGATAATTTTGATCCTGTAATACTAATAGATAGTGTTGTTCTGGTATTACGCACCAGTAATATTAGTGTTGTTCGGGTATTACACACTAGTAGATACTTTGAGTAGTACCATGTGGGGCCGGCACTTAAAAAAAAATATCCCGACTTCATCTCTCCCTGTGCATGTCGTAAAAGGTGATTAATGGATAAGAATGACGTGCTAAGTGGCGACAGCATAGCCACCTCTCACCTTGGTACGGTCGTTCCATCCAATCATGCAGCATGTGGATCTTTTGTCTTACTTGCTTGTCTTGCCCGGATGCTTTGCGAAACGTGGTGGTCGGTGTTGTTCTTTAATTTACCAGAGTATTTGCAGCACAACACCGATTACTAAGCCTACCCCGATTGTCGGAATACAGCGGGTGGAATATATGTATATGTGGTGTATGTATGTATCATAAACATTAAAATAAGAGAAAGACAGAGAGATGGGAGGAAAGAGAGAGAATGAAAGCGGAACACGACAAGTAAGGGTATCGACACACGTAAGCATGGAATAAAGCGTGCTCACCCATTCCCAGTACGTATCTCACCCGCATATTTCACTCATCTAGTGGTATTCGCACGTATTCCAGACGTAAATGGTGATGAGAACACATACACAACAATCCCGACCAATTTCAATGCGATAATTCTGACGAATATCCCAAAAATCGACGTGATGGTCGAAACGACTAGAACGACAGTCAATATGCCCAGAAGTATTGTCGAAACTGTTATAAGTACGATTGTAACGGATGTACTGACTGTCGAAACGGCTAGAATGACAACTGAAACGGCTGGAATAATCGGAAGAAATCTACTTTTTTTTATGGGAACCACGACAAATGACGCGCGCCAGACTAACGCAGAGGTGTAGTCCGACGGCGCTCACGGGCATTGGGATATTTACGGGGATATATACCATGTCGGCCGGCTAGGTGCACCTTCACATTATTTTTGAAGGACCCCAGACTGTACATTAGAGGAAAGGATGCAGGTGGGAGTGAATTCCACATGTTGGCAACCCTGTAAATAAAGGATTTACACGAATCGATTACATACGAATTTAATTGAGATGAATCTAGAAGGGAAGTCCCTCCTTTTCACTAGGCTATGTTAAAGGTTTTATTTGAAGTGACGAAGTTTATTGAACTGTCGACAAAGAAATTTACATCTTATTGATGGAAAGTTTAGCCATCATAATCAGCCTGTATCGGTCCAGTCCTAGACAAGCCTCTAGAAAGGCACGCCGCCACACAGTCTTCCTCTCTTCTCATCCATCCACTCCCGTCTACCTTTTTAGGTCTGTTCGCTTAGCCGTGGGGCGTCCGACGCTACGTTTGCTTGTATAAGTCGGTCAACCTAACTCGGCACCTGGCTCGGATGACATTGTACGGTGTACGGTACGTACGCTTCTCGAGGCGGGTACCAAATTAAGTTGACCGAGTTATACGTGGCCTTCATTCGAGCACCCGTCTGTCTACCACAGTCGATCAGCGAGCTATATAAAGAGCAATTCTTTGATCGATAAAATTCGTAATATCGAAATACGACAAGGAACCAAGGCAGTCGACATAGGTAAGACAAATAGCAAGCAGAAATGGCAGTGGGTTAAGGACATTTGTCGCAGACCCTAGCTGGGGAAGTTTTTGTTTTATCGAATCTGACACGGTTGGCTACATCACCTACAACATCCGTGATGTCAGCCCATAACACCGGGTGAACTAGGTTTCATTTCAGTGCTTCCCTTTATTTCATGTCGGCTACAACGGAAAACACGAACTATTTATATAGCCGTTTCGATCGACATGTCATTCAGTGCGGTGGTATAACCCGGCCGGGATAAACCCTACCACTTAGTAAAGTAAGAAAGGAAGGGACTTACAGTTTAACCTGGAATCGGAACCACGCTTTTCTGCCCGATTCTTCCTTTCTTTGGCGCTGATCGGCGAATATGTACTATCACAATACAACATTTCTTTATTAACGCTGATAGGTCAGCGCGGAATAGCTATGCGTCGTCGCCATATCTATAACAGCCTTATAAACACTTATACCCCCTTCACCATAGTTTGGTAAAAAGAAGATAATTTCGCCTTTCGGGGGGCGACCGTAGAGATCCCATAAGGAGCCAGTGGGCGCATTGAAACCTGAATAATTCCCTCGTTAGGCACTCGGTTTCTTCGGGGATAGTGACGCGATAGTAAAATTGGCCATTCGGGACTCGACGCCTACTTTATCGCACTGAATAAACGTCCCCTGATAAAGTACAATCAAGTTTCTGCAGCGACGATGTTGTTTTCCTTTTGTTTTGTGTCCTCTTTCTTATGGGGTGGTCTAACGGTCGGTCGGCTCGGATCTTTCCAGGGCAGGCATTCTCTAACGTCCTACCGTCAACGTCGGTGACGCTAACTAGTTATGTCTTTGTCTAGTTCATATAATTAGACAGAGACATAACTAGTCAGCATCACCGATGTTGACGTTAGGACGTTAGAGAATACGGCCACAGATGGTTTTGAATCCTTTAGAGAATTGTGGCCACTAGAAGCAGAGTGGCCCTAATATTTTTTTTTCTTTTTTTATGGAAACTGACACGGTTGGCTACATCACCTACAACATCCGCGATGTCAGCCCATAACACCGGGTGAACTTGGTGCCACGTCAGTGCTTCCCTTCGGTCGTGCCGGCTACACTGAACTGGACGGAAAACACATACTATTTCCATAGCCGTTTCGACCGACCTTTCATTCAGTGCGGTGGTACCAACCCGGGCAGGTTAAACCCTACGACCTAGTAATATTAAGAAGGGAGTCATGTCCCTTAGTCGCCTTTTACGACATACACGGGGAGCGATGAAGTGGGGTTATTCTTTTAAAGTACCGGCCCCCACAGTACTTTAACACTTTAACCTTTAACATTTTTGAGATTTAGAGTTTATTGCAAAAAAACGCTATAAAAATCAATATTAAGAGGCTAGACAGCCTAGCAACAGTCAGCAAATCAGCAAATCGGCTGACATGGCGACTCTCTGAGTGTGGTTTCTATAGGAAAAGTATTATTGGCTCTGTCAACTGCACCACTGGTCCCTCGGCACAGTCACCCATGTTGCATTACATAAAAAATTTACAAAGCCAGAGTGGCCCAAAATGGGCCCAGATATTGTTATTCTTAAAGAATCAGCGGGTTGCCTTGTGGTCTCGGCGACAGCTTCTCGTGCCGAGGTTCTATTCCGATCGGCGTGTACCAATGAGTTTTTTCTGACGAAAAAATTTACCCTTCACTTGTCCCTTACTAGGTGGTAGGCTCAAATTGTAACCGACTGGGTTGCTATCACCGTACTGATTGTCAGATGGCCGCTGCATAGCAACCTCGCTTGTGTTCTCCTCTAGTTTAGTATAGCCAGCAATCCAAAGGAGAGCCTCCGTTATGTCACCTACCTTCTCGGAGGTGATATTGGCTGTTCGGAGCATGTGCTTTGGCTACTCCGATTCAGCTCCCGTACTGGATTACATAAAAAAAATCATACATTTGGACACTAATATAAACCAAAATCGTTTTGCCATTGTAATTTTATACGCAATATTGAAAGATCACAGTTGCCCAGATCATTTGGGCCACGCAGTTCACTAATATCTTATAAAAGGGAACGTGTAAGATCAGTTGATGTCTGCAGGATATCCTGTAAGGTTTACTGATCAAGTGTGTAAATAAATAAATATCTACACTGTTCCGTACAGTTCCATGTATTTATGTGTAGCCGTTCGGAAGTACTACGAATATTTGTGTTGGACCAAAGCGATACAAACTCTTTGTGTTGGACCTTATGCCCGCTGCATAAGGTCTATTCTCGCGTTGCCGCCGCAGTGCTGGATACTTGTGGCTCGCTGCGCGTGTTTCAATGGGTTAGTTTTCCAAAACTCCCGGTGACTGCCTGCTGGGCACGGACGGAGGTAAGTCCATAGGTTCGAGTATCTGCGGCGAGAAATTTCTTACAGTCCATTTCTAAGGTACATACACTATAGAAGCTGAACAGTTGTATTCTACCAAGAGTATTTCCGACCCGTGATAAAAGTAGATCTTACTATCTGCTAGCTGATCTTCTTAAGCGACCTCGAGAAAACTTACTAAAAAAATAAACGTATCTCCAAAGGTCTCGTTTCTGAAATTTGATAAACATCGCCCTTAACTAAACAACTTTCTAATTTGGACCATTAAAAGTTTTCGCATGAATAGGCGGAATATTTTCTTATTAATTTTCGTGTAATGAATACCTACTCCCCAAGTACAAAGTACTCGATATACCTAAAATGTATAACTAGCTGTTGCCCGCTGCTTCGCTCGCGTAAAATTCGTATTTCAAAAGAAGAAACGAAAGTAACGAAATGCGAGGCCGAAGGCCGAGCTGGGTTCAGGTAAAAGATAAACCTTCTCGATGAAATTGACTACTAGCTCCGCTCAGGAAGAAGATAAAACTTCTTGGAGAAAGTAAGTAAATAAGGGCGAGGCAGAAGGCTCTACCACATTCCAAAGGTCAGCTAGAAAAAAACCTTAAGGCATTAAGCTCGCCCTGTTTCACTTTTTTTTGCATGTAATACGGTATGGGTGGCTGAGTCGGAAGGGCCAAAGTTAATGCACAGACCAGCCAATATCACCTCCGATAAGGTAGGTGTCATACCAGCGACTTCCCTGGATTGCTGGCTATTACTGGACTAGAGGAGAACACAATCGAGGCTGCTATGCGGCCATCTTACATCCAGTACGGTGGTACCAACCGAGTCGGCTACAATTTGAGCCTACAACCTAGTAAGGGGCAAGGGAAGGGACCTACAGTTTTACACCGGTTCCGAACGGTGAAGCAGCAGGTGTAGGTGTATGCACGTAAATTTTTTTGTCAGAAAAAACTTATTGGTACACGCCGACCGGATTCGAACCGCGGACCTCTCGCATGAGAAGCCGATGCCCAAACCACTCGACCACCCGCCGCTTAGGTTTAATTTGTGTGCACATTAACGAAATTTTACATTACATACATTAATTACGTCACATTACATTACGATACCTTTTTTAGGTAGTCTATCCACATAGGCGGGCGCGCCGTCCCCGCTACGTTTGCTTGTACGTGACTAACGTGACCTCCATTCGAGCATCCGTCCACCCCGCCGTTATCGGGTCTGCGACAGATGTGCACAGCTCACTGTCAATTCAGCTTTCTAATTTTACTAGAATTAAGCGTAGTAGGATTAAGCTAGAAACTCATTGGGCCCACGTACGTTACGCACGCGTACGTGGGCGCGTCGGTCTCCATACATTTTATATGGAAGAGTGCAGCACGCTGTGTGTCGCGTAGCGGAGGGTGGCGTGGGCGCAATGAAACTGCGTGCTCACTCTTCCATATAAAATGTATGGAGACCGACGCGCCCAGATTCGCGTGTGTGGCGTACGTGGGCCCAATGAGTTTCTAGCTTTATCCTCCGATTGTTTATGCATCCACTAATCTTAGGATAATCTCACGTATACAGAAGGAGAACGTTATACATTTCCGCGAAATGATCTTAAAATTTGATGATTCAGAGGATTACCCTGCTGCCCGCAATTATTATGAGTTTAGTCGTAGCGATATTTCTCTAAGTGTAAAAAATAAACCTCGTAATATAAGCTCCGGATTGCACTAACGCAGCGTTTACATTAAGCAAGTAACCTGCGTATAAGTAAAAAAGTAAAGTAAGATAGATAGATTAGATTTTTTAATTATTTTATTTGGCGGGTACAGTTAAAGTAGAATATACTGCTTAAATCTGTTTTTTTTTTATATCTATTCATAATACTATAATAATAAAAAAGGTAAACCACATTTAAGAGAAAAAGATAAAAACAAATTTCTTTTATTTATAAGTTGTGTTCATTAATTTGTTATGTTTATAAATAGAGTAATTTATTTGTATAATTAATAACAGAGTTAACTTAAAAACATTTCTTTGGAGTTTTAAATATTCATTGAAACAAAACAAATAAACTAAACATAACAAACAAAAACTAATGCGAGTTACGACATCTTAATGTGACGATTACTTGCCTAGCGGTTTCCAATGACCGTTATAGTTACCTACCTGCATACAGGTGTGATCACACCTGTATGCAGATAACTTGTACGCAAGTACCTAAATAGTCGTTAGAAACAGTTAGGCAAGTAGAGTGTTTTCATTTTACGAAGGCACGAGGGGTATGAGGTAGGAAGTGGTGTGAGACCGCGCGGAGCTCAGTAGGGAACGACTCGGTTCGACGGAGGGACGCAGAGACGTGTAGAACGTGTGTACCGACCGGGCATCGAGTTCGTTCTCTACTGAGCTCCGCGCGGTCGCCTCTCGCACCACTTCCTACCTCGTACCCCTCGTGCCTTCGTAAAATGAAAATACTCTAACCTGCGTGCAAGTGTGACGTAACAACTGTCCAACCTGCGCACGCAAGGCAGATAGAGGTTTCCACTAGGTTTATCAGCCTCGGTAGCTCAGTAGTGCGGTCGGTCGACTGTCGATCGGATAATAAGCGCACCTGGCCGCGGTCAGTGGATGCATAGGTGACCGCTCGGCCGTTGGAGGCTGATCGTGGTTCGGATTCCACATAAAACTCTAGGTCCCTTCCCTTCCTACCTTACTAGGTGGTAGGGTTTAACCCGCCCGGGTTGCTATCACCGCACTTAATGAAAATTCGGTTGTAACGGCTATGTATTTAGTTCGTGTTTTCCGTCCGCTTCAGTGTAGCCGACACGACCGAAGGGAAGCAATGACATGGCTAGTTCGCCAAGTATTATGGGCTGACATCACGGATGTATTAGGTGATGTAGCCAACTGTGTCAGATTCCATAAAAAAAATTATACAAGCTGTTTACCACATAGTTTTAAAAAGGTAATAATGCCAAATTTAGTTATGACACTTACAACGATGTCATTCAAAAAAAAAGTAAAAATAAATATGATAGCATTATGAATTTATGCAGTTTCTTTTATATTTTATTAATAAATTAGAAACCGTTCACAAGCTACTTGCCACTCACAACTGGCACGCAGGCTACTCGCACAATGGAAACGCTGCTTAAAGTAGGTGTACTCGTCGCTACAGAAACATTCATTATGCTACTTGTGTATCTATCTCCCCCGTTTCTTCTTTCGGCTGGACGAAGATGTATAACCCGGCGGGGACTTTCTTAGCTACTTCGCGACGTCTGGCCGGAAGATGTCCAACATTTATCTTGTTGGCCGCGCGAGCCGAGACTCGCCAATCTGAAAACTGGAACCTTTTAGCAGTGGCGTAGCAAGCGCGAGCATAGACGTGGCGCAGCAAAGCAGAAAGGGAGTAAAGACGGTAATTTTCCCTACTGTGTGGGGGCGAAAACATTATCCTTCGTATGGCCTCTATATGTATATATCGTATAGGACTTTTGATCCGTGTGGGGCCGGTACTTAAAAAGAATAGCCCCCACTGCATATCTCCCCGTACATGTCATAAAAAGCAACTAAGTGATAAGGACAAGGTGCTAGAGGGCGACAGGGTAGCCACCTCTCACCTTGATACGGTCCTTCCACCGAGTCATGCAGCCAAAGGCTCAGCGATATAGAGAGACTGTGTTATCTTAAAAGATATCTGACTGGTGAAGCCTCGACAATTATTCAGAACTTACCGCTAACCGGAGACAGTTACGCGGCGGCATTAGTTCTGCTGAAACGGAGGTTCGATGATACCTTCGGCTTAATTCAGAAACATATCAATTCTTTGCTTGACATACCGCAAGTACATCGAGAAAATCCTCTGCATGTGCGACAACTCGTAGGAGCGACGAGACAGCATGTTCAAGCTTTAAATAATCTCCAAGTTCCTGCACACCAGTGGGACATGATCCTAATGAGTATCTTATTTAGGAAGTTGGATTCAAAGACGACTCGCGCATTTCATGTTGACCGAGACATGCTGCAATTACCAACGCTGGAGGAACTTCTTTTCTTTTTGGAAAAACGAGCGGCTGCTTCCGAGGCTGCTAGTAATGACAATAGCAAACCAAGCATTGTCCACACCAGTCTACGCACACAAACTTCCAAGACTACCAGTGACGACATCAGCAAGCAAGGCATTGTCCACGTGAGTTTGACTACTGAAGCTCCGAAATCGTCCGCGCCCGATTCAGTAAGGCAGACTGAATCATCTACTTCTAGTAGAATGTTCTATAACAGCCGTAATCGACAATTTAAATTGAAATGTTCGTTTTGTACCAGCAATCTACGTTCTCTTAAGAATTGCTCGCAATTTCATGCAACTGATGAATTGAAAAGATTAGCTTTTGTAAAAGACAATACCAGAATCTGTCCTATGTGCTTAAATTCACATCTTCCAAACTTATGCGTGAATCATTACAGGTGTAACGTGTGTGGTAATAATCACCACACGTTGATACATGTCACCGAGAAGACCTCTCCACCAGCTCCTCCAATAACCCAACCGACTGCAACGTCGTCGGCAGGTTCAATCTGACGCGATTCGGCTCTGTTGTTAAGCAGACAAGACCCCACGTTGTTCTTCCTACTGTGGAAGTAAAGGTTACATCTAAAAATAATATAGTATACGTTGTGAGGGCACTGATTGACAGCGGTAGCCAAAATAATTTTGTAACTGAGGAGTTGGCTGAGAAGTTAGGTTTTGAAAGAGGTGAAGAAATTATAAATATTCTAATGTTAAATGATCAAAATACAAAGGTATATGATTCTATAATAATTGACATTTTGTCGAATACTTCGGATTTTTCAGTACTTGCTAAATGTTCGATTGTGAATAAAATTACTATGCAATTACCATCTACTTACATTGACATAGAATTGTCTTCTCTACCGCATCATGTAAAACTGTCTGATTCCAATTTTAATGTGCCAGGAAAAATTGACATTTTACTTAATATTAAGATTCTGTTTCAATCATTATGTGTTGGTTTGTATAACATAGAGTCCACTGGACTACGGATACAGAATACAAAATTCGGATATATAGTCGGTGGTGAATACGACTCTAAGAAATTAGATGTGGACGCTCAGAAAATTGCATACTCCAATATAAGCAATTCGAAGTTTTGGGAAACTGAGAAAGTACCGGAATGCTTTTCTGAGGGTTCAAGTGAGCAAGAGTTTTGTGAACATAACTTTGTGCAAAATGTAAAATTAGATGGCAAGCGCTTTGAAGTAGCTCTACCGTTGAAACACCCTATCGAATCAATTGATCTTCAAGACTCATTTTGTATTGCATACAAGAGATTTTTGAATTTAGAAAAACGATTCAAAGGTGATTCAGAACTATTAAAACGTTATGCAGCCTTTATAAATGAATACGTAGATTTAGGTCACGCTAAGGTCGTACCTTTAGATAGAAACAAAAATTTTTTACCACATCACCCTGTACTGAGAGATGACAAAAAATCCACAAAACTACGAGTAGTATTTGATGGAAGTATGAAATCAAAAAATAAACTTAGTATCAATGATCTACAATATAATGGGGGAATAGTTCAACAGGATTTATTTTCAATATTAATGTTATTCAGAACATACAGATATGTTATTATAACGGATATCTGTAAAATGTATCGCCAAATCCTCATACAACCAGAACAGCGCTGTTTACAAAATATTTTGTGGAGAGAAAATCCAAACACTAACGTTAAATGTTTAGAATTACAAACAGTAACATACGGACTAAAGTCTTCTCCATTTTTAGCGACCCGTTGTCTGATAGAACTAGCAAACAGATTTGAGCATAAATTTCCGCTAGCTTCTAAAGCACTTAGATTCAATACATACGTAGATGACATTCTGACGGGTGCTGATACTGTCGATGATTTATTGACACTAAGATCAGAGCTGATTGAGATTTTGAAAGAAGCAAGTTTGGAGCTCCACAAGTGGTGCGGAAACAGCACTGACGTTCTGGTTGGAATCCCTCCTGAAAAATGTCGTTTTAGTGAGATAGAACTTGATGAAGGTAATAATATAATGAAAACCTTAGGATTGTCCTATAATGTAAAAACAGACCAATATATAATTCAGTGCCCTATCAAGGATTCAATTCAAAACAATGTAACTAAGAGAACGGTTTTAAGTCTTGTGAGTAAAATGTTTGATTCCCATGGTCTAGTCGGTCCTCTGCTTGTGAAGGCAAAGGAAATCATACAAATGTTATGGAAATGTAATGTTGGGTGGGATTCATCTCTCCCGAATGACCTAGAAATAATGTGGAAAAATTCTTTAATGACCTTACTAATATGCCTCCTATTTGCATAAATCGGTATCTTTCAGTAACTCGGGCTAATCATGTCAGCATAATTGGATTCTGTGATGCGTCTGAAAAGGCTTACGGATGTTGCATATACGTACGTGCAGTACACGACAATATAGTACTCACAAATTTACTTTGTTCAAAGTCCCGAATTGCTCCTTTAAATGCAAAACTAACTATTCCAAAAATGGAACTAAACAGTGCTTTACTTCTAGCAAAACTTATTGTAAAGGTGCGACATCTATTGAGTGACGTTATCAATGAAATAATTTTGTTCACGGATTCGAAAATATCATTAGCCTGGATAAAAACTGAACCATTACGATTAAAAACCTATGTGGCGAACAGAATTAAATACATCAATAATTGTGTTAGTAGTGATATGTGGTATCATACTTCCGGTAAGAAAAACCCTGCTGATTGTTTATCCAGGGGCGCAGAACCTAAACAACTTGCAACGAATTCTGTGTGGTGGCACGGTCCGCCCGAATTATCCGAACTTCAATTTAGTCCTGAGGCGTTAGAACTGGACATGAAAATTCCTTTACCCGAAACAATTGATCAAGTGAAAGTGTGTGGACAGTTGTGTGCGGATCGAGAGCCTGAAATGGCCATTTTTACAAAATATTCGAGTGCAACAAAGTTGCAACGAGTGATGGCATATGTTTTACGTTTTATACATAATTGTAAAAATAAAAATACGAAAACGCTCGATAATTTGAAACCAAATGAAATAGAATACTCTCTTACAAAAATTATTTCTCACTTTCAAAGGTTGCACTTTCATGAAGAAATAAATTGTCTTGTTCATAAAAAATGCATTCCAAAAACTTTACTATCACTAAATCCATTTTTGGATAGCAATGGAATAATGCGTGTGGGTGGACGGTTGCAAAATTCTGATTTGTCATACGATCAAATGCACCCAATTATTTTGCCTAAAGAATGTCATTTTACAAATATATTAATTCAAAGAGAACATTTAAACTTATTACACGGTGGTCCGAAATTAATTTTAAGCTCGTTGAATGTGAAATACTGGATTATAAACGGAAGTAGAGAAGTAAAGAAAATTGTTCACAAGTGTACTACATGTTTTCGACTTAAGGCCAAAGTGTCAGAACAGCTGATGGGTTCATTACCTTTTGAAAGAGTAAATAAATGCAGAGTATTCGAAAATGTTGGAGTTGATTTCTGTGGACCGTTTGAGATCAAACAATCGAAAATCCGTAGTACAATTGTTACCAAGGGTTACATAGCAGTTTTTGTATGTTTTGTTGTTAAGGCAATTCATCTAGAGCTGGTTTCAGATATGACTACTGATTGTTTTCTAGCTGCATTTAGAAGATTTATCTCACGTAGAGGCCTACCGTCACAGGTACATTGTGACAACGGTTCTAACTTCAAAGGAGCAGCTAATCAGTTAAACTCACTCTATAGATTGCTACACAATAAAGACCACCAAGATTCCGTCATAGATTACTCGTCTTCTAAAGGCATAATATTCAAGTTCATACCTAGTTATTCACCGACATTTGGAGGTTTATGGGAAGCGGGAGTCAAAAGTGTAAAATACCATTTTAAACATGTAGTTGGCAATACGTTACTTACATATGAACAGTTCAATACAATTATAATTCAAATCGAAGGTATACTGAATTCACGACCTCTTACTCCACTTTCTCAGGATATAACCGATTTTTCTTATTTAACCCCAGGACATTTTCTAATTGGAGGTTCTTTGAATACATATCCAGAAAAGGATTTCACTAATGTTCCTGAAAATAGAGTACATTTCTGGCGACGATGCTCTCAGATTCATCAACACTTCTGGAAGCCATGGCATCGTCAGTACTTGACTTTACTACAGAATAGACCAAAATGGAAAAAAGAAACCCCTAACATATGCGAAGGAATGTTAATTCTCATCAAAGATGACAATACTCCGCCTTTAATGTGGCCAGTTGGAAGAGTTATAAAGGTTATTAAAGGAAGGGATAATAAAGTTAGAGTAGTGGAGTTTAAAACTAAGAAGGGCTCATATTCGCGAGCTATCGGTAGGGTAGCGGTTTTTCCAATTTATGAGAACCTTTCTTAATTTTGTGAGTAAAAACTAATAATTGTATGTTATTTTGAAATATGTTATTTTGCGTTAAATTATTTTTATGTATTGTTGTGTCCATGCGCGGGCGCAGTTATGTTTACCACATAGTTTTAAAAAGGTAATAATGCCAAATTTAGTTATTACACTTACAACGATGTCATTCAAAAAAAAAGTAAAAATAAATATGATAGCATTATGAATTTATGCAGTTTCTTTTATATTTTATTAATAAATTAGAAACCGTTCACAAGCTACTTGCCACTCACAACTGGCACGCAGGCTACTCGCACAATGGAAACGCTGCTTAAAGTAGGTGTACTCGTCGCTACAGAAACATTCATTATGCTACTTGTGTATCTATCTCCCCCGTTTCTTCTTTCGGCTGGACGAAGATGTATAACCCGGCGGGACTTTCTTAGCTACTTCGCGACGTCTGGCCGGAAGATGTCCAACATTTATCTTGTTGGCCGCGCGAGCCGAGACTCGCCAATCTGAAAACTGGAACCTTTTAGCAGTGGCGTAGCAAGCGCGAGCATAGACGTGGCGCAGCAAAGCAGAAAGGGAGTAAAGACGGTAATTTTCCCTACTGTGTGGGGGCGAAAACATTATCCATCGTATGGCCTCTATATGTATATATCGTATAGGACTTTTGATCCGTGTGGGGCCGGTACTTAAAAAGAATAGCCCCCACTGCATATCTCCCCGTACATGTCATAAAAAGCAACTAAGTGATAAGGACAAGGTGCTAGAGGGCGACAGAGTAGCCACCTCTCACCTTGATACGGTCCTTCCACCGAGTCATGCAGCAGGTGGGTCTTCGTGTCTTACTTAGCTGCTTGATAGTTATCTTGTCCCAATACATTGCTATACGTGGTGGTCGGTGTTATTACAGCATAACACCGACCGTGTTATGCTGTAATTTACAAGAGTAATTGTAGCACAACACCGATTACTATGCTTACCATACAGCATGTGGTATGTATGTATGTATGTAGGACTTTTGATCTCTAGGTCCGAGGTTCCGGCTCGGTGCACCACAGAGTTTTTTCTGACTGAAAAAATGTATGTGCATACCTACTACACCTGCTTCAACGTTCAGATCCATTGCTTCTTCCTAGGCGGTGGTAGGCTGAAATTGTAGCCGACTGGGTTGATGCCACCGTACTGGAAGAAATATGATCGCATAGCAGCCTCGTCTGTGTTCTCCTCTAGTTCAGTATTCTCCTCTAGTACAGTACCTCTAGCCAGGTATCCAAAATGAAACCAGTATGGCCCTTCCTGGAGGTTATATTGATATGGACTGATGAATATGCAAGTTCTGGTCCTTCTGGCTACATACCAGATTTCATTAAAGAGGCGGCGGTGCGGCGGCGGGGTTCTGTTTTCTGATGGACAACTGCAGGAGGCGAAAATTATTTCACCTTTAGGGCTCGAGCAAATAATCGAACAACTGATATATGTAGAAACGGTATGTGCCTGAATTCTGTTGTTAGAGCAAATTGATTTGCTCCATGATACGAATTTCATGTCAAGATAATTTTTCGTTTACTTCACTTGGTGGACAGACGACCTAAAAAGTTATAGCCGGGAGTGAATCGATATGAACAGCGCAAGACCACGTGTGGTGGCGTGCTTTGGAAGAGGCCTCTGTCAAGCAGTGGGGCCATACGGGCTGATAATGATTAAAGACATTAGAGTGAAGCGTTTTTGTAAACAGCCGCCGCGGGTTACTGCTCCCAAAAGTTCGACGGAAGATCACCACACCCAATACATGACCCTCCCGACCCCTCGCGAAACCACGCTCAGCGAGCCGCCGTGTCAGTTGAGCGGGCAGAGCGCAGATCTGTCGAAACGGCTTTCTGTGCTAAGTTTTCTGTTCAGTTCAGCATAGTCGGACAAGATCACATAAAAACCACTGCCATGGCAATCGCAGTTCTCGATGTAGCTGATTTCAAAGACTTTTTCTTTTTCTGACAAATAAATAGTTTCCTCTATCTAGTCCATGTTAGGGTACCAAAATCGTCCCCGATATAGTTCTAAGTGCAAGTGGGGGACATTATGATCTCCCTTGAAAAAAAGTCGCACTACCGCCCTGACTCTTAATTCTAGGTAGTTCAGACGGAATTTAAATTAAAACTCTTAGCATTTGAGTGCGCCAGGGTACAATTGTTGGTTTTCTGAAAGTTCGCCCTGGCTCAATTTCACTACGAGTGCTGACGGTATGCACTTAAATTTAAGGGCTCTGAGTTAATTGCAGTTGATACCGCTGAGGGTTGCAATTTTCGGATTACGAAGGCTAAATTCTTCGTCAGCTCTCATCGCTGCTCCAATGCTGGCACTAACTTCTTTCTATCTATCATTACTGAGTGATATTTTTGAAATCTCTACGAGAGATCTTTCTTAGTACCTGTATTACTTTTACATTCCACTATATTAATCGAATGTTAAAAATCCAAAGATGGTCAACCTTTGGATGTAAGAAATCTATGTAAGGGATAAGGCAGCCTTTGCACCTTATGTAAATGTTTTAATGTTCTTGTTATGTAATTTGGAATGTTTCTTGGAGCAATAAATTATTTTATATCTTTCTACTTTTGCGGAGAAAAATATGTATTTATAAACTGAGTTTTTGGGCATACATAATTTATTTTTGTTATAATCTGACAATGGTTATCCACCTGCTACACCAGTGATGTCAGCTCCCGCTGGAAATAGGTGCCGTAATATAAGCTATACATGTGTTACTTATTATTATATAATTACTTACCATAACATATATCAAACTTATAATGATATTTTATACATTGCCTAAACGTTTAAGCCATTATCCGATATTCTATAGAATGCCTAGGTATTCTAATAGAATACCGGATATACCGGACCTACTATAGTTATACTTGTTTAGTTTTCAACTTCATGTGAATAAAATTATAAATAAAAATTGGCCAAGTACCAGTCAGACCGGACCCAGTTTTTATTATATGTTGTTTTACTTTAGAATTTGCACTATAAGCACAACAATATTTATTAAAATTTTTACGATGCGATGGAGCAAAAAGTATAAAAAAAAGTTGAAATAAAAAAAACCGGCTATCTATTATTCAAAATTATCGAGTGCTATTATTCAAAATTATCAAGTCGCAAAAGCCGACAAATTATTTAAAAAACTTAGATGGTATGGAGAGGGTCATTGTTTTGGAACCAGATCGGTGGGTAAGCTGTTGGCTGTACCAAAGCACCGTGGGGCAGCATTTGAAGGAAGCTTCAAATATGCTGCCTCACGGTGCTGGAACAACATCCCGCCACCGATACGAGTGTCAAACAATACAAACACCTTCAAATTGAAACTGAAAAGATTTATTTTGAGCCAGCAACAGAATGGTGGTTAAAAACGATGTTCAAATATCGTAATTAACAACAATCTTTATGAGACTAATGCCTACATACATGCGCTGAAACTGTAGAAGCATATCTTTCACAAACACACGCACACACGCACATAACACTTATCACTCATTCTATTCTATGTGTGGACACATAACACCACCAGTCCATCACCTAACATTATATATATATATGGGTATATATTTTTATCCGGTTCTCAATTGTTTAGTTTCTACATTGTTATATCTGTTGTTATATCTACATATTATTCTATTATTCCTGGTTAATATTGTTAGTATTTTTGTTCTTTTTCACCTGCCTTTGTTTTTGTTTTGTGTATGTTACTGAAGTACCTAATAAATTGTATAAGTAGTTAATAATCATTGTATATTGTGTAATTTTAAGCGCTAACATTTCGCAAATAAGAGTTACTTACCAACTACTGGAAAAGGATAGGCTTAAAACCAGCAAGGTGTGCACAATGGGCTCACCTGCAAGCTGCGCCTAGACCCGTTTCACTTTTATCTATTGTATTATTTTAATTTAGTATGTAAGTGTACCAAAAAGTGAAATAAATGATAATTCTATTCTATTCTATTCTATTCTATCTATTACGGTTCAAAAGATAATCAGCCCTCGGACAGACGGACAGTCAGGCGGCGTACGCTTACTAATAGGCTTCCGTACGGATACGGAATCCTAAGATTAACTTAAAATTAATAAAATTTCGCAAACACAAAAAATATATAATGAAACCACTTCTTACAAAATAACAACAAGCCATAGTTAATACTGGCAGTTAACGATAGTTAATATTGATAAGCTAACAGCTAGCGCATAAACTTGTCCGCGGCAATAAACCAGGAGCTACATAAACTTTATGTACACTTCCCAAAGAAATAAGTGAGCCAGAAACAGCATTGACTTATGCCTACAATAGAAAAGTTCGCGAGCACCCTTTCGATCACATGTCGACATAGTCAATAGCTATCATTGCGCAAAGATATCGACATGCTCGGCCTTATGGACAGTTTTAGCCAATAAGCCGGCGACAGGCGATACGCGTGATCTCAAATCTAGTTGTCATATCTATCTTAGATCTGTGACTGAACGTAATGGACGAAAAAAAAAACAATACTGGAGTTCGTAAAGTGAACTCGTCACTATGATTGAATTTTTAAGATCTTTGGACTTTTTTTGGGTGATGAAGATTTAACATTAAAAATAAAGAAGTATCACTTTGAGTTTATGGCGACACCTAGCCACAACTGCATGAAAGATTGATAATCGCCTAGAACGCTTCGCGACAAAGAGACGTTCCTTAACACGACGAGTGTTTCCATACTAACTGGAAATATTTTGGGAAGGACACATAAACATCATAATAAATAAGTTAAGTAAAAAAATAGCATTCGTTTTCCAGAAATTTAACAAAGCATGTCTATGCTTAACGATGAAAACGTGCCACTAGGTACCTAAACATGTGGTTATTTGAGGTAACTGAATCTCATGGCTGGGGCGCACATAGGGAGTTTTTTTTATCCTGAAACTGACACGGTTGTCTAAATCACCTAAAACATCCGTGATGTCGGCCCATAACACCGGGTGAACTAGGTGCCATGTCAGTGCTTCCCTTCGGTCGTGGGTGAATAAACAAATAGATACCTATATCAGCACTGTCACACGTTTACCTATGTTGTAAAGCCAGTAAAGAAGGAGGTGTTTGCCCGTCATTGGGGCTGCACTATAGCTTGAAACTTTCTACTTTTGTCACTGATATAAAAAAAAAAACATTATTTAGTTTTGTTTAGGCCAATGACTTTTATGTATAGGAATGAAAATGTGTCAGACCTGTTGGTAAACCTTATAATAAATAAATAAATAAATCAGAGGTAGACAAATACCTTGTAACATACGTAATATTTGTGAACATTTATTTCACCTCCTCGACAAGCCACCTCTTCTATGTATTCCATTCTTTGGTACATTATCCATGCAGCGTGTCTCGAGGGCCGGCTGGACTATAGTATAATGCAGATCCACTGGTGCCAGTGGGAATAATGATCTAGAATGGAATTTTCTAAATGGAAGAATATTGTCGCAAGGAGATGCCATGACGTAGTAATCACTAGTAGCAAGGGCATTTACTATACTGTCAGTCAGTCAGTCAGCGTGTAAGCGTCCACTGCTGGACATACGCCTCTCCAATTTTCCTCCAGTCCTCCCGGCCTTTACGAGATGCACGGGGAGAGATGCAGTGGGGCTATTCTTTTTAAGTACCACCTCCACACGGTGCTACAAACAGAATCTACTAGCGTTTAATACCCAAACAACACTATATTACTGGTACGTAACACCAGAACAACACTATTTATTATTATTACCGGATCAACATTATCTACAGATGTATAATTCTTGAGCTGGCGTGTAACATCCGGATCACATTATCTACCAGCGTGTAATACCCGAACGACACTATAACTGGTGCGTAATACCAAAACACCACCATATATTTGCGTGTAATACCAGTAATACCCTAGCAGCATAATTATTTACTTGCGTGTAAGTAGTACCTGATCAACACTACTGGCTTATAATTTCAGAGGGACACTCATTCTTATAAAATGCGATCCGTCGCGGGTAATTCTCACGTAGTTGGCAACTTGGCGATAATCGCAGCTCCGTGCCGTCGTCCTCGCTTATTTGCGAAGTTCGCGAGCGCGGATGAACGCTCCTATATTAGACTTCGCGACTATCATTTATGAACGTGCAGGTATCAGTTTTAAGCACGGAAATGTTTGTGACTCCTGACGCGAACGCGTAATTGCAATAGATTGCTGACGAGAAGGCGTGCTTGCAATAGATTGCTGACGAGAAGGATGATATGTTTCCTGGACCAGTGGTATCCAACCGGTAGTACGCGGGCCCCCGGTAGCACGCGACCTTATTTTTAGGCGCCCGCACACATAGTTACGTTTCAATTAACGTAAACATTGAAATAATACCGCGAATATTAAATTTTAAAAAATTAATTTTGAAATACGTTGACTCAAGAACATGTTAAAATTGCCTAATGCTGTCATGCTGTCATATGGATTATATGGTAGATTTCTGAAAATCAAAATAGCCAGGTATCCCATTAACATTTACCTATAGGTAAACGTCATAAACAGGTACTGTCCCTACTTGAAGGTGCCCGCTGGGCTCAAGGCGAAACCAGTTGGACACCACTGCTGCTGACAATGTTTGAAGCTTGTGTTATATGGTTCACCTTATCGTACCACTGCTGCTGACAATGTCTTATGCTTGTGTTATATGGTTCACCTTATCGTACCACTGCTGCTGACAATGTCTGATGCTGGTTCACCTTATCGTACCACTGCTGCTGACAATGTCTTATGCTTGTGTTATATGGTTCACCTTATCGTACCACTGCTGCTGACAATGTCTGATGTTTGTATTATATGGTTCACCTTATCGTACCACTGCTGGTGACAATGTCTGATGCTGGTTCACCTTATCGTACCACTGCTGCTGACAATGTCTGTTACTTGTGTTATATGGTTCACCTTATCGTACCACTGCTGCTGACAATGTCTGATGCTTGTGTTATATAGTTCACTTTATCGTACCACTGCTGCTGACAATGTCTGATGCCTGTGTTATATGGTTCACCTTATCATACCACTGCTGCTGACAATGTCTGATGCTTGTGTTATATGGTTCACCTTATCGTACCACTGCTGCTGACAATGTCTGATGCTTGTGTTATATGGTTCACCTTATCGTACCACTGCTGCTGACAGTGTCTGATGCTTGTGTTATATGGTTCACCTTATCGTACCACTGCTGCTGAAAATGTCTGATGCTTGTGTTATATGGTTCACCTTATCGTACCACTGCTGCTGACAGTTCTGATGCTTGTGTTATATGGTTCACCTTATCGTACCACTGCTGCTGACAATGTCTGATGCTTGCGTTATATGGTTCACCTTATCGTACCACTGCTGCTGACAATGTCTGATGCTTGTGTTATATGGTTCACCTTATCGTACCACTGCTGCTGACAGTTCTGATGCTTGTGTTATATGGTTCACATTATCGTACCACTGCTGCTGACAATGTCTGATGCTTGTGTTATATGGTTCACCTTATCGTACCACTGCTGCTAAAAATGCCTGATGTTTGTGTTATATGGTTTACCTTATCGTACCACTACTGCTGCTGACAATGTCTGATGCTTGTGTTATATGGTTCACCTTATCGTACCACTGCTGCTGACAATGTCTGATGCTTGGGTTATATATATATTTTTTTTATGTAATCCAGCATGAGAGGCTGTGCCGAGAGACCAATGATGCAGTCGAAAGAGCCAAAATCACCTCTCCTCGCGAAATCACGCTCAGTTAGGTGCCATGCCAGCAGATTTGCGGACTGTTGCTAGGCTGTCTAGCCCATTAATACGACGCTTGGAGACACCCAGGTTAAAGGATTCAGGAAATACACTCGCCGGAAGACAGTTCCACACTCTAGCAGTGCGACAAAGAAACGATTTAGAGAACCGATGGGTTCTCGAAAGCCCAATGCCAACAACAAAAGGGTGCTGAGTCTCTCTGCGACGAGTCATGCGGAGATAGGACGGGTGGCAGGGAATAAGGGATGCTTCACCTTATTGTATTATGTCCGCAAATACTTGCTGACATAAGACGATAAGCCTTTTAAAGCGATCATTTGAATGTATTCGTGAAGTTAAAATTAAATGTGAAGGCACAACACCCCACAACATCAGGCAACAAACATGTTTCATCGCGCTATGCCTATTCTAGTATTTCAAATTCAAATATCAATTGGTGATTTTAATGTGATATTGTGTAAAACTTCATCTATCAGCGCAGATCGATAACTTTTTGAAAACACGATTTGATTTAACTTCGCTCGATAGGAAAAACATGCCTCTGAATTTAGTTATAAAAATGTATTTAAGGCAACGTGACCAAATGAAGGCTTTGGAAAAAATATATTTTATTTGTTGAATCTATATCTAAATCCGTAGCTTTTTAATTTTTTGTTTCGATCCGTACGTTTGGAATAAAAAAATAAAAACCTAATTTTTGATTGTGTTGCATCCTACTCCAACCAGCGAAAGCGGCGCCTTGAAAGAGGAGTACGGGTGAATACGGGTTGACAGGGCCTAGAACGATAAAAAAGGTATGGACCCCGAACCCTATCCTCGCCAGCGTAACACGATATAAGTAAAAGCATACTTGTTTCATTGGACGGTCGCGCGCTGGCTCGTCAGTCTGTCATCGGCCGCGTTCGCAAAAACCTGTTTAAAATGCCCGCATGCTCTGTGTTTACGTGTAAAAACACTACAGCCAAGTTTAGTGTGCTCAATAGTGGAATATATTATCATCGGTAAGTACACTCCTCTCCCCGCAACTCGGCGACGCTGGTTCTCATACAAGCATTTGACAGTCCGGCGTCCATACCTTTTTTATCGTTCTAGGACAGGGCCTTAACTATATGTCAGCGTTCCGTACACGAGGCGGTCGCACCATGATATGGCTGCGGTGCCGTCTGACTTCGCCGAGACTGTAGTTTGCCAGTTATGCCAACATCTCCGTACATAAAATGCCATTAATGAGAAACAAACAGTCCCCTTGTTGCTTGCCTCCGGCGTGGTGCCCGTACAGTCTAACACGTGCGTTGTTTGTTTAACCTACTTTTGGAGATTTGTAGATGTAGAAAATTGTTCACTTCGATTGCATAATAGCATCAGTTTTCCTGTTATGAATATCAGATTTTTTTTATGGAAACTGAGACGGTTGGGTACATCACCTACTTCTACTACAACCGTGATGTCAGCCCGTAATACCATGTCAGTGCTTCCTTTCAGTCGTGTCGGCTACACTGAACTGGAAGGAAAACATGAAAATTCCTAATTTTAAAAATTTTAATCTAAATCTAACTTCATTTCTAAAATAATAAAAAAAAACATCTGTGAAAATTTTGTATACGCGAAATTATACATTAATTTTATTCTTCGTTATTTATTAAGGATTCATATTATACTCGTAGGTTAGTAAATTACTATATTAATACTCTGAAATAAGATAAAATATATTAAAATAAATTACAATCAATAGTCTTGAACTTATCAAAGATTTTTCTTCAGCATTATCTAATTGGAAAATGAAAATGAAAATGAAAATGAATAACTTTTATTTTTCTTGTTTAACACACACACGAAAGTTTAAATAACACATAGAACAGTAAATAGATAGACAAGAAAAATTGGACCTGACACAGCCTTGGTCCCTCCCCTACGAGCCCTGGAGCTGATGAGAGGGACGCTGATTTTAAGTCAGGCCCAGGTACGCAATACACTAATAAACCCTAACTAACCTATAACTAATCACAGTAAACAGAACAAAAGAATAATAAGGTAGGTAAGAGCACAGTTATAACGCAGTTTTAAAACGCACACAACACAACATACACAATACATTCGTCCAAGATTTGAACAATCTTCTAATTTTAAAAGATGCATGCATGAGGAGAAATAAATTCCAAAGTGATTTTTTCAACCAGCCTTGCTTGTATTTCACAGCAGTGTACCGAAGTAGGGAAATCTTATTAAGGTTAATTGTGAAAGATGTGTTCGCGTTGGTTCGCGCGTAGTGAGGACGTATGGGATAATCTGGCTTCCCATACATCCCTGTCACCTGCCTGCGACATGTGCTGAGGCCTCACACAACAGCGAGGAGGGAAGCGGCGCGACAAGTGAGCGAATTGTCTTGCTGACTGACAGATGGACAGAATGTACGGGCGTGAATTTAGCGGCGTGTGAACCCGCTTCCTTGCTTCACTTGTGTGTAAAAATTCCTTATGCGATGCAAACTCGTGTTAATTTAGCTTACGCCAAGTATGGCGCACTTAGGGGTAATTTCTACCGCCTAAATTGGGTCGCATAAAAATGTGTATTTACCTACTTCGACACAACGACGACGTATTTTTATGCTCTCAGTAGTGTCGCGCGCAGTAGAAAATTATAGTATGTGATATTAGGTGATACCGCACTATACGTCAGCGGAGCGACGCAGCACGGGGTGGGGCGGGACGGTGCGGCAAACAACTGGCCATACGCGTTTGCTTGCCGCTTGGTGTGGTGGCATTTGCTTGCCGCGTAGCGTAGTATACCTACTTCAATCAATTTCATTTTTACGCGCGTCGTGCTGCGGCGCCGCTCCACTGCAGTGCACTGCCGCATGGTGCGGTTTCACCACGTCGCGACGTGGCGCATGAATTTACGCGTCAAAAATTATTTCCAGTGTGTCGCTATGCATTCAGTCAAATTTAAATTTTATAGAGTATTTGGATTTCAGATGCGACTTACAAAACTTGGCCGCGATTTGCAGACCCGCTGATTTTCGCCATGCCAGTGTAGCCCCGATTCCGTTCGAGCTAGCGGTGTCCTTTTCTTCGCATTTATTTACGTGATTATAGGAAGGAGACGGCTCGAGGAAAACTTTTGTATTTATTATTATTTTATTAGGCCTGTACACATTGGATGTTTTGCTACAAATTAATTGCGCCATGCTCGCTAAAGGGCAAGACAGGAAGTTTAATATGAATGTGTTTCGCTAAATCGCTTTGAGTGACGAGCGCAGAACGCTTAGGCCGCTCCATTAAACAGGGATGGCATGATGTGACCCGCGTGGAGGACCCTTTTTACTTGTCGCCAATGGGGCATGTTAATAGATACTTGTAGGGAACATATACTATGTATATATATATGGTATATTCGGTCTATCCCAAGCTTTTAGTAAAACCGATCGAGTAAGATCGATTTTATCCTACTAAGATCACTTCCGACTTCACTGTTCAGACCCCATTTACAACAGTGCAATGTTGTGAAGTGTATATCCGTTTGGAGATATGTGAGATTGGATACGTCAAATGACGCTGATATCGGTTGAGACGTTCTCGAGTTATAAGCGAACAAACATACGGTTGTGTTTATAAAATGTACATACATTATTTTATAAAATTAAGCATGAAAATAGGGATTCAGTATATATTAATATGAATATTTATTGGCGCTTCGGATCGCGCTGGCTTCACTTGTCGTATTGTTTCCCGTTAGTGCGCGCTGTTTACAGTCATTCTCCTCTTTACTTGTCTGTTCAATAAGAACTGGCTTGAGGACTGCGCGCTCGAACGGTTTACAGTCATTCTCCTCTTTGCTTGTCTGTTCAATAAGAACTGGCTTGAGGAGTGCGCGCTCGTACGGTTTCCAGTCATTCTCCCCTTTGCTTGTCTGTTCAATAAGAACTGGCTTGAGGAGTGCGCGCTCGTCCGGTTTCCAGTCATTCTCCCCTTTGCTTGTCTGTTCAATAACAACTGGCTTGAGGAGTGCGCGCTCGTACGGTTTCCAGTCATTCTCCTCTTTGCTTGTCTGTTCAATAAGAACTGGCTTGAGGAGTGCGCGCTCGTCCGGTTTCCAGTCATTCTCCCCTTTGCTTGTCTGTTCAATAAGAACTGGCTTGAGGAGTGCGCGCTCGTACGGTTTCCAGTCATTCTTCCCTTTGCTTGTCTGTTCAATAAGAACTGGCTTGAGCAGTGCGCGCTCGTACGGTTTCCAGTCATTCTCCCCATTGCTTGTCTGTTTCATAAGAACTGGCTTAAGGAGTGCGCGCTCAAACGGTTTCCAGTCATTTTCCCCTTTGCTTGTCTGTTTCATAAAAATTGTCTTGAGGAGTGCGCGCTCGAACGGTTTCCAGTCATTCTCCCCTTTGCTTGTCTGTTTCAAAAAATTGGCTTGAGGACTGCGCGCTCGAACGGTTTCCAGTCATTCTCCCTTTTGCTTGTCTGTTTCAGAAGAATTGGCTTGAGCAGTGCGCGCTCGAACGGTCTCAGTATTTTTTCCTTCGCGGTCACGCGCACCCCAAATCACCAAAGTTTCATCGCAATTCGACAAAGATACGTCATTGCAATTCGATGTTTGTTTTTGAGATTGCATATGAAATTGACAAAGAAACATTCATTTTTAGGGTCACGTAGCCAAATGGCACAAACGGAAGCCTTACAATTTCGCCCTGTCCGTCTGTCCGTACTATACAGATGAAATTTGGAAGGAAGGTGAATTCTATGAACCGCTATCAGTCCACGACGTGTGGAGTATCATTGGATAGGTCTTAAAAAATTATAAAGAAGTTTAAAAAATACATTTTGGTATTGCGCTTCTAAAGACGTAAAAATTTAGTTTTTTCATAGTGTTGCTGTCACGTTGCAAAATTACTGTCACGTTGTAAAATTCAAATTTAGAATGTTGAATTAAATTGTCACGAAATAGTTCTGCGAGTGGAGATCGTGTTTTGTTTTTTTCGAAATAGACACAAAACAGCTGCCTTGCTGGAAAGTGAGAGAAAAAAATTAATTCTGGTGTTTTGTTTGACTTTGTATACGTTCTTCTCGACTACGGAATCACTGTGCGTGGTGCGACACGCAATTGGCCGATTTTTTTTATATAGAGAGATTAATTTCCATGAAACATATTTTGATATACTTACCTACATAAAATGTAAACAACACAAAATATAGAAATAGCTAAAGATAGGCTGCTAAAAGATAAGCAAGCTGAATACTGCTCTGCCAAGGAAATAATTAGCCTAGGAAATAAATATTCTTCAAGGCCTTTTGTTCCCGGGCTAGGGCCAAGGCCGGGCGGCTTTCCCTCGTATTTCCAAGCTTGTTTTTTTGTCGGAAATAAGTGAGGCAACTTTAATTCAATTCATTTAATTGTTCAACAGTAAAAATTCGGTATCTTAGACCTAAATTACAAGCGTAACAGCCTAAAATAACGTGATGTTTTTATCCTTGGTATATTTAACGGGTATGATTAAAACTACTGATAAAAAAACGGTCAAGTGCGAGTCGAACTTGCATGTAGAAGGTTCCGTAACAATCCGTTTTAAGAAATTTAAGACTTTGGATTTTAGTGCATTATGTGAAGTAAAAATGTAGTCCCTTCTATTCATAACTTACTAGGTGGTGGTTTAACCAGCCAGGGTTGGCACTACCGCACTGAATGAAAGGTCGGTTAAAACAGCTATAGTTTGTGTTTTCCGTTCAGTTCAGTTTAGCCGGCATGACCACAGGGAAGCACTGACATGGCACCTAGTTTCACGAATCTGTTATGGGCTGACATTACCACGTATGTGGTAAGTGGTGTAGCCAACCGTGTCAGTTTCCATAAAAAATATAAAATGACGCGGCGTACCGCGTACGAAGCCTCAGGCGCAGCCAATTTCACCGCCGAGGAGGTGCCAGTCCGGCTTGGTGGTGGAATAATGTCGCTGGGGAAAGGCTATTAACCCGCGGTTTGAAGATCGGTGGATTGTAGGAGTGGGGAAAGATATTCCCCGAGAGCCCGTTCCACACCTTTGCAGTGCAGCACAAGAACGATTTAGAGAATCGTGCAATTTGAAGACGTATCTTAAGGATGGTCCCATATAAATGTAGTCGAGTTATGATGATAGGATCCATGAGAAAATAATCAAACTCTTACATTTGCATAAGCATGTCCATGACAAATGGACGAATAATTCTATACCACGTCAACCTATTTCTATGATTCTGTTTTATGTAGGAAAGATGGTACTTCAGGGGTTGAAGTCGATTTATATCTAAAAAGAATTATAAAAATAAAAACTTGTAAAATTTTCCACTTACCGCCCATATGAGTGGAGACTGCCACAGCAGCAGCGCAAGCGCACTGCAGCAGCAGCGCCACCAGCAACTCGTGCGCATGCATCGCGATCTCTTCCTCTCGCTCACTCCAAGATGGCTGCGATCCGGCTTGTCGACCATAATATGAGTCCAGTATAAAAGTTCACTTTATACATTGTGACACGGATCAGACTTTTTTTTTTTAGTGAGAAGGCGATCTCTCCCTCTACTTTAATCCAAGATGGCCGTCACCATTCGACTTGTTGGATAAGTGTCCAATGTGAAAGTAGTATTGATACATTGTGAGACCGATCCAATTTTAACACTAGACTATCTCACTCCCGTCGTATAATATGTACAATTAATGTACCTAGGTTAAGTTACATAATTTCACTTGCTTATTTTTACAAATATTTTTACACTATTCAGAATAATTTACACTAGAGTAGGTATTTACACTCGTATCTTTTCAATCCATTGACCTGCTTTCGGGGTCCCGCTTCTGAAACAAAGAAATAGGCATGTGTAGTAAATTGTTTCTCGTAACAAGATTTATAGGTTCAAGAAAATTAATAGAATAGAAAATGCTTTATTAGAACATTTACATACGGTGCAAAGGCGGACTTTTTCCTTGCAGACATTTCTTACAGTGAAGCTTTGGATGTTTGAGATTAGATTAATATAGTGGAATTTGAGTAGGTAGTAACAAAAGAGTTGAACGTGAAAATGATTTGAGTATGAAACCTGAAAAAAAGTGATAGTTCTTAATTATTAATCAGGCTAGACGGCCTAGCAACAATCTGCTGGCATGGCGCCTCACAAGAGATATAAAAGGTTCCATCAAGTCACTGTCACCTGAGAATAAAGACAGACAAAACAAGGAAAGAAAGTGGTAATAATCCTTTGTTCCATAGGATAGAATTACCAGCGTTTAATAAGTTTACCTCCGCTCTATTCCAGCCATTCCGACACTAAATGCCTTTCTTTAGTAGAGGCTAAATAATGAAATTTGTTCAGAGTAGCTCGTCTAAATTGCAATTTTGGTGATAATTGGAAATATTTGAGGACATTATTGACAGAACAAAAAGCTTCCGTATGCATACGGAAACCTAAAAACATTTTGGAACGAAGTTCCTTATCGCACGTTATACTCCAGACACTTGGCGAATGAGAGCTAGGCCGAAAAAACTATAAGACTTCGACCGTCACGACACTTTTTCCGTAGTATTTTTTTTTTATGTAAACCAGCACGGGTGGCTGTGCCGAGAGAGCAATAGTGCCGTCGACAGAGCCAAAATCACCTCTCCTCGCGAAACCACGCTCAGTTAGGTGCCATGCCAGCAGATTTGCGGACTGTTGCTAGGCTGTCTAGCCCGTTAATACGACACTTGAAGACACCCAGGTTAAAGGATTCAGGAAATACACTCGCCGGAAGACAGTTCCACACTCTAGCGGTGCGACAAAGAAATTATTTAGAGAACCGATGGGTTCTCAAAAGCCCAATGTCAACAACAAAAGGGTGCTGTGTCTCTCTGCGACGAGTCATGCGGAGATAGGACGGGTGGCAGGGAATAAGGGATGCTAGTTCCACAGAGCAGTATATAGTATGTGTGTTTGTGTGTTTACAAGCGTATGCCTATGTATAGATATTCGTGCCGGCGGCTCGGTGGCGGCACTGAGCAATCGAGCGCAGTGCGCGCGTTTATATGGTGAATTTTGTAGTTTTTATTTGTTTAAAAATTATTAGGATTTGTTTTTTTTTTTTCAAATAACGCTGCTTTAGTGTCTACAAAAAAAAATGCCCTATACAATGAAGTAAATTTTATTCCAAAATAATTATCCAGTATGGAGCTAGCTCGACATAAGAAATTAAAATAGAGTCACATTCAGAAATTTTTTTCACCATGAAAAAAATACTGTAAATTTAAGAAGCCTGCTTCAGTGTGTAAAACATATTATCTAGTTTTAAAAAAAAAACTACTTTTTTTCATATTATGTATTTCATAGAACAAATTTTTTGTTTAACAATTTTCGTTGTTTTGCCATATGAATACTCTTAAGTTTGTATTACGAAACGGGATAAAATTATAATTATAATTAAACAAATTGTCTTTTATATAATCTGAATTGTTATGTTGCCTGCCTCGACTAGTTCGTGTCGATCCGCTGCCAGAGCAACACTACGCCAAATTTGAAGTAAGACAAACAAATTTAGTCAAGATCGGCCGTAATAAGAACCCGAGAGAGGCCGAGTCAACACTGTAAAACACCGCACCGTCACTTCGTAACGAACTAAGTTCGGTGAAAACTTAAATCCTTTGTTCCTGTTGACCTTTGAGTTTCAGGAAGCGTCTAACTTAATTAACTCAAAAACAGCTCGCGATGTTCTTGTAAATATTTACCCGGCGGCGCTTTTTCGGAGGAAAAACAAAACAGAATGGAGACATAGTTTGGATTGGTCGTCGAGCGTGAGGAATGCCCCAACTTGGCGAGGACAAGACGACACTGCTTCCGATAAAAAGCTGCAAAGCAAATAAATAAAAAAGAGAAAAGGACCGTGCGGGGCCGGTACTTAAAAAGAATAGCCCCACTGCATCTCTCCCCACGCATGTCGTAAAAGGCGACTAAGGGATAAGGAAAAGATGCCGTGCTAAAGGGCGACAGGCTCGCCACCTCTCACCTCGGCACTGTACTTCCACCGAGTCATGCAGCAGGTGGGTCTTCGTGCCTTACTTGCTGCTTGATCGATTGAATCTTTTTTGAATACTTTGCAAAACGTGGTGGTCGGTGTTGTGCTCTAATTGACCAGAGTTCTTGCAGCACAACACCGATGACTCTGATTACCCTGATTGTCGGGATTCAGCGTGTGTGATATGTATGTATGTATGTAAAAAAGGCATCAATTTACGCCCCGTGTTTTCGGCTAGTTCAGTGTAGCCGACACTGAACTTATACTAGGTGGTACTGGCACTTAGTTCACCAAGGTGTGACAGCTGACATCCCCGTCGTCGACCGTCGTCAGGTTCCATAAAAAACTAGCTGAGTAAAGCACTGCAAAAAAAATTGTTTGTGTTTTCCGTCCAGTTCAGTGTACTGTTCCGTCGGCAGGACGCCGACGGAAGGGAAGCACTGACGTGGCACCAAGTTCACCCGGTGTTATGGGCTGACATCACGCATGTTGTAGGTGATGTAGCCAACAGTGTCAGTATCCATAAAAAAAACTGCCATGGCAACTGGCTGCGACAGGAACAGGATGTAATGGGCTGACATTACGGTTGTAGCCATGTTGCAGCAGACATTTGTAGCCAATTATGCTAAGTTCCAGGTTCTTTTTTAGATAGAATAGCTAGAAAAGATTTTATTTCTCTAAGAAACTTTTCACAGTAAAAAGTACATTCGAACATTTAGGTACATAAGGTGCAAAGGCGGACTTATCCTTCGTAGAGATTTCTTACAGTCAACCTTAGGATGTTTGGGAGTCGATTGATTTAGTGAAATATAAGTAGGTAAAAGATTTGAGTGTGAGAATTGAATAAAAAATAAATAATAACTTATAGATTTTCAAATAACTTATAATAAATAAAAAAAATACATGTAAGAATATGCTAGTTAAATAAATGTTATTACTTGTGTAAATACATATAAATTACTAAATATTTAAAAATAATCATTAATACTAAAAATAAATCTGCAAGGGATGGTCATGGAGTAAGTTAATTTGTTTTATGAGATACTGCGTTTGTAGACTCTATGTATGACACTAAAACTAAAATTGACGATTTTTAGAAATATTTTCTGTATTTATGTATTTTCCTATATAACTCTTAAACCGAACATCCGAATTCGACGAAACTTAGTACAATCACATTTAAACTATACGTGTGTGACACAGGGTGGACTAAATAAAATTCAGTTCCGGTTACGCTCATACAAACCGAATTGTTCCGCGCGCCGAAATAAAGGTAACGCAGGAACGCAGGAACGCAGCTTGGCCTTCTATCTTACTTTCTTCTTTTTAAATCGAATTTCACGACAGCGAAGCCGCGGGCAAAAGTTAGTATACAAATAATTATCCATAATAATGTTTAATAGTCCATACCATAACCAATCATAACTTGAAAATGACATTTTCCGAAACGCTTTCCACGCTGCACTTTCCAAGTAATAACAGCTAATAACCCAACGAAATTGGCTCAAGTCATACAAGAAAGCACGAATAGCGAGCTCCGCCGCGTTTAGCACCGCCGCAACCGGCCACCGTGGGAATAAACACATAGAAATAGCATTGTACCGTGTGGGGCTGGTACTTTAAAATAATAGCCCCACTGCATCTCTCCCCGTGTATGTCGTAAAAGGCGACTAAGGGGTATGACTCCACTCTTATATTACTAGGTGGTAGGGTTTAACCCGCCCGGGTTGGTACCACCGCACTGAATGAAATCTTTTTTGAAGGCTTTTGAGAATCCATCGGTTCTCAAAATCTTCTTTGTCGCACCGCTAAACTGGAACTGTCTCCTGGTGAGTGTGTCTTCAAACGTCGTATCAACGGGCTAGACAGCCTAGCAACAGTCCGCAAATCTCCTAGCATGGTGCCTTACTCAGTGTGGTTTCGCGAGGAGAGGGGTTTTTGGCTCTGTCGACTGTTCCATTGGTCCCTCGACACAGCCACCCATGTTGGTTTACATTAAAAAATATATATAATAATTTGCATACGTTGATGCATGCAAGTGTGTCAGAAACAGACGTATATCTGTTAGTTTGCCTGTGTGCACATTAAATGACTTTAACCTTTTCGCCCTACAAAGAAATACAAACTCTTCGTAAATATTATGGAAATCTCGCTTTATTACGGCCCAACGAAAGTTGTGACCCAATGAGCGAGGCCTAGTTATTGTATTGTTTATTTATTATTGTTACTGAGCGTTCTTATGGCATTTAAACAGTTAAACTACACTCGAAAAAACTTCACAATTTTCTTAAATATTCTTTCAAGAATTGTATTGACATCGAAAATACAATTTGAGGGCAAGATTAACAATTTTCCTTGATAATTCTGACTACAAAAAATACAATTTGAGGGCAAGATTAACAATTTTCCTTGATAATTCTGACTACAAAAGACTTGCACATTTGACAACCTTTGTCAAATGTATGTGCCTAACGGGCAACGCCAATTTCTAATATTTAAGGGTCGGATATTTTACTTCTAGGAGAGCGTATGTAAAACAGCAGATTTATTTAAAAAAGAGTTAAAGGGACTTTAAAAAATCGCTCCATGAGATTGCTAGTTGAAAGTGCTTGTCTAGAAGCCTAGCTGTGTTTTAAGGTACTCAATATACGCATATTCAATTCTAATATTTCTAAAACACTTGCCCAAACACTAATTTTCAAAATATTTATACTTCTTCTATTTCAAGTTCACAAGCTGACAAGTTGGTGCCCGGTCTAGATATTTATTCCATGAAGTCCACGGTAACTACACAATGGAAGCTAGGCGGCAACATTAAATTAATTTACGAGTTCATATAACCGTAATAGAACATTCTAGCGCCTGAGATCCGCGCTGCTAAGTGCACCATGCTTTCGAACTTTTTCAGGACGTGATTTTTTTTCGCCACCGTCCTGAGATTGTTTAGACACATTTATCTGTCGCTTGCTGATGGTAAACCTTTTCATTTGATTTTTTTTTCTTTTTGCAGGTGAGGTCATGCGTGGAGTATTGCTCGCATCTATGGGGTTTCATCTTGTTAGGCTCGATCCAAAGATGTGCAGTTCGCCAAGTTAACGACTTTGAAGTGTCCTGCAAACTTGAACGTTTGCAGCTCCGTAGAGACATAGGTTCACTAAGAGTTTTCTATCGACTGTTCAACGGTGAAGGCTCTGAGGAGCTGTTGGAAACGATTCCGACCTCACCATTTCACCATAGGTCCACGCGTTACAGACGTCCCTATTTTTTTTTTTTTATATACAGCCGGCGCGGGTGTCTGTTCCCAATACTTCAACGGAAGATCGGACACAGCCAATAACGCCATTCCTCGCGAAACCACGCTCAGAGAGGCGCCATGCCGGCTATGAGGCGGACAAAAAGGTTGTCGTCTAATTTATTGACACGCCTTTTGAAGATTCCCAGTTTAAAGGTGGTGGGAAACACTCACCGAAAGACCGTTCCATATTTTCGCCGTTCGACACAGGAACGATTTGGAAAAACGATGTGTTCTTAGTAGTTGGGTGTCAATGGATGTTCCGAGCGAGTCCGGCGGGTGTGGCGGAGACGGATGGGGGCTGGAGGGATGAGGGAAGCCAATTCATCAGAGCAACGTCCATGGTAGTACCTATAGAACAGGCTAAGAGAACCGTACCCTATACTGTAGAGCTGCCTAAATTGCGGACTAAGCGCTCTAGTATTTCTTTTATCTTCCGCACTGCGAAACTCTGGAATGCACTTCCTCCCCGATGTGTTTCCTTCAGTGTATGACTTAGGATCTTTCAAGAGAAGCGTAAAAAGGCATCTGGCACGCCGGCACGGCATTCGCAGCCCCCGTTCTAAACCGAATGCTTTTGGGCATCGTCGGCTCAACAATCCACGCTGACGTCGCCAAGTGTCTCGCGTAACCATAAAAAAAAATTAAGACCTTTCTTTTCTTTCATAGAGTGTCTCTTCACAAAAGTTGAAATAAAAACGGGGTTGTACTTAGAAATGTCACAGCTGTGACGCTCTCGAGTCAAATGATATTTACACATCATCCGCGAGTCCCGGGCACTCTGATATTTATCTTTAACATTTTTAACATGGTATGGTTGGCTACACCACCTACACCCGTGATGACATCCATCATACCTTGGTGAATTCAACATGCCGGTACTTCTCCCCCTACACTGAAAAGAGCATAAAACGCGAAATATTTTCACCGACCGACCTTCATTCAGTGACATATACGAACAGGGTATTCCCAGAAAGCGCATTTACATTCAAAACAAAACTTTGTTTACCTCACAAAAAAAATTTGTTGTCTGTAAAGTCAGTGTACGGACGATAGCTTTACGTGATGACGTCATAAAGTGGTAAGACTACTGGGAACGGTTCTAAAGTGTATCTGGCTGGTTTTGATGACATTAAAAACGTTACATTTTCAAAAAAGGAGCAGATAAGTAAAATGTTCTTTCCCGCTATTTGCGCTTTAATATATTATGGTACGAGTAACCTCCTTTCAATTGTGCTGCCCTGGTACTTTAGAAGTTTCATGAATATTCTAAATTTGAAATCTTTTCCGACCGGCCAGGTGCGCGTAATATATTATGGTACGAGTAACCTCCTTTTAATTTGTGCTGCCCTGGTACTAGCCGACGCTTGGGCCGATTGTGCCTGTCTATCGCTTGTTACGCGCTCTCGCTTGCACACACAGGCTCAGATGGAACGTGACACTTTTTCGTGTGTGCAGCCGGTGTTCGTCAATTTTTAAGACGTGACGTCATCACGTCAAAAACAGCTTTGACAATATTTAATTTTGTGTAGTAAGCTGGCTATCACTGACTGCTCTCTGTTCACATTTCTACGATGTATAAAATAAAATCATAGTACATTTTCTAGATGCCATTAAGTAGGTTTACAGTTAACTTAAGTTTACGAAAATTGTACTAAATATCCTATGATGATTATATTCACCATGGTCACTCTACCCGCTCGCCGCGCGCCGACTAGCGGCTTGGGTGGCACGTGACTCGGTTACTGCACTAGAATTTGATAACTGTCACCGCGCTCAAGTCATTTCTGACAACAATTGCTGCTTTAATCTTCTCAGCGCTAAGCCAAGGAAATTTTGGTATTGGTTATAGTTTTATACAAAGAACATTAGAGAAAAGCTCATAGAAATAGCGAGATGGTTCGTTGCGTATGTGAGGCTCGACCGTGAGTAAGCGTAGCTCCGCGCACTTAATCACTGATCATCTCAGGCGCCTGTCATGCATGACTGTCACGGAAACCACCAAGATAAAAAAAACCGGCCAAGGGCGAGTTTGACTCGCGCACCGAGATTTCCGCACCACAAAAAAAAAACATTGAAAAAAAACACGTTTCATGTATGGGAACCCCCCTTAATTTTTTACTTTTTTCTATTTTTTATTATTTGTAGTTATATCCGCCATAGTAACACATATTCTGTGAAAATTTCAACGGGCTACCTATTACGGTTCAAGAGATACAGCCCTCGGACTGACTGACGGACGGACAGACATACAGACGGCGTAGGCTTAGTAATAGGCTTCCGTACGGGATACGGAAACCTCAAAAACTGTTAAGTGATAACGTTGTTCACACAGAGAGGGTTCCGTAGCAATATGTTCCTTCCAAGGAGTTTGTATTACGTCGCTAGGAGCGCAGCGACGTAATACAAACTCTTTGGTTCCTTCATATTAATGTATAAATCGGCCGATATCGGCCGCTCCGTCGCCAAAAGGTTCACGCTGTCGCACTCGCACGTATATCGTGTTCGGCACAGCAAATTTTTAACCACCGACGCAAAAGAAGAGTGTTGAAAGTTTGAAAGCCTTCGTCTGTCTGTCTGTCTGTGTGTCTGTCTGTGGCATCGCATCGTAGCTCCCAAACGGATGGACCGATAAGGATATGGTTTTTTTTAAAACTTGAAATAAAAGTTTAAATACAAATAAAAAAAACCACCGACCCTTAAAAATTAAAAAAATATTTCCGTTTACTTAAAGGAGTCGCCAGTCTACGCTGGTATTTACTTAGCGGTCCCCCGTCACCTTTTAGTAAGTAAACGAAAATTATTTTTGACTTTTTAAGGGCGCGGGATGCTTAAATTTGTAATTGATATATCTTCTACAGGCTTACTGCGTAATATAATACTTATGCGTTATTATAAATTATAATACTGAATATAATATTAAATTTATGATATATAATGACAATACCGTTTCTGACTGTTCATATCGACGTCCGATCGCGAAATTAAGCACAGTCGGGAGTAGTCAGTACTTGAATGGGTGACCGTTTGACCGTTGGAGGCTGACCATGGTTCGGTATCCACGTTAAACTGTATCTTCCCTTCTTTCCTTACTAGGTGGGGCGGCTTAACCCGCCCGGGTTGGTACAACCGCACCGAATGAAGATTAGTGCTGTTGTACCGCTAATCTTCATTCTGTGAAGCCTTTTTTCAGTTAAATTTGTAGCCGACTGGGTTAGTACCACCGTATTGGATTTATGATGGCGCAGCATAGCAGCCTCGCTCGGCTGTGTTCTCCTTTAGTCCAGTATAGCCAGCAATCCAAAGTGAAATCTTCGGTACGGCACACCATTATCACCATCACCATCTTTATCAAAGGTGATATTGGCTGGTCGGAGCATTATGTACTCTGGTACCTCTGACTCATCCATCACTAGCGGATTATATACAAAAAATTTAACTACTTAGATACCTAATTAAATAACTAATTCACCTACTCCAATCAGTTTTTATTACTAACATCAATCAATATCAATATATTAATATATTTACTAATAATAAATCTGTAAGGGATGGTCATGGAGTAAGTTTTTTTTTATGGAAACTGACACGGTTGGCTTCATCACCTACAACATCCGTGATGTCAGCCCATAACACCGGGTGAACTAGGTGACATGTCAGTACTTCCCTTCGGTCGTGCCGGCTACACTGAACTGGACGAAAAACACAAACTATTTACATAGCCGTTTCGATCGACGTTTTATTCAGTGCGGTGGTACCAACCCGGGAGGGTTGAACCCTACTACCTAGTAAGGTAAGAAGGGATGGGACCTACATTTTTACGTGGAATCCGAACCACGGTCAGCCTCCAACGGTCGAGCGGTCACCCATCCAAGTACTGACCGACCCAGCGTTGCTCCCACTGTCCCCATGAGATACTGAGTTTGTATAGTTTGAGACTCTATGAATGGTACTTAAACAAAATTTACGATTTTTAGAAATATTTTCTGTATGTATGTATGTATGTTCCTCCATAACTCTTAAACCGATCATCTGAATTCGATGAAACTTATTACAATCGCATTTAACTATACGCGACACGGGATGCTATACGCTAAGATGTGGCACTCAAACAAACCGAATTGTTCCGCGCGCCGAAATAAAGGTACAGCCAGCGGGCTTACTTACTTTCTTCTTTTTACATACGAATTTCACGCGAGCGAAGTTGCGGGCTAGTGTAACATAATATTGAATCTGTTTTGTGATGATGTACTTTATACAAAACTAATTTAAAACCCTATTACAATGGCTCATAATTCATTTTGTTAACAAAGAGAGGAGGAGCTTTGTTCTCATAATTGTGTCGATAATTTTGTGCTCTAAAGAGAGAGTCAAATGATATCGTACCGCTATACGGGTGTTTCAGGATAGGCTTGAGAAACTTCAGGGATAGAAAATATTTATTACTAATAGAAAACACTAGGAAGGTGTGGAACTCAGCTTGCGATGGCTTCACCGAACATATCCGGGCCCATCGGCAGTAGAGAAGGGTGTTAATCGAGGTCGGGACTAGCGAGTGGCCACTCTAAATTTACCGCGCATGCTTCACGTTTCGGCTCGCGTCAAGCCCTCGTCAGCTAGTCTGCGTTGACTAGGACGCGGGGAAACCACCAGTCCCGCTCTCAAACTCCCTCTCTCTACCTATCCATATTCTGTAGGATGCTTCCAGTGACGTTTTCGAAGCTCTCTCCATATATGAGCTTAGCGTCGATCTTGGCAGCTCTAGATTCTTGAAGAGACTGTAGAGCGACTTCGCTGGTAGTCCTCTTGCTCCGACTTCCACAGCGAAGAGATCAGTCTTGAATCCGTTTCTCACAATCCGGTCTACTAAGTTGCAGTACTTGTTAAACTTGATGTTGTGGTCCTTCGGTATGTTACTTTCCCATGGAACTGTAAGTTCAACAAGTACTACATGCTTTGTCGCTTTTGAGAATATGACTATATCCGGTCTTAATGCTGTGGTACAGATTTCCGAAGGCATTTGGTAATGCTTCTCATGTGTGTCCATCAACAATTGTCCATCAACAACAATCACTCAAATCAAAATTCTGTATTTTTTTTTCATACAAAAATTTAGGATTCTAATAAAAATTCGATGAACAATGAGATTTGGCAACAGTGCTGTCTAGGTCTAGGGAGTGCAATGAACTAGTCCAGTCCCATTTATTATTCTTTTTGTGTCATTCAAATTTAAGTGTTCGGGATTTACCCACATGCAGTTCAAATTATACTTGTTAAGCATGTAAGTTTGTCAGCCTCGATAGCTCAGTGGTGCAGACAGTCAACTGTCGCTATTGAATGTTAAGCAACGCTGGGTGCGGTCAGTACTTGGATGGGTGACCGCTGACCGTTGGAGGCTGACCGAGGTTCGGATTCCTCGTAAAACTGTAGGTCCCACCGCGTGGTACCGGTTGGTACCACCGCACTGAACGAAACGTCGGTCGAAACGGCTATGTAAATAGTTCGTGTTTCCGTCCAGTTTAGTGTAGCCGACATGAAATGAAGGGAAGCACTGACATGGCACCTAGTTCACCCCGTGTTATGGGCTGACATCACGGATGTTGTAGGTGATGTAGCCAACCGTGTCAGGTTCCATAAAAAAAAAAAAAAAGGTCCCTTCCCTCCTAATCTTACTTGGTGGTAGGGTTTAACCCGCCCGGGTTGGTACCACCGCACTGAATGAAACGTCGGTCTAAACGGCTATGTAAATAGTTTGTGTTTTCCGACCAGTTCAGTGTAGCCGACACGATCAAAGGGGGAAGCACTGACATGGCACCTAGTTCACCCGGTGTTATGGGCTGACATCACGGACGTTGTAGGTGATGCAGCCAACCGTGTCAGTTTCCATTTAAAAAAAAAAAAGTTAGTCATTTTATTTGTATTTAAAGGCTGACGTTAACCGTACACCGAATCTCGATGAAAGGATTTTCACCAAAAAGTACTTACTATAAAATGACTGAATCTGAGAAAAATGCTCAGAGCTTTTCGTATTCAAATATGGACCCCTTTCTAAACCTGAAGTTACGAGACCCTATCCTGAAACATCCTGGTACGGTCGACGGGGGGCCCGCTCTTGATCTCATGGTTCAAGGTTCGAATCCGACTAACATGCACCTGACATGAATGAGTGTTTCACATGCATACAACACATACAACACGCTGTATCCCGACAATCGGGGTAAGCAGAGTGATCGGAGTTTTGCTGCAGGTACTTTTGCAAATTATAGCACAACAACGACCACCACGTTTAGCAAAGTATTTGGACCAGATAACTATCAAGCAGCAAGTAAGGCACGAAGATCCACCTGCTGCATGACTCGGTGGAAGGACCGTTCCAAGGAAGTGGTTAGCCTGTCGCCCTTTAGCACGGCATCTTGTCTTTATCCCTAGTCGACTTTTACAACATGCACGGGGAGAGATGTAGATGCAGGGTTTTTTATGACGAAAAAAATTACGTGCATTCCTACATCTGCCGCTTCATCGTTCGGAACCGGTGTAAAACTGTGTCTTACTAGGTTGTAGGCTAGCAAATTTGTAGCCGACTGGGTCTGTACTAACTAGATATAAGACGGCTACATAGCAGCCTCGGCTGTGTTCTCCTCTAGTCCAGTATAGCCAGCAATCCAAAAGGGAAGTCGGCGATATGGCACCTACCTTCTCGAAGATATTGGTGGTCCATCTGACTCAGCTACCCATACTAGAATACATAAAAAATCCTTAAAAATTGCAGCAACTAAAATATTTGTCAAACATTACCACTTAATCTGGGTACAAATAAACGTTACCAAAGTACTACTTGAAAAAAATACAGACAGGTCTCTATTAGACTGAAAACAAACAGTCTACAAAGTAAGAACCTTTAAACTGTCTACGTCGAAATGGAAGGTAGAAGTTGTTTGAAAGCAATTTACTTTGAGTTGCCGAAAAGATACTGTTGAAAAAAACTCCGCAAAAATTATGAACACTAACACTAGAGAGAGAAATAACACGCGAATCAAACGTTTTTGTTCCACCTGCCAAGATATGAAATTATTGTACTTACAATTACTTGGAAAAGATTACTCAAAACTATGAATTAAATGTGATATATTACGTTTATTCATACAACTAGCTGTTGCCCACGGATTCGCTTGCGTGAAAGTTGTATTTCAAAAGAAGAAAGTAAGTAACTAAGGGCGAGGCCGAAGGCCGAGCTCCATTCGGAAAACGATATTCTTCTCTGATAAGTTCGTAAATAAGAGCGAGGCCGAATTAACGATATTCTTCTCAATAAAAGTAAGTAACTAAGGGCGAGGCCGAAAGCCGAGCTGCGTTTGGGTAAACGTTATTATATTCTATGGAAGAAAGCAAGTCATTAAGGTTCAGGCGCAAGGGCAGGAGAAGGTTTATCGTCTTTCTGAACACAGCTCAGCAAGGATATTTTTGCATTTAATGCCAAACGGATTAAAAACCGATATGCAAGTTGAAAATGTATGTGTCTGTCTGTCGGTCACACGCAGATATCTCCGGTTCTACTGAACCGATTTTGATAAAACTGACGTCAAAATACGCAAAAAAAATTTCAATAAGAAGATTTGTCTAATAAGAACAATTAAACAATAGTTATTTTTATAAATAAATCGAGTGTTATAGATAGGTATTTTGAGGCCATTTAACATTTACTTTGACAAATATGTAATTTAAAAGTAGATAAAAAATATTACTTTCGTCGCCGAAATGTTTCCTATTAGGTAATGGTTCTTTGGAAATTCTGAAAAACAAAAATACGATGTAAATACACTTACATAACGTACTGATAACGTACTGATTTAAAACATGCTGAAAATTCAAAAAAATATATATGCTCGAGGGAGACAGTGGTGACGAGAACATCGATATCGCGGCATGGTGAACAATGTTTTGTAACGCCTCCCGGGCCCGCGCCGCCCGCCACCGCACCGCGCCTTTCTCTTTACTTGTTAATTTCAGCATCGGCTTGAGAAACTTCAGGAATAGAAAGTACTCATTATTAGAAAAAAATCCTTATCACTCAAATCGAAATTCCGTACTTTTTTTTTTCTTAAAAAAATTACAAATTGTAATAAAAACTCGATGGACAGTGAGTACGGAGAGATTTGTCTAGGTCAAGGGAGTGCAATGACCTAGTCCAGTCTCGTTTTACTTTTGATGTCATTCAAATTTAAGTGTTTGGAATTTACCTACATGTAGTTTAATTCTACTAGTTAAACATGTAAGTTAGACATCTTATTTTTATTTAATCAAGGCGAACTTTAACCGTCCACCAAATCTTGATGAAACGATTTTCACTAAAAAGTACTACAAAATGAGCGAATCTGGAAAAAAGTTTCAGAGCTTTTCCTCTTCAAGTATGAACCCTTTCGAACCCTGAAGTTACGAAACCCTATTCTGAAACATCCTGTATCTTTTTATAGTAAGCGCGACATGTGGCGCCGAGCCACCCATAAGGTGTCTAGCGACGCCCATGGACTTTCGTTCGCATACGAGGATTGCGAATGCCATGCAAGCGTCTCATAAAGGATCTCAGACTGTACTTGGGGGGAAATATGTGGGCAGGGAGAGTGTTCCAGAGTTTACCGGTTCTGTGGAGGAAGGATCTACAGAACCGATTGGTACGCATCCGCGATAAATCCAGCGTATAGGGATGCAGTCATTTATATTATAAATGGTGGCTGTGCCCAATAGCAAATACGAAGTAACTGTAAATGAGACACAGTCATAGAACAGCGATTGGCGGCCGCGCTTGCGCGTCTTCCTTACTCACCGTGCCCGATCCAGCCATATGCTAAAGTGATATATTCCGATCGTATTCATAGCACCAACAAGCTACCGATGCTGAAAACAGTTTGTATGAAACTCCATTCGGGTCACTCGGTAACAGCGTTATAAAGTACATCTCCACCGCTCGTCAGTAATTTACTCGCAACGAAGAACACAAACAAGAAACATACCTCACGGAAAACATTCGCACTGCCTACTGAATACAACCGCCGACCATAGAATTCGGAGAGAACGGGCATCGCTCTAATCAACATGAAAATTATCGCGCACACATTAAATACATTTAATTTTTGGCTGCTTCGGTACCAGACTATAGCGGCACGGAACGATACGGCGATAGTAACGTCACGAACACGGTGCGGCAGCAGTGACGCAAAACCGGCCAAGTGCGATTCGGACTCGCGTACCGAGGCGTGCCACCATCATTTTCTATTCTGTGCCATCACGCAATATATTTACAAAATAAAATTTATTTCGATTTTTTTCATCTGACGCAAAAGTGAATGAATAAAACAAAATTTTTATTGCACTGATAAATAACTAAACCACAAAATACAGAACTCTATTCTTGTAGATTTTAAAATTGTATTACCATTAATTTTTTTAAATTAAAAAACAACACCGACTTACGACCTTTTCTATGCAAAGCACCCAGCTATGGGTATCGTCCTATTAACTGGATTTTACATACAAAGCGAAACAAGTTTCGCTTCTGTCGGGTGTCCCATGACTCTTGATCTCTTTTTTTTAATTACGTTTTTTATTTATTATTGTAATAAATAGCTGTTCTATTTATTTTAATTCCATGCCAGCGCCCCATCGAACGTTCCGGAAGTTTCCCGTAGTCGGTCCGCGAACCGCCCGCGGCCCCGCGTTAGTTTCCCAACTCCTGCGGCGGTTTTCCCTTGCTGTCTTTAGTGTAATCAAGATTCACCGCGGCCCGATCTGTGAGGGCGAATTGTTTTTTTTTTTTTATTCCGCCAGATTTGGAGGCGCAATTGCATGTTATATTTAATCCACACGTTAGTTCGTAAAAGGGTTGCGTGCACGGAGCATTTGTGTTGGTTAGAGGGGAAAAGGAGGCGTGATCAGCGCGCCGCAAGTAAGTACCGGTTGGCTTACTTCATACAAGGCGCGAGATCGCACGACTCAGTGCAGAAGTGAAAAAGTGAAACGTCACGAAAGTACGAACGGTTCACAAGTTCAGCCGCAGTAGAAACATATATGAGTAGACTACTTTATCCTATTGCGGACTAAAATGTCGTAAGTAAAATAGTCACCGTGGATTCGGTACACGTTGAAAATTACGGCCATTCATGGCCCTTCCAGCTATTCTTTATTCCTTGCTTACTGTAGATTCGTATAGCGTATGTGTATCCTAATGTGTTTCTATATATTTGTCAACTTAGCGATTTCATTAATTTATTTCAAATCGATGTCCACGCGAGGGAAACTCCTCGCCAAATCCAGGCTTTAAAATAAAATCGGCCAAGTGCGAGCTTTACTCGCGCACGGAGGGTTCCGTAGATCAGCTATACCATACATGTAAAAAAACCATATTCGTCTTTATTTCCGTCCTATTTCCCGTTTTATTTGGGTCCTTCAAGAGAGGCGTGAATGGGCACCTGTCAGGCCGGCATGGCATTCGCAGCCCCCGCCTGCGTCCGAATGTCCATGGGCGTCGCTAGACACCTTATGGGTGACTCGGCGCCACATGTCGAGCTTAGTATAAAAAAAAAAATTGTCTTTCTTTAATGCAAAATATAAACTGTGGTGCTATCTCGGTGGGTGCTATCTATTATTCAGTATCGTGAATATGTATTAATCGATTATTTTATGGGGGGGCACTTAATTTTTACACTTTTCCTTTTTTTTTATTTGTTGGCACATCCACCACAATAACACATCATCAGCTACCTATTACGGTTCAAACGATAAGGCCTTAGGATGGACGGACGGACGGACGGACGGAAAGACAGACAGACAGACGGCGTAGGCTCAGTAATAGGTTTCATTTGACACGTGTTTTTATTTCCAGAAAAACACACATACAACCTGACCGAGCAGAAGGCAAAGTCACACCAACAAAAAAAAACCGGCCAAGTGCGAGTCGAACTCGCGCACCGAGCGTCCTGTATCGCCATGTCACGGCTAGCGCTACTCACGCCATCTAGATGGCGTGTTATGAAATGCTTCATATTAGTTAATGCCATGCTTCATAATCTATTCGGTAGATGGCGCGCGCGCATACACTTTTTGGTTTCTTCTATGGGAACCCCCGTGAATTTTTTACTTTTTCTTATTTTTATTATTTGTTGTTATATCGGCCATAAAATTTTTTTTTTTTTTTAATTTCAACAGGGTACCTATTACGGTTCAAGAGATACAGCCCTCGGACATACGGACGGACGGACAGACAGACAGACGGACGGGCGGACGGACGGACAGACAGACAGACAGACAGACAGACAGACAGACAGACAGACAGACAGACGGCTTAGGCTTAGTAATAGGGTCCCGTACCTGATACGGAACCCTAATAATAATAACCTCCTTTTTTTAAGTTAAAAATATTAACAGCGAATGAGCGTCATAATATTTGAGCCTGTCTACAAGGGTTCTTTCGACACTGCACAATCTATATGGAGGGAATTTATTTAAAGTTTTAAAGTAAATTCACTAGTAATTTAAAATTTCAAAAACTGACAATTTTGCTGTTGATCCACATGGGTCTTCGAAACTGAGAAAGTTTCCAATAAACGAAGAATGATAAGAAAAGCGTACCGTGTACCTTACTGTGTGGGGCCGGTACTTAAAAAGAATTGCCCCACTGCATCTCTTCCCGTGCATGTCGTAAAAGGCGACTAAGGGCGACTAAAAGGCGACGTAAAGGACAAGGTGCCGTGCTAAAGCATGACAGGTTAGCCACCTCTCACAACGGTCCTTCCACCGAGTCATGCAACAGGTGGGTCTTCGTGCCTTACCTCGCTGCTTCATAGTTATCTTGTCCCAATACATTGCTAAACGTTGTGGTCGGTGTTGTTGTGGTCGGTGTTATGTAATTTACAGGAGCGCTTGCAGCACAACACCGATCACTCTGCTTACCCCGATTGTCGTGATACAGCGTGTGGTATGTATTTATGTATGTGTATGATATGAAAAGTGAATATAGAACACATATAGGTATGTATACATACTTTTTGAACAGAGTCAACTTCTAATGACTTTTCCACACTAATGTTTTTACATGCCCGATCTGTTTTTAGTAAGTGACCCGATCCTTCCATTCATATTTGTTTCATAAACGTCTTTCATTAGTCTCCTATCAAACATTCTTTCAAATGATCGAAAAATCGTATCACATTCAAAAGCCTGCCACGCAACCCCCTCAATAGCCGCGGAGGCTCCGCCCCTATTGAGTGGTTGGCTTTTGGAAAAAAATAGAAAGATCTATCACATTTACAACGAGAGAGGAGGAGCCATATCAATTCTTGAAGATCTAGAAAATTCTGACGAAATACTTAGTCATATTCGCTTCAAGTATCAAACACGAAATACCAGTTTTCCCGACAAATATTATGCCGAAAAATGTGATGTAGGTACGAAATACATAGCACACTTCTCTGTCGCACGATCGTTACCTGACGACCGGCGAAAATCGTCGACATCAATATCAATTTATCTTGATTTGGCGACGAGAATCGGGTGAGGTGTCGTTCAAAGGTAATTTGACGTCTCCGAATCAGCATAAATTCATTCGTGATTATGGTCCTTCGAAGCCGGATACCGAAACCGCATTAGGCGTGATGAGCAAATTGAGATAACATTACAAAGGAAGATGGCGGATTCGGCATGTATAAATTTATGTCATAAGTTCTGTGCTCAATTTTCTGTGAAGTAGAAGGCAGACTTATCGTAGAATGTAATTTCGTTCGATCAACCTTGTTCACAGCAACGCATTGGTATTTTATGGAAACAGACATGGTTGGCATACAACATCCGTGATGTCAGCTCATTAACACCTTGGTGAACTAGGTGACATGTCAGTACTTCCCTTCGGTCGTTCCGGCTACACTGAACTAGAGATAAAACACGATCTATTGGCATATACGTTTCAACCGACCTTATATTCAGTGCGGTGGTACCAACCCAGGAGTTTTCCTACCACCTAGTAAGGTAAGAATGGAAGGGACGTACAGTTTTAGTTGAAATCCGAATACGGTCAGCCCCCAAAGATCGAGCGGTCATCCATCCAATTAATGACCGCGCCCAGGTGTGCTTATCATCACGACCGACAGTCGACCGACCGCGCCACTGATCTACCGAGGCTGATTGTTGCTCTAGGTTTCCTCGTTGTTTTCCTACGGAGTGACGAATGAATTGGCGAAAATTCATCGGTAGATAACCGGAATAAAACATAAAAAATAAGGGTGGTCCCCATACAAGAGACGTGTTTTTTTCAACGATATTTTTTTTGTGGTGCCGAAATCACGGTGCGCGGGTCCGACTCGAGTTTGGCTGGTTCAAGGGTGAAAGGGCCAACCAGAACTGCGGTTCTGCGGTCATTGCGGTCATTGCACAACAGGTAATTCTTATCACTATTGTCATTATTTTATTTATCAAATACTTACCTATGAATCTAAGATTTTATTGTGTATTGTGAGATTATTAATATCGAACTAGATATTCTGTTTAATTTATAATAACTTCAAACTATAATCGGTTCGTTTACCTACGTTTTCTCGTCAAAATAGTAGTAGATTTATGTTATTGTGAGAATTAAACAGGACAGCAAGTACTTGAAATAACCTCGCTCCATACTACATAAATACATAGGTACACGCAGTATCCAGACAATCGGGGTAACCAGAGTAGTTAGTGTTGTGCTGCAAGTACTCTTGTAAATCGCAGCACAGCACCGACCATCACATTTAGCAAAGTTTTAGGACAAGACAACTTTCAAGCAGCAAGTAAGGCACGAAGACCCACCTGCTGCATGACTCGGTGGAAGGACCACGCCAAGGTGAGAGGTGGCTAGCCTGTCGCCCTCTAGCACTGCGTCTTGTCCTTATACCTTAGTCACTCTTTACGACATGCACGGGGAGAGATGCAGTGGGGCTACTCTTTTTAAGTACCGACCCCATACGGTCCGCTCCATACTTATGTAAGTACTGATGAAAAAATAAATTTATGTAAATATCAATAAAATGTTCAACTGGATCAATGCTAAATTTTTATTACTACCCTATTGTGTCAACATTAATATATACTCGTTATAATTAAATATTCAAATGAGACCTAACGAGAGTTGAGTTTCATAAAGCGGTTTCGAAGGACCATAAATTATGCATATTATGATCCCTCGTAGCCGGATACGGGAAAATGTAAAAAAAGTTCTACAGACCTGTTAAATATGCGACGAACAACATATTTTATCTCATCCGTACATTTTCACTAGAAATTTCGAGAAACTGCTATTTATTTTTCGCGCACCAATTTTTCCAGTGCCCAAAAACGACAATTACCTACAGCTATGATTTTATTTATCTACAGTTCACCGTGCGAATATATTAAATTCGTCCAGGTTTATTACATAAACCGCTATTGCACTGCAAAATAGTCCATAGTGCCACACACACAAGGTTGAGTTTTCATCGGTTTAGCTCGGCAAGACGCGCCGGCGTGCTTGAAATTCTCGTGTGTAGTAAGGGTTGGACCGCGCGCGACCGACACTCGCGACACACTGACTCGAAATACCCCCCTCTCCTGGAACCCCACCCCTCCCGCGCGACACTTCAACCCCCCGCGGTCCCAGCCCCGTGCGCCGCGCGCCGCACCGCCCCGCAGGTCCCACGCGCCTGATTTTACAATTTTTGTCAATTTCCCATGTTTATTCATTACGCTGGGTTTTGGGAAATTCCCGATTTGATTAACGGTTTCATTACGTTTCACTTTGCTAACGGCGTTGACGTAATCGTTTGTTTGAATGCTTCTGACGTGTCCCGCTTTGTCTGTTTGTTAATGATTTCGAATCGCACCCTTCTTTTGCGGAGAGCCATTACGGATTGAACGTTTGTTTTAGCGTTTTGACAAAGTACATGATGATTGGTCAGCCTACCGATTTCACACGTTGGCCACAGATTACTTAATAGTTACTTCGTAACAGATAAATCACTCCATAGAAAAAGTTCTATACCTTCGGTTTTAATAGCACCCACACACCCTATTGTATTTTATGTGAATTGTATGTTTTATTATTTTTATTTTTTATTCTATAATATAGGTATATATATGGTTTATTGATGCACGACTGAAGCATGTATGAATTCTTTGTAATATTTATTTTGATTTGAATTTAAGGGTTTGATATTGTTGTTAATTTCATACTTTTTTTTTTCTTTTATATTTCTATAGTGTTAAGGCCATAATGATGTTGTCTAGATAAGCGCACAATGTCTGCCTAATTGTCGATAATTTCCTCTGCGAGACAGATTTTTCTAGTACAGAGCATAGGTTTAACAAAAAAATGTGTATTTAGAAAATAAATAAATAAATAAAATAAATAAATAGCCTACTGTTTCACGTCGCCAATCGCTGCGTGGGAAAATGTACCTAAACAATCGAGTGTAAAGTGATTATTGCTTTGCAGCTGCGCGCAGTAGCGTGGGCGAGCGTGTAGGTATGCTTCGCGCGGCTGATGAATTTCCACTGAAATAGACCTCGGCGCCGCCGCGCCGGGGCCCGCTAGGCGGTAGGTAGTTAGCGCGCGCAAGTACATAGAGTGCGTGAGGCCTGCTTTGGCGTACGGGCTTTACACTCTTAATATTTTCACGTGTGCACCTGCAATACTGATCGTGTCCATATTGACACACTGATGACGTTGCAAGTAATAAAAAAAATCATTGGAACAACATTACTGACAGCAAAATATTCAGGAGTTGTTGTATATCTTTCCTCCACAGAACTGGTAAAATCTGGAACACTCTCCCTGCCCACATATTTCCCGCCAAGTATAGTTTCGGGTCGTTCAAGAGAGGCGTAAATAGGCACCTGTCAGGCCGGCATGGCATTCGCAACCCCCGCGTACGACCTGCTGCTTCACCGTTCGGAACCGGTGTAAAACTGTAGGTCCCTGCCCTTGCCCCCTAGGTGGTAGGCTCAAATTGTAGCCGACTGGGACTGGATGTAAGACGGCCGCATAGCAGACTCGGTTGTGTTCTCCTCTAGTCCAGTATAGCCAGCAATCCAGGAAAGTCTTCGGTATGGCACCTACCTTCTCGTAGGTGATATTGGCTGGTCGAAGCATGCGCTTTGGCCCCTCCGACTCAGCCACCCATACCAGATTATATAAACGACGAAATGTCCATGGGCGTCGTTAGACAACTTATGGGTGGCTCGGCGCCACATGTCGAGCTTTCTATAAACAAATATATATATAAGATTCCAGTCCACGGCCGCCAGTGTACGACACGGTTACTCCAACGGTCGCCGTCTCCTCGGCTGACTTGCCCAGCCCACTGCCACTTAAACTTAGGCACCCGGTGTCCGGAGTTTGGGAAGACCCGCCAGGTGCCACGACGACATCCAGTACGTCGGCGGAAAGCAGTGGTTCCGTACCGCTGAAGGCCGGGAGGACTGGAGGAAAATTGGACCAAACCAGGCAGTGGACGCCTACCTACAAATTAATTGTATTACGCGTTGTTTTATACTTACTGTTACTTGTTATTACTGTACCTATGGCATAATATGAATGATTATTTCTTTCCTCCACACCTGTCAGTTATCATACCCCAAAGGTATTCCGGTAGAAAATGCATAGAGGCATTAAGTGTTACCTTTTGCTCATATTTTTATTTGTGTGCAATAAATGTATACAAAACACTCAAATAACTAAGTGCATTAAGGATAACCAAACGCAAACGTAGAACATCTTTGAAGTGAAAACTTCTTTAGCGGCGCTTGGCACTTTTTTTAGATGGGTAAAAAATGTTAAACTCGCGTCAGATCTCCCGTCAGATCCGTAGCGTGATCGAAAAAGCGTAAGATTCGTAACTTCTTTAGCGGCGCTTGGCACTTTTTTTAGATGGGTAAAAAATGTTAAACTCGCGTCAGATTCGTAGCCTGATCGAAAAAGCGTAAGATTCGTTGAAATTATGGATGAAAGTTGATTTTTCTGAGAAATAAACTGTTTGATGTAAAATAATTATAATAGTTATGTAGTGTTAATTTTTTTATGTAATATAAATTGTCATGTTTGTCTACGATAGCGCAATAAATGAATATTGTATTTTACCACATAAATGATAGTACTTTTATACTGATAAATAAAACAATTCGTGCGAAATTATTCTCTAACCATTCCAAAATATTCAAAAATGCACAACGTTGATGTTTAAGTTTTCACTTCTGCCGGCACTCCCGGAATGCAAGATTAGGCTTTTTTTTAAATTCAGAACCTTATAAATACCTACCCATCTTTGTTACTAGAGCAGTTCTGTTAACGCGGACACAGACATTCGATCGGATAACTATTCAAGCTAAATTGACCATCGGAATCTCATATTGAGCATTGATTAGATTCCTAGATACGCAAATCTATCCTGCAGTCTGTTCTCAAAACCGAAGATACATTTATACAACCTTGTCAAAGTCACTAACCTGATTTTTGGGTTCCCAACCTCAAATAGGTACCGTACTCGGTCGTCTGTGTATCTCCCCATCTGTCTATCTGCCTTTTACATGTGTATAACTTCTAAACGGTTGGTTGTACTTACATTCATACATACCACAAGCTGTATCCTGACAATCGGGGTAAGCAGAGTAATTGGTGTTGTGCTCTAAGGACTCTGGTAAATTACAGCACAACACCGACCACCAAGTTTAGCAAAGTATTAGGACAATATAACTCTCAAGCAGCAAGTAAGGCGTGACTCGCCCACCTGATGCATGACTCGGTGGAAAAACCGCGCCAAGGTGAGAGGTGGCTAGCCTGTTGGTTGTATCAAGTTGAAATTAGGTACAACATTCAAGAATATAGATATAATTAAAAAAATTGCGACAAAAATCGTATCTGTGAAATTATTGTTTTATATTGTAACTATGATTTATTTCCTACTTATTCTTATAATAGGGGGAAAGTGGGGAAGGTCAAACTGAGCTTGCGATGGCTTCACCTAACATATCCGGGCCCATTGGTAGTAAAGGAGGTTGTCAATCGAGGTCGGCACTAGCGAGTGTTCACTCTGTGTAGTTCTCCAGGATGTGTTACGTTCCGGCTCGCATCTAGCCCTCGTCAGCTAGTCTAACTAGATGATGACTAGAACGTAGAGAATCACCAATACCGCTCTCCACCTCCCTCTGCCTATCCATATTCTGTAGGATGCTTCCAGTGACGTTTTCGAAGCTCTCTTCATATATATGAGCTTAACGTCGATCTTGACAGGCCTACGTTATTGAAGAAACTGTATAGCGACTTCGCTGGTAGTCCTCTTGCTCCGACTTCCACAGCGAAGAAATGAGCCTTGAATCCGTTTCTTACTATCCGGTCTACTAGGTTGCAGTACTTGTTTACTTTGAAGTTGTGGTCCTTCGGTATGTTACGTTTTCATGGAACTGTATGTTCAACAAGTAATGCATGCTTTGTCGCTTTTGAGAATATGAGTGTGTCTGGTCGATAAGCTGTGGTATAGATTTCTGAAGGCATTTATTAACGCTTCTCATGCATATCCATAAAAATTTGCTAGTCCTTTGCTGCTCCTAAAATTGAGAAATATTTAGCTCTATCCTTGGGCAGCTTATTGGCTCCAGTTTTCACAAAGTTGACCTTCTGAAAACCACTACCGATTTGCACCTTCCAAGTTCGTGCGATGGGGAGGCTGACGGTCTCTCTGATGATTTTGAGGACTTTATCATGACGGTAGGAATATTGGCCTCTCTCAAGTAGTATTTCTTGACTGATCAGATCTTTGATGTGACTAACGTCACGTGACAAGGTTCCAGAATTATATTTCGACTTTTAGAGAGGACTATTACTAGACTTTCCAGGAATTGAGCACAACCTACTACGTGTCCAAATTGACATCCCTTTGGCACTATAATTTGATCATTTAATATTATCGCAGTTAATTTAGGCGAATGCTTTGAGGTTTCATGAATTTAGAGTCCGTCGGATTCGCAATTAAGCTATGTGAATGTAGGTACTAGTACATGTACTTATGTTTACTTACAGTACTAGTACTAGATGCACACGATTAATCTAGGTACCGACCTTGGGCACAACTGCCTCAAAAGAAATCTCCACATAATGGGCATGTATACGACCCACTAAGTGCTCAATGTGGGGAGGCAGAAACCGCACTTCGTCGGTCAGTATACCATGTATGCAGGACCGAGATGGAAGACACTGGGAAAGTACACTGGGAGGAATAATTTCGAGGAATGGACTGGAAGAAAATATTGGAGTATGCAGCGAATACGGGCAGACTGGACCACCATGAGCAGGGAGTAGACGACGGCAGCAGGTAATAACCCCCACACCCTCCGGGTTAGGCGATATAGTCCCACCTGCAGACCTGATTGCCGGGCTGATCCGATCAGTCCTCCCACAAGAACTATAATTTTTAGGTACCTATAAAAGATTATAATGTATTTCTTTTCCAGTCTGTGTGTTGGTCGGTCTGTCTGTTATTAGCTAGTAAATATTTATATATTAGCTTTGTTTATGGTACTATATCACCACCGCGACATGTGACGCTGAGCCACCCATAAGGTGTCTGACGACGCCCATGGACATTTGCTCGTACGCTGGGGTTGCAAATGCCATGCAGGTTTGACCGGTGCCTATTCACGCCTCTCTTGAAGGACCCGAAACTGTACTTGGGGGGAAATACCTACATATAATCAGATAACTTACCGAAATATAATTATATAGACCAATATATTATGAGAGTTTCTCAAATATATAGCTCAGAACAAATTCCATAGCCCCAACTTCACTCTCGCCAGTTCACTCGATAAAGACTTGCAATCCGAAGTGAGTTGTCCAAACTCCATGCCTCGAATATCTCTAACGCTTTAATAAGATCAAGAAATATCCGCAGATTATAAACTTAGGCACTAGCCGCTCTCAGGGCAAACGTTTGAGAACTTTAATAAACCTGTCTGATAGTTTGATAAGCTTTTAATACAATTCGCGCTTCGAAAAGGCGCTAGAGGAAAATTATTTCATTTCCAGCAGCGCCAGTGGATCAATTCCCTACGAAGCCAAATCGTATTGTTTATTGTATAATTTCATCCACAGGTACCACAGGTAACCTACGCTTGGATATGTCGAAAGTTCCGCCAGTTCTAAATTCAATGCGAAGAAGAACTGACAAACAAACTTCGCAAGTCACAATGTTTTGGTAGTACCTTATAAGTATTATATTAAAGTAACTTATAAATAATTAACCCATACTACCGCTCACAAGAGCATTCATATTTACAGCATAAAGATGACTACTGAAGAATGTTTATGCTGTAAATATGAATGCTCTTGTGAGCAGTATGTACAACGTATACGGGATAAAGAGGTACGTGTACTGTAGTCGGCTATTTGAGCCTAAAATCTAGTAAGAGGCAACGGAAAGGACCTGCAGTTTGACACTTTGCAGTTGGAGTTGGAGTTGACTGAGTCGAACATTGAAGTATACATAGCAGGTGTACATATGACCGTAAATGTTTTCGTCAGAAAAAAAAACCATTGGCGCATGTCGACCGGGCTCGAACCTCTGACTCTGAGATCAAGAGTCCAAGCCAAGAACGCGGCGACCAACCGCCGTCAATATACATTTTACTCGAAGCACGTATGTCGTATCTTAAAGTACTCGATTCTGATTTTCGTGCTACCTGATACGCCTCACCTGCTCTCTTCAAGGCGAGAACATTTGCAGAAACTATGGCAATTAAAGAGGTGTTCAAAGTACCTATGTAGGTGACTTTGTTGATACCGTCGCGTTGTTTGATATACTTGATGATAGCGTTTAACTACACACTTTTCTAGAAGATGAGAATTTAGAAGAGACTACGAGTATGTTTCCGATTCAGGTTTCTTTGGATCTCAGCAATCCAAAGGGAAGTTTCCGTTATGATGCCTTCTCGGAGGTGATATTGACTGGATCATTTGCTCTGGTCCCACTGACTCAGCCATCCTTACATAAAAAAACTCGTAATGTTTTGGCTCGTAACCTGGTCCTAATTGAATTTGATGTATCCTTTCTTTTATAAAGCATTTTACCTGAACGCAGCTCTGGCTGCCTCGCCCTCTGTGACTTATTTTCTTCGAGAAAACATATCTATTACCTGAACGTAGCTCGGCCTTCGGCATCGCCCTTATTATTTTACTGTTCACGGGAAAGTATACCGTTTGACTGAACGCAGCTCGACCTTCGGCCTCGCCCTTAGTGAATTATTGTTATGGAGAAAGTACCTACCTATATCGTTTTACGGAACGCCAGCCGGTCGGCAGGATACTAAAGACGGACATAATAGAGTCGTTTGAGACCAAGAGCCAAGACCGCTCCGATCACCCGCCGCTAGTTAGGGCTAGCCTCCAAATTTATGGAGAATAAATCAAATCAAATCAAATCAAACCAAATAAAATCAAATCAAAACGTTTATTTGTTCAGGCACTTGCCCCATCGCACACACATCAAATTCAAATACAGCATTCAGTAATTAAACAATAAATAAAAAAATATTAAAATAAATAAAAATTAAATTAATTGAAATAAATAAATAAATAAATAATGCGTCTTCAGTCATAGGTACCTACATAAAAATTAAAATTGTCTACACTTACAAAATTAAAATAAAATAATAAAATTGTCTTTAATAAAAAATATGAATTATACGTAATACCTAATACTAAATAATTTATTTAAAAAATTCATAATCATTTATAAAAAATTGAATAAAATTTTATAAATTTGTTTTACTGCGGACATCCTGTATTTCAGGAGCTCATTTAGCTATGTATACGAAAAGAGAAACCCGACAAAAGCTCATCGCACAGATTCAACAGCAAGTTGTAGTTGAACGAAGTTATTATTTATGCAAACAGAGAAACGAACGCTCTAGCTTCGCGCATTTATTCTGAATTAACGACGAAACAACATCAGATAGCGTCCCGTCCACACCATTAAAAACGTTAAAAAGTGCAAACATTGCCGCTACCGCGAAAATAAGGCTACGTGGAGGGAACAACTCTTGGAGACTACCTGCCTACCAATTAACGAATATTTCTAAAAAAAATTTTTTTTGAAAGCGCGATATATGGCGCCCATCCACCCATAAGGTGTCTAACGACGCCCATGGACATTCGGTCGTATGCGGGGGTTGCGAATGCCAAGCCGGCCTGACTTGTGCCCGTTCACGACCCTCTTGAAGGACCCGAGACTGTACTTGGGGGGAAATATATGAGCAGGGAGAGCGTTCCAGAGTTTACCGGTTCTGTAGAGGAAAGATCTGCAGAATCGATTAGTACGCATCCGCGGTAAGTCCAGCGTATAGGGATCCAATCCCTGCCCAGTGCGTGTGGTGCGGAGGTGGAAAGGGGACGGCGGGATTGCGTTAAACAGCTCCTCCGAGCACTCCCCATGGAATAAGCGATAGAACACACTTAGGGAGCCGACATCCCTACGGTGTTGCAGTGGTTTTAGATCGCGGGACACTTCGGGGTCACCCACTAGTCGCACGGCTCGACGCTGGATCGAGTCCAAAGGCGCAAGCTGGTATTTGGCAGAGCCATCCCACAGGTGCGAGCAGTACTCCAAGCAGGACCTGATCTGCAATTTATACAAAAGCAGCTTTTGGTCCGGCGTAAAGTAATTCTTACTAGATAGTGCACTCGAAAAGCGGGTCATGTTCCACTGAGTTGAAGTCATTCAGCCGCAATCGAGTTAGTCGATCGCGATCCGCCGATGGCCTTACACGTGCAATCAGCGCGCACAGCCCATCTCATAATTCGCTTTTCTCTCTCGCTCACTCCCCGCGCCAGTATCCCCTCCACAGTTCGGCTCACCGCGCCTCACCAACCAGCTTCCTTCCCTGACACATACCTTAGCTATAGTGACTTGATTTCTTTGAAATTTTCTTTATACCGCAACCTCTATAGTCATATATTTCAATGGCCTTTGGCTGATTTCGAAATCACGGCGGCGTTTTGCTTATTTACAATGCGCGTTGAACGAGATTGCATTTGTGCAGAGTAAACAAAAATATTTACGTAAAGTCTTTATTAATTTATTCAAATGCTGTGAACGGTTTCACGTTTCTTTCTAATTCAAGCCCAACCAATTTCACCCCTTACATAATATTCTAGTTAACGTTCTTAATTTTTAAACAAAATAATCGTTGTAATGCAACCCCCGGGTAAGACCGAATGTCCATGAGCGTCGTTAGACACCTTATGGGTGTCATGTCATGCTCATGACAACCATGATATGACATGTCGCGCTTTCTATAAAAGAAATGTTATGCCTACTTACTGAACAGTTGGGAACACCCATCTATAAATATCTTTTAGATTTAGAAATCTATTCATGCGCCTCATATTTCTAACATAACGCCTTGTAGCTTATTTGTGTGTTAGCTTAGTCAACAACAACATTAAATAAATATAAAAAGCGCCTTCAAAAATGTATAAAATAAATAAAAAACCCAAGAGTTAAAGGCGGTCGGTTTTCAACTCTAGGGTTCCATTTTTTTTATTTTATTTCATACATTTTTGAAGGCGGTTTTTATATTTTTTTAAATAGTTTTATTTCACAGTTTTTTTTTTGTAATTTTTTGCTATTAATGTACTCGGCGGAATCCGGCGAATTCCGCCTCGCTTTCCAATCCGATCTTGACCAAATTTAAATGGGACCACACGGAAAGTACCAGCTTTCAAATAAAAAAAATTTCAAAATCGGTTCACCGTCACCCAGTAGAAAGTTCTGAGGTAACACTCATAAAAAAAACAAAACAAAAAACTACAGTCGAATTGAGAACCTCCTCCTTTTTTTGAAGTCGGTTAAAAATTACCTGGACACAGAGCCGTGTTGTAATTAAAACAATTCTGGGTCCAGGCGACAGCGCGTTATAACTTGTATCGATAGTGGCGCCATCTCTTATCGATTATCCAGAACTCATCTAACAGAAACGCTACCCAATTTCGAGCGACTTTGTGTGTATTAGGGAACTTGAATCACTTTATAGGTCGATGTAAATTTCTCCCACAACCCTCGCGACCCTTCTGATAGCTCTTACACTTGTCCGGAGCACATGACGCTCAAATTGGTGTTTGAGATTGGTTTGTGGATATAGACGAGACGGCCACTCGTGTGACAAAGCACTTGTTCGGTGGCATTAAAAGCGATATTACATTTATGAAAATAAATTGATAAAATAAATTTTGTTAACTTTCACATTATTTTCGTGTCAAATTCGATCGTGCGCGATGATAACTCAAGTTGCACGACGAGGAATCACGAGTGGACGAAAGTAAGGTATTTACCGCCCGTGTCGGAACTACACTTTCGTTGACTGATTATTGTTGACGTGCAAATACCTTCATCACACTTGTCAGCCTTGACAGCTCAGTGGTGCGATCGGTCGACTATCGTTCGTAATCATAAGCACACCTGGGCACGGTTTGTACTTGAATGGGTGACCGTTCGACCGTTGAAGGCTGACGATGGTTCAGGTTCCACGCAAAACTGTAGGCCCCTTCTTGTCTTACTAGGTGGTAGGGTTAAGCCCGCCCGAGTTGATACCACCGCACTGAATGAAAGATCGGTCGAAACGGCTATGTAAATAGTTCGTGTTTTCCATCCAGTTCAGTGTAGCCGGCACGACTAAAGGGAAACACATACATGGCACGTAGTTAATCAAGGTGTTATGGGCTGCTATCATGGATGTTGCAGGTAGGTGATGTCGAGGGTGATGTAGCCAACCGTGTCAGTTTCCATAAAAAAAAAGTTCCTTGTCTGCACGTGTTTGCTATATGCGCCCGAGTATCATGTTTGTTCAAATTAAAATCAAAATTATTTCGCATTGACATTATTTCAAATCAAATCAAATCAAAAAACGTTTATTGCACATAATTGTTGTACAGAAGGTAGCACTTAATGCCTATGGCATTTTCCACCAGCCTACCCTTATTTACATATAGAACCAGGGTAGGTGCAACAAGACAAGGTAAACAAAACAAAGTCTTATAAAATAGAAAATAGAAGGACAAATAGTATATATCTATATATATAATGCATATAATACACATATATTATTTATAATAAATAATAAACATATATATAAACATATACAAGATAAAACTCAGACATTACACAACACATTATGAATTTGCTCAGAAACTAGGGATACGGAAGTAGGAGATGAGATTTAGGAATTGAGGAGATAGTCTTTCAAGAGCACTCTGAACGTGTGGATCGATGCACACTGTCGTAAACGAAGAGGAAGTTCGTTCCACATGCGTGCAGCGTGCACTGTGAAAGAATCAGTATAAAATACCGAGGAGTGGGACGGGATAGCAAGGACAAGGGTGTCAGAGGATCTTAATGGTACACTGTGGGAAGACAGCATTTGGAAACGGTCGGATAGGTATTTAGGAGCAGCAGGGTCATTCAGTGTGCAGTACAAGAGAGAGAGGACATGAGAATTTCTGCGACGACGTATGTCGAGCCACTGAAGACTAGACCGGAACTCAGAAATGTGATCAAATTTCCGCAGACCGAAAATGTAGCGGATGCACATGTTTAGTAGCCGGTCCAGCTTATTCAGCAGCTCTTCATTGACGTCGAGGTAACAGACATCAGCATAGTCTAGAATAGGGAGGAGAAGAGATTGTACCAACATAGTCTTTGTGCTGATAGGTAGGAAATTCTGCAGACGCTTGAGAGAATGCATGCTGGCGAACACTTTCCGACTAACCTCACCGACTTGTACGTTCCATGATAACGTCTCATCAATGTATAGGCCAAGGTTTTTTTACCACCTTAACCACCTTAACCAACCTTATTTAGGTTATAGGTTGTTGTGGTTTTGGGTCTAAATTTACTTTGATACATTTAGAAGCTTGTACATTCGTATCGTAGCCTTATTTTCAACATGATACAAACAAGCAACGAAAGTACCGTTGTTACAAGAGTGAATATTTTGCAATGGTACCTACTAAATGTGATTTCGGCTCTACTCTGTCACAACTCAAGCCAAGCGTGGACCAAATAAAATAGTAAAATGTTTTGTTCATCTTCCGTAACGACAATATTTACTATTCAGCATAGTTCAGGGGTCAGGTTTCCAATTCCCTCAAAGTAGGGGGAGGGGGGGGGGGGGGGGGTAAATGGCGGAGGTGGGAAAGGAAACCAGAGCCCCCCTACGAAAAAAAGGAGGGGATAGAGGCATCTAGTCGGTATGTTTATCGTGGTATAAGGAACTCGACGATGCACAAAGTGTTGTAAGAAAATACAGTAATGGAGAAATTAATAATTGAATTTGGAATTGAAAATTTAATAATTTAATGGAAATGACCGGGTGAAGAATCGACACGAGCCGCCCCGACATTGCCCCTCATAGGTACTCAACTTAGGCATCATGTTAGGGTTAATTTAGTAAATTTCGTTGCACTCCGCATCTTATATAAATAACCAATGATTTAATCATTTATTTTTAATAGAAATGTTAGATACCTAAAGGCACGGTTTCTATTAGGTTAGGTTTAAGTTACGTAATTTTTTTTTTTTAAATAACGGCTCCTACGTCTCTCTAAGTTATCGGAACAATGTGTTTGTCACACCTCGTGGGCGTCTTTAGACACTTCATGAATGGAATGGCTCCACGTGTCGGGCTTTCTAAAAAAACCCTCACAAATCAGTGAGCTAATATTCTATTAGAGTATTTACTCGGGCAACGGGCATGGTTTCACCGAGTTGAGACCAAATTGACCAGTTGAGACCAGTCGATCGCGAGCGGCCGAACTCCGGCCGCGGCCTGCTGCGCGCTTCGCCTATGTATTCCAATGCACGTGCTGGGTTGGCCTTGGCTTGCGTTGTCTTGTCACCGTATCACCGGACGCTTTACGGTTACCGTCCGCTAACTCCTCTCCCGCTCGCTTCCCGCTTCGCGCGAGGTCCCCTCTATAATAGTCCTATACCGCTGGGCTCAGCGCTCCGTCACCCCGCTACCTTACCTCATACCTCAGATGGTTGGGACACAATTTATCTGTATCTTTTGTCGTAGCGATATCTCTAGTATAATACATTTATTAGCTCACTTAGTACCGTGTGGGGCCGGTACTTAAAAATAATAGCCTCACTGCATCTCTCCCCGTGCATGTCGTAAAAGGCGACTAAGGGATAAGGACAAGATGCCGTGCTAAAGGGCGACAGGCTCGCCACCTCTCACCTTGGCACGGTACTTCCACCGAGTCATGCAGCAGGTGGATCTTCGTGCTTTACTTGTTGCTTGATCGATTAAATCTTGTTCGAATACTTTGCGAAACGTGGTGGTCGGTGTTGTGCGGTAATTTACCAGAGTTGTTGTACTAACACCGATTACTCTGCTTACCCCGATTTTCGGGATTCAGCGTGTGTGATATGTATGTATGTATGTATGTTAGCTCACTGGCCGCTGACACTCTACTTCTTATAAAAAAAGGGAACGTGTCTGTATTTATGTTTCAGGTGAACTCCGGAACCACTGAACAGATTTAGATGCGGTTTGCACCGATGGAAAGAGTATCTCTTGAGGCTCACTATAGGCTATATGCCATTACGCTAAATAGCCTTAGGTCTCAGCAGTATCAAATAAAGTACATTATGGACGAGAGAAAGAGAGAGAGGAGAGAGACGGAGAGACAGAGAGAGAACGTTTAAATCGGATTTGCTATTAAACCGACTCTACCGCGAGCGAAGCCGCGGGCAAAAGCTAGTAAATAGTATAACACCAGTTAGGCCATCGTTCTGTTCATAGCTCCACGGAGCAAACAGCGCGATGAGATTGGTTGCGCGACTTTACGGTCGCGTGTGACTCTAGGTGACTCTAGTCTCGGCGAATAAAATATTTATTTTGACCCCACACATTACTGTGCTGTTGGGCTCGGTCACGCTATTCGCTTTGGTTTGTTGCAATAACGTGCTTCTATTCAGAGAGCGTTCAATTGTTAAGGCACCTCTCGTGCAAGATACGTTGGATAGGCGTTCGAGTCTTGGGTTACTTGCATACACCAATGTATAAAATTTTCGAAGATTTGTTTAATTACCATCGCCAGCCTCGGTAGCTTAGTGGTGGACTGTCGGTCGGATCATAAGCACACCTGGGCGCGGTCATTGGATGGATGGGTGACCGCTCAAGCGTTGGAGGATTACCGTGGTTCGGATTCCACATTAAATTGTATTTTTTTATTTATTGCGTACAAAATATATATAAAAATCTTATACCGAAAATTAATATTATTATTCAGAAATATAGAATAATGGATAAGGATAAGCAACTGTGCTAAAAGGCGACGGAGTAGCCACCTCACTAGTTCGCATGGTCCTACCACTGAGTCATGTCATAAAGTCAGTTTCCATAAAAAGTCTGATTTAGCCTTAAAATTAATTAAATTTAAATAAGTAAAAATAGTTTGTTACCTTTGGTCTTACGTATCTATATGAGTCTTAGATTTTGTTATTTGTTTTTTTTTATGTAAACCAACATGGGTGGCTGTGTCGAGGGACCAATTGAACAGTCTACAGAGCCATAAATACCTCTCCTCGCGAAACCACGCTCAGTGAGGCGCCATGCCAGCAGATTTGCGGACTGTTGCTAGACTGCAAACTATCATATTAAATTTTAATTTTTTCCTCGATAAAAATATGTTTGTTCTTTGAAAAAAAAAAAATAAAACAAAAAAAAAATGCTGGTAAACCAAGTGTCTTTTTCATAAAACTCACACCACAAACTTACCATATTATGTAGAATACACAATGCATCCGAATCGATACATTTTCAATGTGCCCGCCCGCCCATCTCCGCATATTCAAAATTAACTCGTCAACGCCCGCAAGTATGTCAGATTAAGCCCATTCACATGTCAGCGAAGCGATATGAAGGCCCGTGCACACGTAGATATAGGGTTACGTTATGTAACTTGCGTTCTAGTAACATGTCAGTTTACATATTATGTGAAAATTTGAAACCAACATACATATTATAATTTATCCTAATATACATTTGTTGGATAATAGAACAAGTACCTATAACTAAAAACATCATCAATAATAATAAATCTGTAAGGGATGGTCATGGAGTAAGTTACTTTGTTTTATGAGATACTGCGTTTGAAGACTCTATGTATGATACTAAAACGAAATTGACGTTTTTTAGAAATATTTTCTGTATGTATGTTCCTCTATAACTCTTATATCAATCATCCGAATTGAATATGCAACTGAGTACAAGCACATTTTACATTACGAGACACAGGCTAAATAAAATTCAGTTCCGGCTACGCTAAGATGTGGCTCTCATACAAACCGAATAATGTTCCGCGCGCTGAAATAAAGATACCGTAGCGGGCGTACTTACTTTTTTTTTTAATAGGAATTTCACGCATGCAAAAATTAGTAAAAAATAAAGTGTTAAAAGTTTACTTAGGTGGAATTTTAGCCTACATTTTTTTTATTTAATTTGGAGGGTTTTGGACTTGATTTTATAACTAAATCATTTTTGGGATAATTTTCAGTGACTTATTATGCGTGTTATAGGTCAAAAGTGCAATTTATTTGCTTGAAATCTAAATGATTAATTAAAATAATCCATATTGGGTCCTTCAAGAGGGGCGTGAATAGGCACCTGTCATGACGGCATGGCATTCGCACGCAAATCTCGCATACATCCGAATGTGCATGCATGGGCGTTGTTAGACACCTTTTGTGTGGCGCGGGCGCCACGAGTCATGCTTTCAATGAAATTTTTTTTTTTTATGTATAGATAAGTTGGCACGCCTATTAAATTATATACAATAGAACCGGTTATAACCGCGCAATTCCGCCGAAACAGTTCATCGGCAGTGCCGGATTAAGCTATATATATAGGGGCCCCGAGGCCCCTAGTCTCGGGGCCCCCCTCCCCTTACGCAGATCTCTAGGTGGAATTTAAACCTTATAACAACAACAAATTTTAATAAATGTTTGTCTACAATAATAATATTATAAAGTGGTAAAGATTGTACATAAGTTTGTATGTAGGAAGAAATGTCTGAAAATACTCATCCGATTTCTAAAATTATTTGACCAATATTTAGAATGAACCTTAAGGATGGCCATAGGCTATGCGAGCGAAGCGGCGGGTAAAAGCTAGTCATTACTAAAAACAAAACTATTTATAGGTAATGTTATGTCATTTTATGCAATTGTATAGTTAAGTAAGTATAGGTATAGTGTAATTTTAATTTTACATCTGCGTCCATCTTGTGTAAATTCGTAATGGTGTCGTTAGTACCCATTTTTTATGTCTATGTAACATTGTAAATGCACTGTGAATTTACCTTAATAAATAAATAAATAAATAAATACTTGGAATTTCATTATAGTAAAATAATAACAATGATTTATTTCTTGATTATTTGTAAACCTGTAAATGATGACGTCATCATCAAACATCATGCCTATAACAAGTAATTCGTGCAAAATAGTTTTTATGAAATTGTTTGTCCTATAAAAATAAAGCTAAAACCTTTGTAAAATGAAAACGAAAGCATCAATTTAAAACTACTTTGACTTATTTATCTCACGGGACGCAGGGCCCCCAGGGGGCGCTGGACCCCTAGGCAGTTAGTTGCCTACATTAGCTGTATTGATAATGCGGGACTGCTCCCACGCGAGCCGTGTTAAATCATTCGTTGACGAATTGCATATATTTAACACTGCTAAGCTGTCAATTTACATGGCCCGCGAGTACATAACTTATCAGAGAATCGTTTAAGCTTCAAATTAAGTGTGCGTAACTTTCATGTGTGTTAGGTAAATATAATTAACTAGCTTTTACCCGCGGCTTCGCTCCCGGTAAACTCGTTTTAGCAGCAAATCCGATTTAAACGCAAATATGATACGAGTAAATATACGATCGCTTCTCTTGCATTATCTCTCTCTCTCTCTCCCTGAACCCTCTCTTCCTCCTTCTTTCCCTTCCTCCCTCGCTACCCCTCTCTGCCCCTCCCGCCCCTCTCTCTTGTCCGTCCCCATTTTTTCCGCTTCTCCTTAACCTCGTTATCTGCCTACCTCTCTCCCTACTTCCCTCTTTCCCCTCATCCCCACTCCCTCCCTCCCCCTCGCTCCTTTCCTCTTCCCCTTTCACCCCTACCCTACCCTACCTCCCACTCTTTCCCCCTCCTCACTTTCCTTCACCTCTCCCTCCTACCTCCCTTCCCCCAACGCTGCCCCTCCCTCTCACCGCCACTTCTATACCTCCCTCCTTTAGCCCTCCCCCTCCTTCGTCGCCCCTTTCCTCACCTTCCCCTCCCCCCACTCTCACCCATCTTACAGCCTTCCCCCGTCACCCCCTACCTCCCCCTACCCTAAATCCCTTCCACATCCTCCACCTCCCTACCTCCCTCGTCCAGGCCTCACGCACTCTATGTACTTGCGCGCGCTAACTACCTATCGCCGGGTGGGCCGCCGGCGGTCTAATTCAGTAATAATTCGTCAGCCGCGCGAAACATACCTACACGCTCGCCCACGCTGATGCGCGCAGCATCAAATAAATAATGCACTTTACACTCGATCGTTTAGGTACATTTTCGCACGCAGCGATTGGCGACGTGAAACATTAGGCTATTAAAGCCGAAGGTATGGAACTTTTTCTATGGAGTGATTTATGTGTTACGAAGTAACTATTAAGTAATCTGTGCCTCGACTTCCACCGTGCGTACGACAATCAGGGTGAGCAGAGTAATAGGTGTTTGTGCTCCATGGAGTCTGGTAAATAGCAGTACATCACCGACCACAACGTTTCGCAACGTATTCGAACAAGAAGAACTATCAAGCAACAAGTACCTAAGGCACGAAGTAAAGCACAAGCACTACCTGCTGGATGATTTGGTGGAAGGTACGTGCCAGCTTCTCTCGGCTATTATTTAGATTTAACCACAGAGCATGAAATGCGCGCGCCCGCCCCTACTAGAGGCGCCGTGAGTGCGATTTCTCTACAACGCCGTTGAAGCCTGTGGGCGTGGCCTATGACTTACATATGTTTGTTGTGCGTGTGCCTAACTTGCTCCTCTTTGTGTGTAGTGTCGATACTAGCACACACACACACATACGAAGCGCTAGCAGCTCAGCGTACGGTTATTGGGTTTCAAATATCATCGCTTAGGGCGCCTCTAGTAGGGGGCGCGTAGGTATTTGATGCTCTGTGGATTTAACCTACATATTTATACGAGTATCTTAAATTATATGAACCCCATGAAATTAATTAATTTACAAATTTATTTGTTTATATGAACCCCACAAAATTTTGCAAAATAATTTCATTAAATTTAAAACACGTCAAATATCTTAATGTACCCGTTATACGGGCAACACTGAGTGTGAGTAGCCTCTGTATCTGGCCACTGCAGAGGAGTCCGGTCGCTCTCTGAAAACATGATTTTATTGCTTTTTTTATGGGCTCCTAAAATGACTGACCCAACCTCTGCGAGGGATATGGCGTACGGCGATTCACGATCGTAGAGGTAGCACCTTGTTTTGTAATCTCTTTTTTTTATGTAATCCGATATGAGTGACTGAGACAGAGGGCCAGAGTACGTGATTCGAACAGCTAATATTACCTTCAAGAAGGTGCCATAACGGAGACTTCACTTTGGATCGCTGGCTTTTTCTCCTTTGACTAGAGGAGAACACAGACGAGGTTGCTATGCGGCCATTCGGATTAGACCCTGAGAATAGTTCAATCCAAGACCACGCTGACCACCCGTCATTCCCTTCTCTTATTTCCTTCTTCTCTGCTCCTTTTTTCTTCTCTATTTCTTCTTCTATTCTCGAGCTCTCTCCTCTTCTCTTCTTCTCAGCTGTTCTCCTCTCCTGATCTTTTCCTCTTTTCTTCTCGACTCTTTTTCTCTTCTCTTCGTATCTTATCTTCTAGTTTTCTGCTCTCCTCTGCTTCTGTTAGTTTTTTTTGTTCTCCTCTTTGTGGTTGTGTTACGTTTGGGCTGTAGGGTCTGGTGGGATAAGTTGCTTCTTAGTAAGAATTTTGGTTTTGTATGGGGTGTTAAAACCAGCGACTCCATGAAGCTCGTTAGCTATATGGAGTGGATCCTTTTCCTGTTACGGCGGCCGGGGGTACTATACCTATTTTTTTAGATTCCAAAGATGTATGTTATTAACTATTATGTATCACGATAGATCACTGTACTCCTGACTGTGAAATAAACTTTTTTTTTACTTTACTTACTTACTTACTTAATACATAATTTATAGTTAGGGTTTGTGTTAATAACATAACTCCGTCTTTATATGTTCTATACATCAAATAAGTGTAAACGAAACCTAATTTGTATGACTCGTACTGTCTCCATCTCCTATCTCCACCGTCCTATCTCCGCGTTACTCGTCCCAGAGAGACTCAGCAGTCTTTTGTTGTTGACAATGGGCTTTTGAGGACCCATCGGTTCTCTAAATCGTTTCTTTGTCGCACCGCTAGGGTGTGAAACTGTCTTCCGGCGAGTGTGTTTCCCGAATCCTTTAACCTGGGTGTCTTCAAACGTCGTATTAACAGGCTTGACAGCCTAGCAACAGTCCCCAAATCTGCTGGCATGGCACCTAACTGAGCGTGGTTTCGCGAGGAGAGGTGTTTTTGGTTCTTTCGAATGCACCATTGGTCTCTCGTCACAGCCACTCATGTTGGTTTACATAAAAAAAAATCTGTAATAATTCTTTTAAAATTAATTTCTATTCCAAAGCAATTTTATTTCCGCTTCTTCTAGTGAAGCATAGCGCAAGAGCACTCGCCTATAATTCAACTGACGTAGTCGTAAATGTATCGCACTTATTTCTTGATGGAATTTCGGTTGTTACATTATAGTCACTTGTGTTCAACTTTGGCACGTTTTAGGGCACACTTCAAACCTGATTCAGAGAGATCACTTTTTATGGGCCGTTTGAAGCATTTAGCCGCACTGGAGTCCTGCAAACGAGGTCGTTATACTGTAGCGACATCCCTTCCTTATACATATTTAAATAAAATATAACATATGCCGTCAGTGTTTGTATAATATAAGTTGCCTCTTCATTAGGGTCAAATATTTTAGAAGGGTTAATAACTCTAAGGGATAAGTCCGCCTCATGTAAATTACTTATTGTTTGTTTATGTAAAATGTTATTTTGGAGAAATAAAGCATTCCTATCTATCTATCTATCTACCTGTCTATACTCACTCAAATAAGCAAAATTTGTGTGTTTAATTTTATGGAAACTGACACGGTTGGCAACATCACCTACACCATCCGTGACTTCAACCCATAACACCTTGGTGAACTAGGTGCCGAGTCAGTGCTACCCTTCGTAAGTGCCGGCTAAACTGAACTGGACGGAAAACACGAACTATTTACATAGCCGTTTCGACCGAACTTTCATTGCGTGTGGTGGTAACAACCCAGGCGGGTTAAACCCTACCACCTAGTAATATAAGAAGGGAGTCATATCCCTTAGTCGCCTTTTACGTCATACACGGGGAGAGATGCAGTGGGGCTATTCTTTTAAAGTACCGGCCCCACACGGTACAATGTATGTATGTATGTTCCTCCATAACTCATAAACCGGTCATCCAAATTCGAACTTAGTACAAAAACATTTAGCTATACGCGACACAGAATAGCCTAAATAAAATTCAATTCCGGTTACGCTAAATGTGGCTCTAATACAAACCGAATTGTTCCGCGCGCCGAAATAAAGGTAACGTAGGAACGCAGCTCGGCCTTCTTTCATATTTACTTATTTCTTTTGAAATAGGAATTTTTACGCGAGTGAAGCCGCGGGCAAAAGCTATAATAACATTGGAAAATATATAATAACATTGGATATTTCAGATTTTAATCCAAAATTAACGAGCGCGCAAAAATCCTTCCAAAGTCCTGTCAAGCTTACAGCAGCTCCTCTTGCAATCGTGATATGGATATCGGAATTCAATAAACTGAGACCGATAGTGAGTTGCTGGAGCCTCGGCATCGTAAAACTCTCAATAAAGGCCTCTGTTTCTAATCGAGTCCAAGTGTGACACGAACCTCACTCGAATATATGCTGAACCAGCAGCGTTTCAAAATACGTCATGGTGTTTTCATTGCTGGAGAGTATAGGTGAGTTGCTGGAGCCTCGGCATCGTAAAACTCTCAATAAAGGCCTCTGTTTCTAATCGAGTCCAAGTGTGACACGAACCTCACTCGAATATATGCTGAACCAGCAGCGTTTCAAAATACGTCATGGTGTTTTCATTGCTGGAGAGCGGGGTGCGTGAAATGAAATATATACTTTTTGCACAATGAAAAGTGGCAAAAGGCGGACTTAAAGCCTAAAGAAAAATTATGGGGAAGTGGGAAATTAAATAAAAATAAAAATTACATGCTTTCTTATATAGTTATGCAAACCATACAGGTTATTGCTGAAATCATCCATTAAATTGATCAATGATTGAATGTGTACATACAACGTTTACGCATGCTGGTACGACTGCGCGATATGGTACCTACATTACGTAACTTAACAAGGCAATACGCCAAAACACCAAAGTAGTCAATATTGTACACCGGGTGGCTAAGCTCAAGTGGCAGTGGGCTGAGCTCGTCCGCCGACGAGACGACAACCGTTGGCGTAACCTTGTCCTACACTGACGGCCGTGGACAGGGAAACGGAGTGTGGGAATACCACGCCCCAGGTGAGACGACGACATCAATACGTCGACGGAAAGCAGTGGTTCCGTACCACTAAAGGCCGGAAGGACTGGATGAAAATTGTAGAGGCGTATGTCCAGCAGTGGACGCATACACGGTGACTGATATTGGTCGCTTGGTATATTTTATATTTAAGGTAAATTTAATAAAACATTTTCCAATACAGGTTTTAATAGTATATTGTTCAAATTTACTGTTGGTTTGACGTAAGTGAGAGCATGAATATCTCGTATAACTTGAGCAAAGGCGAACATTATGGCGAAAATATTGCCATGCCAACAAGTTCCTGCGGACCAATAGGTGTGCCAAATTTTACCACATCATCTGACCAACGTGACACAAAGCGTATGTAAAACGCTAAATATAATCGTGTCATACTTGGAATCGACCTGCTGGACCGTCAATCGGTTTGACGGACAATCTCTGACGGCTCTCGGGCTTACCCTCACACATATCGTGCATCTCTGTCGCACGTGCGGGGTTGAAGTGAACCACAGTGCGCCTTGTCTCTTTGGTTCTTTTACATTTCAGTCGTGTCGTTCTACGATACGATTATCGCCGCGATTTTAGCGTCGACAACAATACACAATTATTACATATTGTTATACACATACCTATAAACTATATTAGCAAGAGTGCGACCACCGCATACCACGCTCTTGCTAATATAGTACATACATACATACATATCACACACGCTGAATCCCGACAATCGGGGTAAGCAGAGTAATCGGTGTTCTGCTGCAATAACTCTGGTAAACTACAGCACAACACCGACCACCATGTTTCGCACAAGTATTCGAAGAAGATTCAATCGATCAAGCAGCAAGAAAGGCACGAAGACCCACCTGCTGCATGACTCGGTGAGAGGTGGCGAGCCTATCGCCCTTTAGCACGGCATCTTATCCTTATCCCTTAGTCGCCTTGTGGGGAGAAATACAGTGGGGCTATTCTTTTTAAGTACCGGCCCCACACGCTAATAGAGTATAACCAAATTAAGTAAACAGATTCAAAGCAATTACGCGTCGCTACCGCAGACGTCAACAGACAGTCAGTCAACGTATATGTGTCCAATCCTCCCATTTTCCTCCAGTCTTCCCGGCCTTTAGCGGCACGGAACCACTGTTTTCAATCGACGTATTTGATGTCTTTGCTCCACCACGTTGGCGGATGATCTATCCACACTCAGTTTTCCTGTCCACGGTTACCAGTGTTATGATAAGTTTACGTCATATCTTCGGCTGACGTCGGGCTTAGTCACCCGTTGTCCAATATCGAACACTTTAGCGCGTCGGCGGATTGCCTCGTTACGCACCAAGTCATGTAGCGATATTCCCGTTATGGCTCGCTTGCAACGCTGGGCAACTATCAACGTTTGGACAACAGCGACGACGGTCACAGGACAAAAATTAAAAACATTCAACTATATCGGAGACGTCGCACTTGCAACACGATTTTGTCGAGTCGTGCCATTTCATAATTTCAAAAACACCCAATGACTGAGAGTGGATGGACGACTGTCGCGTTTTTTTTTGGGAGTTTGGAAATGTTGAAAGCGCGTGTGTGCCTCGCTCGCTCGAATCACAAACAACGCATTTTCTTGTCTATCTGTACATATATTCTCAACAAAGACGAAGCAAAATTAACTGGAGATGTTGTGGTATTGGTATTATGTTTTTTGACGTGATGACTCACGTCTTATAAATTGATGAACACCGGCTGCACGCACGAATGCGTGTCACGTTGATATTCAAAGTTACCATGGAAACGTCTTAAGAAGTAAAACTGTCAAGATCAGACAACAGAAGTTTTGATGGCCAGTCACAAGATGATTAATCTTTCTACTGGAAATAGAAATTACTGATCTTTGATCTATGTACTACGATTATTCCACGTCATCACGTAAAACTATCGTCCGTAAACCGACTTTACAGACAACCAATTTTTTTATTTATTTATTTATACATAACTATATTATTGCAATTTTAAGTTCTGCGAAGCCTGCCAGGCTTATCCGCACAAGCAGTTTTGTCGCCGCCGTATGTATGCATGAATGCGGTTGGTCGGACGTTGGAAAAACACCTACACGAAACATTGCAAACCATCGAAACAATAAATGTAAGTTCAATAAGACGCGGCATTCTTTCAATTAAAGCAACCTTTGGGATATTGGAATGAGTTAAAAAATAAATTTAAACTAAAATGGCGATTTATTTTCATGATCTTGGGTGATCGAAAAGTTAGCACAAGCAATAGATTAATTACATGTGGCACAAACATGTAATTCCAAATATTCCAAATTCCATATATTTTATTGAAAATTTTTCCCTGAAAAAAAAATAATCCCTTGCATTACGATGACAGAAAAAAGTCGGCCACTGCTCATAATAACAAAAGAGTCTACTCTACACCATCACGGTAGTTCAGTTGGTAGAGCAGTGGATGTTATGCATGGCACCCAGTTACAGCTGAAACATGGTACCTAGATATCACGAATGGAGCAGGTGATGCAACCATGCCAGATTAACTATGCAGGTAACATTAAAAACATTGTTGGTAGGGCATACGTAAATACATACACATCGTCACACCTGTTTTCCAGTTAGGTAGGTAGAGACAACGGATCTCCATGTGCCACGACCCTGACATACCTCTGATTCTGATCGGCTTCTTCCAATCTTATAATGTCTCACATTACAATGCTCGTTGGTTACGGGTACTACGCATACTTGACCCTTTTTGAGCACATGTACCGTGTGGGGTCGGTACTTAAAAAGAATAGCCCCACTGCATCCCTCCCCGTCGCATGTCGTAAAAGTCGACTAAGGGATAAAAAAAATCGTCAGCCTCGGTAGCTCAGTGGCGCGGTTGGTTAGTCAACTGTTATTAAGCAACGCTGAGCGCGGTCAGTGATTGGATGGGTGACCGCTCGACCGTTGGAGGCTGACCGTGGTTCGGATTCCACGTTAAACTGTAGGTCCCTTCCCTTCTTACCTTACTAGGTGGTAGGGTTTATCCCGGCCGGGTTGGTACCACCGCACTGAACGAAACGTCGGTCGAAACGGCTATGTAAATAGTTCGTGTTTTCCGTCCAGTTTAGTGTAGCCGACATGAAATGAAGGCACTGACATGGCACCTAGTTCACCCTGTGTTATGGGCTGACATCACGGATGTTGTAGGTGATGTAGCCAACGGTGTCAGGTTCCATAAAAAAAAACATGTTCGACCAGTACCCTAATCACAAGATTTAACCTACTAAGCTACGCTACACCGCGCCGTGTTCTCCGCATCATTTTGTATGGAGAAACGAAGTTCGCAAATCTATCACTAGAGGCGCTGCTCCGTTTCTCCATACAAATGATGAGGAGAACACGGCGTAGCGTAGCGTATCGTAGCGTAGCGTAGTAGCGTAGTAGCGTATCTCGTGATCGTAGGTTAAATCTCGGGTACAGTGGTCCAGGTACTTGCGTCTAGGGCCATCCATCCCGACTATTCCACTCACATTAGCTCCATACATTTATTTCGTTAGTCTTCTATGCGAATCATCCATTCTTCCAGAATTGCTGAACCACAGAACAATTCCTTTCTAAATCATACATACATAGCGTCACGCCTGTTCCTCGGTAGGGTGGGCAGAGGCAGCGGATCTCCACGTGCCACGATCCTGACACACCTCTGCCGCCTCTTCCACTCCCATAATGTTCTTCATGCATGCTCGTCGGTTACGGGTACTACGCACCTAAATCCTTGTCAATAATATCTTCTTTCATAGGGCCCTCAAAGAAAGAGGCCCTCTTTTGCTTCCTGCTACGCTACTGTTGAAATAGACGCATCACTGAACCGAAGAGATACATTTAATGCGATAGAAACTTATTGCTCTGGACCTTTCGCTCGACGCTGGCAGTAACGAGCCTCATGGCTACAGCGGCCAATTGCCAAGGGGACTAGTGGACAGGACGAGCAACTCATGCCCACTCCTCAGTGGAGTCCCGTAGGCACCTATTAGAAGAGGTGGAGACAGATTGAACTGCCGTAGCTTTCCTCCGAGAGCTAGACAAACCGACTCATGTGAGTCGATAGGGAGAGACTGAAGGCAGATTTTTAATTGTTTTAGATAGATAGATAGAAAATGCTTTCTTGCTCTAATAAACCTTCAACAGTAATAAGTACCTACATTAGAAAATTTACATAAGCTGCAAAGGCGGACTTTTCTCTTACAGAGATTTCTTACAGTCAACCTTTCGGTATTTGAGATTCGATAGTGGAATGTTAGTACATAAATAGGTAGTAGATGGGTAGTAGCAAAAGAGTTGAGCGTGAGTATTGAAGATAAAATAATAATATAAATGTAAGTACAAATTTAAATTAAAGCCATACTTGTGTTAATACATACAATTTACGAATATACAGAATATAATATACAAATGAATATACAAATACGAGTACACACCTACTTGTCCATCTAGGTATGGAACAAAAGGTTTTGCCAGTTTTCATAATTAGTTTTTTCGAATATTAAATGTTTTATTGAAAAGTACTTGATAATGAATTTAAACTCTCTTCGAAAAATTTCTCTTCAATTATTTCAAAAAAAAATTATACATAGTTTGAAAAAAAATTTTTTTGTTCGGAAAAGACCTAGTATAACCTTGGCAAAATACTGAAGAAAGTCGTTGTCGACCTGTGTGCCAACAGACAACGAACCTACCGCTCAATAGAATCAAGTTTAAAGTATTACAAAGGTTGGAACTGCCATTGACGTATTTTGCTTACAATTACTTCTTCTCCAACATAAAAGTTTAATGCACACCATTGTACAAGACGGTTCGTGACAAGCGTGTTAATAATTCGTGTTAATAAAGATATGCAGGTCCACAAGTGTGACATAAATGGATAAACTTTTTGTAATTTTGTGTTCGTGCACAGCATTTAAAACTATTTCGTCCGGGTCCTCTCTCGCCTTATAATATGGTTGAGGGAGGCGATGATGGCTGGCCCGAGTGTGGTGCTCGTGAACGGCTGCTGTTTGTGGGGACTGGCCTGCTCCATGTGGCAGTGTGGTGGTAGGTGGTGCGTTCATAACTTCATACAATTGCAAATAAAAAAAAAATTACTTTGTCTTGAATAGCTGCATCTGTCATAAAACAGCACCATGCGTGTTTAGGTAGTGGCAAACATTTTTGTAAACTAGACTAAGTGCACTTTGAAAAAATCCAGTGAAGTTCCTTGTCGGTTCTTCTTCGCTGTGATAATCGAACTGGCGGAATGTCACAATGTAAATATGACAAATCTGAGCGCAGTGTACTGCCAAGAGATGATAAATAAACAATAAACAAAAATGTCTTTGAAGTTATATTACTTTTTTTGAATGAATAAATTACGCCTACTAAACTGAAGGGGAGTTCTGCCTTGGTGACAAGGCAGAACTAGGTAGATGGAATTAAAAAAAACGGACTGTATGAATGAATGAAAAGGAGGGGAATGAAAATGGATGGATGGATAATGCGACCGAACGAAAGAGGGCTACGTACCTGGTTCTCCAAGGGCGGGCGCAGAGTGCGTGCGGCACAGCTCTTCACCAGGATTCTGACCTTCACACTCACGAAGCAAGACTCGCACTTTACCACCCGATGGAGTGGTGAGGATGAAACGAGCGTGAGTGAACCTTCCCGATGAGTCTATGGACCTTCTACGCTTCTGAAAGCTTTGCTAAGATTAATCTTTTCCGGTCGGCCGCCGCGTTCGCCGTACGAGAGCAGTAAACATCGGCTGCACGCTCGAGAAAATTGAATTTTACAGCCCCCCAACCCCCTCGGGGGATGTTTTCGCTTTGCATTCATTTTGCTTTGTACGGACCCCATTGACAGATCCCATCCGTGTGAACGTACCCTATGGGCCTTGCGCTCCGATGGAATGGACGACTTGACTGCTGGAACCTTGGATCTAGACAGGGAAGGATTTAGGTACAGGACTGGAAAATACTTTAAATTACCTACTGAATTTGTATGGATAATTTGTATGGAATATAATCTGTATGGAATAGAGTAGAATAGAAAATACTTTATTTCTCCAAAAAAAATTTTACAGTGCACAGGCGAACTTATCCCTTATAGATATTTTTTTCCAAGTTTCAACCTTTGGACGTTTGAGAGTCGATTAATATGACGATGTATGCATATACTATGTGCAGGTTTATTTTTTTTTTTTATGCAACCTGACACGGTTGGCTACATCACCTACAACATCCGTGATGTCAGCCCATAACACAGGGTGAACTAGGTGCCATGTCAGTGCTTCCCTTCATTTCATGTCGGCTACACTAAACTGGACGGAAAACACGAACTATTTACATAGCCGTTTCGACCGACGTTTCGCTCAGTGCGGTGGTACCAGCCCGGCCGGGATAAACCCTACCACCTAGTAAGGTAAGAAGGGAAGGGACCTACAGTTTAACGTGGAATCCGAACCACGGTCAGCCTCCAACGGTCGAGCGGTCACCCATCCAATCACTGACCGCGCTCAGCGTTGCTTAATAACAGTTGACTAACCAACCGCGCCACTGAGCTACCGAGGCTGACGAATTTTCTTATCCCTTAGTCGACTTTTACGACATGCGACGGGGAGAGATGCAGTGGGGCTATTCTTTTTAAGTACCGACCCCACACGGTACAACCCGTCCCGTTATAACCGTTATAACACGTCCGGATTGGTACAACCGCACTGAATGAAGGTCGGTCAAAGCAGATATGAAAATAGTTCATGATTTCCGCCTAGTTCAGTCTAGCTGGCCACAAACTGATGCGCGGTTTCAGGAACTCGTGCAAGCCATTGTCATACATGTGGTGCGAACACGGCTCTCCTGAAGCGGCGCACAAGTCAATCCCAATCTCTTTTGCGAGCTGGTTAGCTTAATTTCACTTACATTCAAAAATGTTCAGCCTCGGTAGCTCAGTGGTGCGGTCGGTTGACTGTCGATCGTGATGATAAGCACACCTAGGCGCGGTCATGGGTGACCGCTCGACCGTTGGAGGCTGACCCTGGTTCGGATTCTACGTGAAACCCTTCCCTGTCTCTTCCCTTCTTACGTTACTAGGTGGTAGGGTTTAACCAGCCCGGGTTCGTACCACCGAACTAAATGAAAAGTCGGTCGAAACGGCTATATAAATAGTTCGTGTTTTCCGTCTGGCTCAGTGTAGCCGGCACGACCGAAGGGAAGCATCTAGTTCACCAAAGTGTTGTGGACTGTCATCAATCACTCATCACGGATGTTGTAGGCGACGCGGCGGCGGGACGTATCCAACCGTGTCAGTTTCTGACACGGTTGGCTACATCACCTACAACATCCGTGATGTCAACCCATAACACCGGGTGAACTAGGTGCCATGTCAGTGCTTCCCTTCATTTCATGTCGGCTACACTGAACTGGACGGAAAACACGAACTATTTACATAGCCATTTCGACCGACGTTTCATTCAGTGCGGTTGTACCAACCCGGGCGGGATAAACCCTACCACCTAGTAAGGTAAGAAGGGAAGTGATCTACAGTTTTACGCGGCATCCGAACCATGGTCAGCCTCCAACGGTCGAGCGGTCACCCATCCAAGTACTGACCGCGCTCAGGGTTGCTTAACAACAGTCGACCGACTCCACCACTGAGCTACCGAGGCTGACTTATGTCAAAAACGATGCATAAATTATCTCTATCTGTAAAAGAACTAGTACATTAGGTAAATTTAAGGACGGATATTTAACCGTGTGGGGCCGGTACTTAAAAAGAATATCCCCACTGCATCTCTCCCCATGCATGTCGTAAAAGGCGACTAAGGGATAAGGACTAGATGCCGTGCTAAAGGGCGATAGGCTCGCCACCTCTCACCTTGGCACGGTACTTCCACTGAGTCATGCAGCAGGTGGGTCTTCGTGCCTTACTTGCTGCTTGATCGATTTATTCTTGTTCGAATACTTTGCGAAACGTGGTGGTCGGTGTTGTGCTGTAATTGACCAGAGTTCTTGCAGCACAACACCGATTACTCTGCTTACCCCGATTGTCGGGATTCAGCGTGTGTGATATGGATATTTATCCAGGCACACACAATCACAGCATCACCACCACTCATGTATATGAAGTAGGTATACTTAACTGAACCTGAAAGGCTTAGTCAAATTGAGAACTCCACATAATGTGTGTACTAGGTACATACGTAAGGAAACATTCTTTGTTTCTCTCTGCGAGAGTTAGTACGTAGATACAAAAACGTACGCAAAGAAATTGAAAGGATGGGACCGCTATATTAATATATTGCTGGAACGTAATTTTAAAGTGACACGGTTGGCTGCATCACCTAATAAACCCGTAATGTCAGCCCATATAACACCTTGGTGAACTAGGTGCCATGTCAGTGCTTCCCTTCGGTCATGCCGGTTACAGCCATCGCTGAAGAGCAAATAGTCCCGCATATACACTGACAGACTAAAATACTGACTTACGCACAGTAGTGATGCGTTGCCAAAAGACACCAAGGTTCATATTAACTGCAAATACTTACCCGCCATTATAAACACGTTAAGTAAAAAAACAAAAACAATTTCAGCATTAATTTTCGAGAAATTTAACAAATCATGTTCTATGTTCGAACTATGTTCTAACAATCAAAACGTGCCACTAGGTACCTAAACAGCTGGTTTGAGGTCATTGACTCTCATGGCCGCGCGCCCGTGACGCATGCCACCACGCGCGCTCAAGGAGAGTCAATGACCTTGAGCGCGCCGGTAGCGACTAAGATTTGCCTAGGAGATATGATAGTGCCAAAAAAGTTATTCTAGGAACGAAGCAAAATTGACCTTCACATCAGTTGTAGCCTGCTACCTATTATATTATTATAATCTGTGGCATTATGTGGTTACAGTGCGCCATCTACTATAACAGTGGTATGTTGTCGGTGTGGTCTTTGCTTGATTTTTGATCTCAGGGTTCTTGGTCTGAATCCGGCTGACATGCCCCAATGTGTTTTTTTTTCTGACGGAAAAAAATATAATATGCATACCTACATCTGCTGCGTCCCCCTTCGGGACCGGTGTAAAACTGTATGTCCGTTCCCTTGCCCCTTGCTAGGTGGTAGGCTCAAATTGTAGCCGAATGGGTTGGTACCACGGTGCTGGACGTAAGATGGGCACATAGCAGCCTCGCCTGTGTTGTCTAGTCGAGCATAGCCAGCAATCCAAAGTGAAGTCTCCGGGATAGCACCTTCTCGGAGATGATATTGGGGGGTCGGAGCATGTGCTCTGGTCCCTCTGAGTTAGCCACCCATACAGAACCCATTACATAGAAAAAAAACCGGCCAAGTGCGAGTCGAACTCGCGCACCTTTGTACCGTGTGGGGCTGGTACTTTAAAAGAATAGCACCACTGCATCTCTCCCAGTGTATGTCGTAAAAAGCGACTAAGGGATATGACTCCCTTCTTATATTACTAGGTGGTAGGGTTTAACTCGTCCGGGTTGGTACCACCGCACTGAATGAAAGGTCGGTCGAAAAGGCTATGTAAATAGTTTGGGTTTTCCGTCCAGTTCAGTGTAGCCGGCACGACCGAAGGGAAGCACTGACGTGGCACCAAGTTCACCCGGTGTTATGGGCTGACATCACGGATGTTGTAGGTGATGTAGCCAACCGTGTCAGTTTCCATAAAAAAAAACCGAGGGTTCCGTATCGCCATTTCATGGCTGGCGCCACTCACGCCATCTATATGGCGTGTTATGAAATGCTTCATATTAGTTAAATGTCATGATTAGTTAAAATGCTTCATAATCTATTCGGTAGATGGCGCGCGCGTATACAGTTTTTGGTTTCTTCTATGGGCACCCCCGTGATTTTTTTACTTTTTCTTATTTTTATGATTTGTTTTTATATCGGTCATATTAACACATATTCTGTGAAAATTTCAACGGGCTACCTATTACAGTTCCAGAGATACAGCCCTCGGACAGAAAGACGGATGGACAGACAGACGGACAGACGGACAGACAGACAGACAGACAGACGGCGTAGGCTTAGTAATAGGAACCAGACCCCATCTTTATAATAAACTACTGTAACGCTGCTCTAGCTCCTACTCTAGGAATATTGTCTGTGTGCACACCATTCATAAGATTTACCAGCTCGATGAGTTGATGGCTATTCCGTTATTTTGAATAATTTTCTCGTATGTAGGGCACTCACAATCACACGTACCTACGTTCTCTGCTCGTATTTCGCAAATCTGTAAGCAGGCGCTTAGTTCCTCGTTCACAAGACATTACATAAAAAGGCTTTCAACAAAATGTCGGGAGCATTAAAATGGCGCATTCGAGTGAGAGGCGACAGAAAGTGGGATCCGGTGAAGGAAGCGATAACTCCGAAGACGTTTTGCATTATTGTGTCTTCCTTATTTTCGAGTTATACGTTTTGTAACTCGTTTTATTACTTGCATTACAGACAATAAGAATTTGTTAAAAGAAATATCTTACGTATCTGATGAATTGCTTGCATAACAATTCAAACTTTATTCGAATACAATTTGACAGTTATTTACACAAAATCCTTGCTGCATCAAAAAAATGGCGAGCATTGCTTTTTCCATAGCTCGCTGAGCGTCTTTAAATTTGTGTACCAGGTCAGCCATTCATTTCTTGTTTAATAAATTAAGCGTTGAATGGCTCGTACAGATGTTTTATCTCACGAGCGCGGGTGAGCCATACTTGTAGTTGTAAGGCGTATAGACACGCGCTCCTGTGTGTGTAGCGTTAGCGCAGGTAGCGCTTCCGAGTTTACGCAGACAAAGACAGTGTGCATGTATGTTTACACATTTACACACACACTTATTACTTATTTTCGCAACACAAGCGTGGCTCACCCGCGCTCGTGAGATAAAACATCTGTACCATATATCGAACAGTTAATTAGTATCAAGATCTTTCAAGTAAGACAGCGCCACATATTAACATCACGCCAGTTTGTCGAGGGTATAAGCAGAAACAACGAACGTGACTTCGCACACCTCTGACGGCTCTACTTCGATGTTCTCTTAGGAAAATCGTAGTCATTGTTTCCTGCATAGAAGAGCTATCGGCGTCTTCCCACATGGCCCTTCTTCCTTATGGTTTCCTCGAGGGTTTCTTGCAACTTCAGAGAATGGTCCTGTGACTTATTTTCGCAATACCTTGCTTTCCGTTGTCTCTGCCTACCCCACCGGGAAACAGGCGTGACGCTATGTATGTATGTATGTACCCTGCTTTATCTAATTATTTATAATTTTTTTTTATGTAATCCGATATGGGTGGCTGAGTCAAAGGGGTCAGAGCACATGCACCGATCAGCCAATAATAATATCACCATCAAGAAGGAGCCAGTAATAATTAATAATTATGTTACTTTATTTTTATTTTTTATTTATTTATTTTTTTATGGACACGACATATGGCGCGCATGTTGGCATTCGGATATTATAACTATATTCTATTTGTTACTCCTTGTTGTAACCAAAGAAATAAAAGAAAACATTTTTTAAGTAATGTTTTGAACAAGCGTTCATCAAGCTTACAACATTCCGCTTGTGCCATATAAAATAAAATTAAAATAAAATAATAAATAAAATTACCTCGATTATCTTACAGCGTGTGTGATAATAATGTTATCTTATGTTTTAGAAGATATAGAGTCTAGGAACTTCAGCAGGTATTACATTAAAACATTGAGCTATACGCATTAAAACAATTAATGCTCCCAACTCTATCTGTTCAACCCCAGCTCGCGTGTGTGCCCTCGCAAGATTGGAACCTGCTCGGAAATCCCAACCCCTTTCTAATGCTCCCAACAGATTGTATCGGCTTGTTTATAGTTTTCCCGCCAATACAAGGCCATTAGAGAGCGCGATACGAAACAATTCCGCTCCCAGCTTCCACGCGGTATATCTGCCAAACTTTATCTTGAATTTCTGCTTTGTTTTCGAATTTCGTTTAGTTTTTGTATAAGTTATTTGATTGAATAATAATAATAACATAGTGATAATCGACCGGGAGGCGCGGCGCGCAGCGCTCGTCGACATCACGGATGACGAGAACCTTGTGGAGGCAGAAAAATACTCGATCTGTCTCACGAGGTTACCGACATGTGGCCCGTGGACTCGACAATCGTTGTGCCCATAGTCGTGTCTGCGCATGGGCTGATAGCGAAGAGCCTCGACCATCATCTCAAGAGGCTCTCGCTAGAGCCACTTGCTTGGATCAAGGGTCAGATGCAGAAGGCGATCTTGCTCGACACCGCTCGAATTGTCCGGAGGTTTCTCTCTCTCGGGTCCGACCATCGGTAGCCTGGCTGGGTTCGCCCCTCCGCCGGTGGTGGAAACTCCATTTTGTTATTTTGCATTAACTTTAGATTTAAGTTTTATAATATTATGTAAAATTTATATAAAAAAAGGAAATGTGTAAATAAACGAATAAATAATAATAGGTCCCGTCTAGTGCCCCAGCTACCGGTGGTGGTGGTGCCGTGCAAACAGGCGACGCGCGCGCGACGAAGAAGACTCGACGATGTCGCCGTGCAGTCCGGCGGATACGGAGCTCTCCGAGATGGGGGTGGTGGTGGCCTACGTGGCCACCTACGCTCGAAGCTAGTCTCGCGTCGTCTCGGAGAGCTTCGTAGCCACGGCCTGCACCCGCCGGCGCGCTTGGAGGCTTGTCTCCCGTCGCCGGTGGCGGCGGTATTACCAATTTTATTTAATTTCGTGTACCCCACTACCCGGCGCCTGCACTCGCAATACACCCCTCCGCCCCGCGCATCTACAAGGCCAAATCGCGTCACGTGAGAGCGGCAGGTAGGCTCAAGGCGCGTGGTAACGCCACATGTGGATTTTTGAAGAAGTAGCCCGTGATACCTAGACCAATGTAAAGGCTAAAAACTACTGCAAAATATAGAACAATTTCTTTGTCTATCGATCACACGTTTTTGGTTGTAAAATGTTATCATTTTCTATACAAACTATACGGTAATCAAATGTCGATTTTTTCTTCCGCGTGAACTTTAAAGTCTTGATCTCAGAAACTAAAGAGAATTTGAATGTATTTTTTATAGCAAAATGACGCCATTTATTATACGTACCTATCGTGGCTTTTCTGAGTTCTTATGCGAAGGATCGCAATTTATGAAAAAAAAACAAACCTTATGAAAACTACTACGCGCTACGCCGCGCCGTTGGCGTTACTAGGCGCCTTAAGCGCAAAATCTCAACGTTTAAATGTATAACCCAATTTTTATAACTGTGCACTTGGAGCTGTCAAAGTCGTTAGGTTGGCAGGACTGAATTCACCCCCCGCTTACTTCCTCACCTCTCTGCCGACGCCTATCAGTACACGCCCTTGCTGTGTGTGTGTGTGTGTGTGTGTACTGATAGGCGTCGGCGGAGAGGTGAGGAAGTAAGCGGGGGGTCCATTCAGTCCTGCCAACCTAACGACTTTGACAGCTCGAATTGCACAGTTATAAAAATTGGGTTATAGTACTAGCATTTGCCCGCGGCTTCGTTTCGCGTGACTTTTTGCTCACAGCTAAGGCCGCCGATGACGTAGCCTTATACTTTATAGTCTAAACATCCTGAGAAGTGACAGATTGTAACATTGAAAACTAAATCGATAAAGTGGTTCTCGAGATATAAGAATTTTCATAAATTGATGTACTCGCTTTTGTCCGCGGCATCGCTCGCGTGAAATTTATATTTCAAAAGAAGAAAGTAAATAATAAGTAATAAAACAAAGTAACTTACTTCATGACCTTCCCTTACAAATTTATTATTAGCATTGATGTTACACGGTCGATCGCCGCCGGTCGCCCGTAGAAACTACCTACTCTTTATTTCTTAGAAATAAGTAGGTATTGAGAAGGACCTTGATCGTCTAGAATTTTTTTCTTTAAATTAATATAAGTATATAACTGATACTCAGTACATACCAGTTATTTCAACAGTTTAATCGAGCCTCTAGTCAGATAGGCTTTAATGTCATGACTTCACTAATAAATGTATTGCAATTATTTCCTTACTACTTGTGATGTGTGGCCAAGGAAATTAACTGTAGACCGGCCAAGTCGTGTACTAATGTTATGTGTGGACCTAACTGGCTTATGTGACCTATACAAAACTGAATTTCAGACGAATTTCATAAATTTCAGTAGATGTATTCTAACTATCTCAGATAACCCACCTCGGTGCCAGGCTGTTAAATGAGATCTAGAATAATGAGCGAAGTGGGCCCACTTCCCCGTGAGATTATAATTATAATGGTTTTACCTGCCAGGCAGATAAATCCAATGCGCATTTATTTCCTTTATTTGAGTTCACATCCCTACCGACCGGCAGTTACAGCCAAACCATAAAACGCTAGTGATATACGGCGAGTTCAGATAGTCATAATTTGGGTAATTAATTAGTCATTATATTCGAAGCTTGTCAGCCTCCAGGGAATATGTATCTCATCTCATCTCATCTCACTATAATATCATAAATGTGAAAGTATGTTTGTTTGTTTGTTTGTTTGTTTGTTTGTTCCTCTTTCACGCCTGAACGGCTGGACGGATTTTGACGAAACTTTGTATAGTGGTAGTGTATATCCCGGAGTAACATAATTTTGAAAAAAAGTGGTCAAGTTCGAGACGAGCTCGCGTAAAGAGGGTTCCGTACCATCCCGATTTCTGTGAGAACTAAAAAACTTAGGATTTTCGTTTAGGTTATCCTGTAAATTAAGTGTATATCCCATGGTAAGATAATTTTGAAAAAAAAGTGGTCAAGTTCGAGTCGACCTTGCGTAAAGAGGGTTCCGTACCATCCTGTTTTCTGTGAGAACTTGAAGGCTTAGGATTTTTGTTTAGGTTTTCCTGTAAATGAAGTGTATATTAGGATTTTCGATTAGGGAGAGAGGGAGGGAGCGAGGGGGAGCTATGAACGCGGAACGAAGGGGGAAAGGGGGTGGGGGTAAATAGAGGCATAGATGGAGGGAGGTGAGAGAGGGGCGAGAGGGGAGGTGAAGGGAGGTGGAGGGAGGTGAGGGAGGGCCGAGAGGAGAGGTTGACGTAGAGAGATGGAAGGGAGGGGGGAGGGGAGGGAGCAAGGGTCGGGAGAGGAGCGGAGGTAAGGAGATGAAGGAAGGGGAAGGAGGGTGGGGGAGAAGGAGAGGGAGAGGGAGAGGGAGAGGGAGAGGGAGCGGGAGAGGGAGAGGGAGAGGGAGAGGTAGAGGGAGAGGGAGAGGGAGAGGGAGAGGGAGAGGGAGAGGGAGAGGGAGAGGGAGAGGGAGAGGGAGAGGGAGAGGGAGAGGGAGAGGGAGAGGGAGAGGGAGAGGGAGAGGGAGAGGGAGAGGGAGAGGGAGAGGGAGAGGGAGAGGGAGAGGGAGAGGGAGAGGGAGAGGGAGAGGGAGAGGGAGAGGGAGAGGGAGAGGGAGAGGGAGAGGGAGAGGGAGAGGGAGAGGGAGAGGGAGAGGGAGAGGGAGAGGGAGAGGGAGAGGGAGAGGGAGAGGGAGAGGGAGAGGGAGAGGGAGAGGGAGAGGGAGAGGGAGAGGGAGAGGGAGAGGGAGAGGGAGAGGGAGAGGGAGAGGGAGGAGAGGGAGAGGGAGAGGGAGAGGGAGAGGGAGAGGGAGAGGGAGAGGGAGAGGGAGAGGGAGAATATAAGAGAAACGACAGTTTATTATAATATTTGCGTTTAAATCGGATTTACTGTTAGATCGAGTCTACAGCGAGCGAAGCCGCGGGCAAAAGCTATCCTCCATAAAATTTAAGCCCGATCATCCGAGCCGATCATCTAAATTCAATTAAAATTAGTACCTACATGCACATTTAACTATACGTGACACAGAATAGGCTAAATAAAATTCAGTTCCGGTTACGCTAATAGGTGGAATATTTTACTTTAGTATTTCATTTATTTTAACTGAAGTTTCTTATATTAATAACGATAGTTTTCTCCCGCGGATTCGCTCGCGTGAATTTCGTATTTCAAAAGAAGAAAGTTACTTAACTTAGGCCGGGCCGGAGGGTGAACTGGATTCAGATAAACTATAAACATTCTCAAAGGAAGTAAGTAACATACTAAAGGCGAGGCCGAAGGCCGAGCTGCGTTCAGGAAGAGTATAAACCTTTTCGAAGAAAGTAAGTAACAAAGGGCGAGGCCTAAGGTCGAGCTGCGTTCAGGAAGACTATAATCTTTCCCGAAGAAAGTAAGTAACTAAGGGCCTGGCCGAAGGCCGAGCTGTATCCTGGAAGACGCTGACAGTAAGTAACTATGGGCGATAGTTACTTACTTTCTTCAAGACGGTTTATAGTCTTCCTGAACGCAGCTCGGCTTTCGGCCTCGCCCTCAATTACTTGATTTCTTCGAAAAGGTTTATAGTCTTCCTGAACGCAGCTCGGCCTCCGGCCTCGCTCTTATTTACTTACTTTCTTCGAGAAGGTTTATGGTCTTCCTGAACGCAGCTCGGCCTTCGGCCTCGCTCTTATTTACTTACTTTCTTCGAAAAGGTTATCGTCTTCCTGAACGCAGCTCGGCCTTCGGCCTCGCCCTCAGTTACTTACTTTCTTCGAGAAGGTTTATGGTCTTCCTGAACGTAGCTCGGCGTACGGCCTCGCCTTCTGTTACTTACTTTCTTCGAAAAGGTTATCGTCTTCCTGAACGCAGCTCGGCCTTCGGCCTCGTCCTCAATTACTTCATTTCTTCGAGAAGGTTTATAGTCTTCCTGAACGCAGCTCGGCCTTCGGCCTCGCCCTCAGTTACTTACTTTCATCAAGAAGGTTTATAGTCTTCCTGAACGCAGCTCGGCCTTCGGCCTCGCCCTCAGTTACTTACTTTCTTCGAGAAGGTTTATAGTCTTCCTGAACGCAGCTCGGCCTTCGGCCTCGCCCTTAGTTACTTACTTTCTTCGAGAAGGTTTATTGTCTTCCAGAATGCAGCTCAGCCTGAAGCCTCGCCGTTAGTTACTTACTTTAGTTGAGAAGGTTTATTGTTTACCTTAACGCAGATTGGCCTTAGTTACTTACTTTATTCCTTTGAAATACGAATTTCACGCGAGCGAAGCCGCGGGCAAAAGCTAGTTCACTATATTTCTCTTATTTTATGGTTTGCTATCATGGAGTGAACAATCTCCCGACTCTTGTCGGCAAATACAGAAATTCATGAAGTTCAGAAATTATCCAGTAATGCTTCTCTTTGTTAAGGAAACCCAGTGTAATTTTGATAGGTGTCTCAGAAATGATTGCAATCCTATATTAGTGAAAGTAGATTAATTGCCAAACTAATCCAACAATTATCTTTGCTTGTCATGAGAACTCAAGAAATTAAACTAGAATTTAATCCAAAATATTACGTAATATGATCAGTTCAAACTCTAAATTACTACAGTGAGTTAATTACTTCATGAACCATTAATTGAAAATTATGGTTTTTACTGTTAATATTCTACTGATAAGGTTTCAAATAGGTAGGGAAAGATTAAATTAAACATGGTAAGTATGAACTAATAGCGTTTATTTATTTTATTAACTTCAATTCGATTAGTTCATATATTTCTTAATAAATTCTGTAACGTTCGCTCTTAGGCCGTAATTATATTTATTTGCGAGAAAAAGAGCGAACTGAAAAAAACTCGCTCGGCTTCTTTTCAAAAAACACTTAAATTTATTACAACCATTTATTCTTAATTACAGTTCTATGTGACTTTATTCACTAGACTTCCGCCTAACCGTAACGAAATCTGATATATTCTAATGCAAGCTAGGTGGGTCGCCCTGTAACTCCAAAATTTAATACAAGGAGTTGAAAATTAATATGGGAACAATATACACGGTTTTAGTAAATAGTGCTCAACTCTTATTTGTCCGATAGCTCTAACTCTCAGCTATATCCTGCTGTTAGTCTTAATTAATTAATACTGACTCAATGGAAACATAACCCAAAATAATTCGGACAAATAAAATTCGACTTTCAACACAATAAAAAATGTACTCAGCTGTTCAAACGCCTCTCGCGTCTCCCGTCCCTGCCTCCGACGTCACACACTGACGTGAATTACAATAAGTATGATTTGCTCCACAGAGTTCGAAGGTGGCAAAATACTTAGACAATTTGACTTTAAATATCCAAAATTGGTCCTTAAACGCAACCAAGGAAACATTCGCTCTCTGAGGCGACTCCAACAAAATAAGCCCCGCACAACCCCTTGCGACTTGTTTTGTTACAGCCTTTCCCTCTCCATTTTCCTGCCATCTACACCCAGGCGACCTCTGACATCAAAACTATGAACTTCGCGAAATATCGCATACAATCGTGCTTAGCGCACCAGTCCGCTATAATTTTATCAAATTCCATCCCCACCCGTCAGATGGCGACACCAAATTAGAACAGTTTTAGCAATAATATTTCCGTTCTGTGACGAAAGGCGGCGCTGTATGTATCGATCCGACTGATCGACACGAGAACTTTCCTATGCAAATATTCTAATTTTAATCACAATTTTTACATGACAGAATTACATGATAACTTAATCTATTATTCCATACATTAGTTCGTCTTGATCGCGGTCCATTTAACGCATAATTTCGCTTGTGTTCGTAATTTTACACTGCCTTTGCGATAAGGCCTCAATTCACTGATAATTCGCAACACTCCGCACTTTTTTGAAATTCAACTACAGTTCTGATCTGCCATTGTCACGACGTTCGCGTCGCGCGGGCCGTTTGCTACGCCCTGCGCATTGCACCCGTCCCTCGTCCCACGTGTCTGGTCGCCAGGCTTCTAACGACGCTAACGTGCGCGGTACTGCGCGACCACGGCGGTGTCCCACGCCTTTGGTCTCCAGGCTTCTCTCGACGTTCGCGTGTGGTACGGCCGACCACCGCGATCCGGGCTGACGAGGGAAGCGTGCGATGTCCGATGCGTCGGGTCGCCAGGCTTCTAACGACGCCCACATGTGGTACGGTCGCACCACGGCGATCCGTGCTGACGAGGGAAGCGTGAGATGACCCATGCCTCTGTAATCAATTTCATATACGTGCACAGTACTTGCATTCTTTTCCAATTTCGCGTAAGGACATTTTTTTTTCAATTTCCCAGAACGGTTTGCTTTTTCTACCACGCACCCCGCCCGATTTCGTCTCACGGTACTCGGGAAGCGACAGCTGAAAGCTATTATGACGCGCCACATAGGTTTATTTATGAGTTTTCTAGTGTGTCATTCTGCCAAACACTTGCACCTTTTCCTCTCACAGTTCAACCTTTTTTTGTCCGTTAGCCGCACAAAAAAAACCGCTTCTCACCCATTTCTACTCTAAATGTCAGAGCGAATTGAGATTTCTTGGTGATTACAAAAATATTCAAACTATATTTTAAGCAAATTTACGACGACACTATGCGATAACACTCTAGTGGTTTTAGCGGTTCCCACATTCCCCTCTCATGAAAGGAAACTGAAATTTATTTCAGTTGACTATCATCTAAACTATTAACTTCTCCTTTTCTTATCCATTTTTTTTTAACACTATTCTCTTTATACGGTTTTATCTATCCCACAACTCCTACAGAAAGAATGTCGCTCTGACCAACTAATTCTATCTCACTGTCGTACGTAAACAATGTCGCTAAACATACCGCTCGTATAAAAAAAAATTTACCGCTAACCTATATCAGCTGTGTTCCGTCCGAGCGAGGCGCCAGCGCCCGCCGCGCCGGCGGCGCGTGCCCCCAGCGGTTCGCCGCCCTATTCAAGTTTTTTTTTTCTTTCCCTTTTTTTTTTGTCGCGGTCGTAAACGGTTGGTGTGCATTTTTTTGTTCTTCCTACAATGCAATGTTTGCGTTAGAACGTCAGCTGATCTGTATTGTTAGATTTGTTTACAAAGTACCTTGACAGGTGTATTGCGTTGAAATCTCCTCGAATATTTTTGGTTCGATCAATGTGTAAACGTTCGCGTGCGGTACAGCCGCAATTAAATAAACTGCTTCGTATAATGGCTGAAACTTCCCAATGACTTTATGATCCTTATCTGACCGTGGCATAATCCGTAATTTTACAAGGTCACCTATGTTGTATCGTATGATCCTATGTACTTTATTGAAGTACATTTCTCTCCTTTCGGCCGACTGCCTCAAATGTACCCGCGCGCGTTTGCATATCTCATCCAAATCAAGGTTGGTTTCGAGGGGCGGCTGATAGCCTTTCAGTAATTTGTCTGTTGTGAGCTTCGTAGACTTTCCCCATACTAATTCGTTTGGAGTGTAATTCGTACTAGCATGAACAGTTTCATTATATGTTGCCTGTATTCTTGGTAGCACATTTAACCAGCTGTTGTGTCTCTCGCCACAATAGGCCTTAAAAAACCGGCCTAACTCTTTACTGACGCGTTCCGTCGAATTTGGTCGTGGATTTCGAACGGTGGTGTGTGAAATCTTAACACCGAGTTTAGTTAACTCTGCCTCCCATGTCTTCGATGTGAATTGAGATCCATTATCGCTGACGATTCGTTTTGTTGGTACCTCTTCAATGAACTTTTTTTTTATACACATTATCGCCGCTTTTGATGTGGCCTTTCTCAATGCATACAGCCGTATCAGTTTACTGAAAGCATCTTGCAGTACGAAAATTTACGACACGCCGTACTTACTCTTTGGTAGGGGTCCAAAAAAAGTCAGAAAAAATTATTTCCCCTATATCAGTCGCGATTACGGGCTTACACGCCCCTACCGCCGGGAAAGACTCTTGTTTCGTTCGTTGACAAAGGTCGCAAGTTCTTATAACGCGTGCTATTTCGCGTGACATACGTTTGAAATAATAACGTGTCTTCATTAATGAATGTACTTTATATCTGCCGAAATGTCCGATTGTTTCATGAACATATGTGATTAATGACTCCCGCATCTCGTCAGGTATCACCAGTGTGTATCCTCGATTATTATCACGCTCGTATTTTAATACTCCGTCAATCATCTTGTCATATAAGTGTACATTGAATTCATTCCGCTTTTAAATATATCTTCTAGCGTGGACGGAACCGCACACGCTAATTTTCCGCGTTTCCCGGCGCCTTGTCGTCTTGGTTCACGCTTGCACCTGTCGCCGCCGCATTCTTCTGTGCTCCTGTCTCTGCAACCCAGTTTATGGCTCTAAATTGCTGTGGTCCATTGTGCGTGCCGTTTCTCACCCAGCCCCGCCGACCGTTACCGCGGCGCGCGCCCCTTATCTCCGCCCTTCCTCGTAGATTATTATTATTGTTATAAGCTGTCCCGTACATGGAAGCAGATACAACGGCATGACCCCGTCCAGCTGTTTGATAACGGTTCGGTTGCCATGTGTGGCCTCTGTTCGGTTTCCAATGTCCTCGTTCACTTTTTTGGTTTGTGATTTGGCTCGTCGATTGTATAATACTATTTGAGCCGCTTGCTGCTCTCACGACAACGTTTTGTTCTAAGTTTCTTAGAAAATCTGCGGCTTCGAAAACGTTCACTTCGCCTTTACTCGTGAACCACAACTGCTGTATATTAATGGGGAAATGCCTCATGGCGCTATTGACGAGGTCGTTTTGTCCCAGCGGTATGTTCAGTCCTTGGACCTTTTCCACTTGTTCAGCGAAATGTTCCCCCATGCTTAGTCCTTGTGCTGGGTTCCAGATAGTGTTCATCAAGCGAAATTTCGCGGCCTCTTGCTGCTGTGCTCCCCAGTAGACACTTCGGAAATCTGTCTCAAAAGTGTCCCAGGTGTCCCAATTCTCTTGGTACATTCCCAATACTTTAGCAGCCGTACCTGTCAGACTCCCAATAGCAATCTCTACAATTCTATCCTTAGCGCCGATTGCGTTGATGTACATCTTTAGTTTCTTCAGAAATCGAATCGGACTCGTCTCATCTCTCCCATTAAAAACCGGTTTATCAACCGTTGGCTTTATCACGTACACGCTTCTCGCGCTGTTGGTGGACGCTTCCGAACTTAGCGAGGCAGCTTCAGCTACCGCCCCCACCGCTGGTTGACTAGTAGTCGAAATGTTTTCCGCCTCTGTCGAATCCTGTCTGCCTTTTTCTAGATCAGTTAGGCGATTGAAGATCTGCTCCAGCTTTTGGCTTAGCCCCATGAGCAGTTCACTCGACATGTCTTCCTGTGATACCTCCTCCCGTCTAGTGCTCTTGCTTGGCACATTCTTGGATGTAGATGCGCTCGCGCGCTTTCTTCCGCGACGCCGATTCGGTTCAGACATGTTTCCTACCCCCCCTAGCCTATCACTAGCCACTAATACAAATTAAACCTAACAAGATACGCCTAAATTATAAATTCCGATTCAGTTTAGCACCCTATGTAACGGAAACCTACCACGCTTCCCTAAACCGCCTAGAACAAAACTACCTACTCATATATCTAGCCTAACTCGACCTTACCGGACTCGTAACTACGATCCCAACACTACTACGCCTACGTACTACCTACTACTCAACTACTACCCTAACCGTAAGAACCGATAACGACGTTTAACGCAATTATTATCTAACTAATAAAAAAAATCACTATCCTACCGTACTCGAATACTAACTAACGAAAGGAAATTTAATTAATTTTAGTAAATTATTATTTTCTTAATTATGTTTAAATAAATGAAATTACTTCTATATAGTGAACATGCAACCCGCGCGCGTAGCTCGGTTACGAAGTTACCTACTTAAGCCGCCTAGACTACGTGCAATTTATTCTATATTACTAACAAGCCCTAGCTCTACAAACCGAACCGCTCAACCTCCCACGATAACACGAATGATACGTTACAAGTTTGGCAGAATAGTTCACAGAAAACACACAAATACACATTTACATACAACAATACACTAAAATAGTTAGCGTACACAATTATTATTTCCTGAAAAGAAACACGATGTTGATAGTTTAAGCGATCCACCCAGTTCTACCTTTCAATAGAAATGTTAGGCAATAAATAGAAAAACCAATCTCCCCTCTCCGACATTCAAAATCTTAGCAGTATACTTAATTTTTATTAATAATTTTTTTCTTTTATTCCTACGTTGTGTTTGTTACCTTTATTCTTGTCTGAACTGATCTGAACTTCATCAGTTTCGAGACATATCCTGTGCACGGTCTCTCACTTGAGAAGGACCTTGATCGTCTAGAATTTTTTTCTTTAAATTAATATAAGTATATAACTGATACTCAGTACATACCAGTTATTTCAACAGTTTAATCGAGCCTCTAGTCAGATAGGCTTTAATGTCATGACTTCACTAATAAATGTATTGCAATTATTTCCTTACTACTTGTGATGTGTGGCCAAGGAAATTAACTGTAGACCGGCCAAGTCGTGTACTAATGTTATGTGTGGACCTAACTGGCTTATGTGACCTATACAAAACTGAATTTCAGACGAATTTCATAAATTTCAGTAGATGTATTCTAACTATCTCAGATAACCCACCTCGGTGCCAGGCTGTTAAATGAGATCTAGAATAATGAGCGAAGTGGGCCCACTTCCCCGTGAGATTATAATTATAATGGTTTTACCTGCCAGGCAGATAAATCCAATGCGCATTTATTTCCTTTATTTGAGTTCACATCCCTACCGACCGGCAGTTACAGCCAAACCATAAAACGCTAGTGATATACGGCGAGTTCAGATAGTCATAATTTGGGTAATTAATTAGTCATTATATTCGAAGCTTGTCAGCCTCCAGGGAATATGTATTCACTATATTTCTCTTATTTTATGGTTTGCTATCATGGAGTGAACAATCTCCCGACTCTTGTCGGCAAATACAGACATTCATGAAGTTCAGAAATTATCCAGTAATGCTTCTCTTTGTTAAGGAAACCCAGTGTAATTTTGATAGGTGTCTCAGAAATGATTGCAATCCTATATTAGTGAAAGTAGATTAATTGCCAAACTAATCCAACAATTATCTTTGCTTGTCATGAGAACTCAAGAAATTAAACTAGAATTTAATCCAAAATATTACGTAATATGATCAGTTCAAACTCTAAATTACTACAGTGAGTTAATTACTTCATGAACCATTAATTGAAAATTATGGTTTTTACTGTTAATATTCTACTGATAAGGTTTCAAATAGGTAGGGAAAGATTAAATTAAACATGGTAAGTATGAACTAATAGCGTTTATTTATTTTATTAACTTCAATTCGATTAGTTCATATATTTCTTAATAAATTCTGTAACGTTCGCTCTTAGGCCGTAATTATATTTATTTGCGAGAAAAAGAGCGAACTGAAAAAAACTCGCTCGGCTTCTTTTCAAAAAACACTTAAATTTATTACAACCATGAATTCTTAATTACAGTTCTATGTGACTTTATTCACTAGACTTCCGCCTAACCGTAACGAAATCTGATATATTCTAATGCAAGCTAGGTGGGTCGCCCTGTAACTCCAAAATTTAATACAAGGAGTTGAAAATTAATATGGGAACAATATACACGGTTTTAGTAAATAGTGCTCAACTCTTATTTGTCCGATAGCTCTAACTCTCAGCTATATCCTGCTGTTAGTCTTAATTAATTAATACTGACTCAATGGAAACATAACCCAAAATAATTCGGACAAATAAAATTCGACTTTCAACACAATAAAAAATGTACTCAGCTGTTCAAACGCCTCTCGCGTCTCCCGTCCCTGCCTCCGACGTCACACACTGACGTGAATTACAATAAGTATGATTTGCTCCACAGAGTTCGAAGGTGGCAAAATACTTAGACAATTTGACTTTAAATATCCAAAATTGGTCCTTAAACGCAACCAAGGAAACATTCGCTCTCTGAGGCGACTCCAACAAAATAAGCCCCGCACAACCCCTTGCGACTTGTTTTGTTACAGCCTTTCCCTCTCCATTTTCCTGCCATCTACACCCAGGCGACCTCTGACATCAAAACTATGAACTTCGCGAAATATCGCATACAATCGTGCTTAGCGCACCAGTCCGCTATAATTTTATCAAATTCCATCCCCACCCGTCAGATGGCGACACCAAATTAGAACAGTTTTAGCAATAATATTTCCGTTCTGTGACGAAAGGCGGCGCTGTATGTATCGATCCGACTGATCGACACGAGAACTTTCCTATGCAAATATTCTAATTTTAATCACAATTTTTACATGACAGAATTACATGATAACTTAATCTATTATTCCATACATTAGTTCGTCTTGATCGCGGTCCATTTAACGCATAATTTCGCTTGTGTTCGTAATTTTACACTGCCTTTGCGATAAGGCCTCAATTCACTGATAATTCGCAACACTCCGCACTTTTTTGAAATTCAACTACAGTTCTGATCTGCCATTGTCACGACGTTCGCGTCGCGCGGGCCGTTTGCTACGCCCTGCGCATTGCACCCGTCCCTCGTCCCACGTGTCTGGTCGCCAGGCTTCTAACGACGCTAACGTGCGCGGTACTGCGCGACCACGGCGGTGTCCCACGCCTTTGGTCTCCAGGCTTCTCTCGACGTTCGCGTGTGGTACGGCCGACCACCGCGATCCGGGCTGACGAGGGAAGCGTGCGATGTCCGATGCGTCGGGTCGCCAGGCTTCTAACGACGCCCACATGTGGTACGGTCGCACCACGGCGATCCGTGCTGACGAGGGAAGCGTGAGATGACCCATGCCTCTGTAATCAATTTCATATACGTGCACAGTACTTGCATTCTTTTCCAATTTCGCGTAAGGACATTTTTTTTTCAATTTCCCAGAACGGTTTGCTTTTTCTACCACGCACCCCGCCCGATTTCGTCTCACGGTACTCGGGGAGCGACAGCTGAAAGCTATTATGACGCGCCACATAGGTTTATTTATGAGTTTTCTAGTGTGTCATTCTGCCAAACACTTGCATCTTTTCCTCTCACAGTTCAACCTTTTTTTGTCCGTTAGCCGCACAAAAAAAACCGCTTCTCACCCATTTCTACTCTAAATGTCAGAGCGAATTGAGATTTCTTGGTGATTACAAAAATATTCAAACTATATTTTAAGCAAATTTACGACGACACTATGCGATAACACTCTAGTGGTTTTAGCGGTTCCCACAGTATTAATATTACTGCGCCATTTTGGGCCGATATAGACCATCCGGCGGACGATAGGTTAATATACATTATATACACAGTAACAAAATTATATATAGCAAAACTTATACAATTCATCATATGAGTCGTCTAGTTGCAAAACCCGCCATAAGAGTTTTGGCAAAATGTTCAGAAACGAAAAAAACATTTTTATTTTCTTTAGGATCAATGTTCTAACACACCTATTATAATATAGCGGATTTTGCGGCAAACTGTAAAATTTATGATAGATTTTGTATACGAAATAGCAGGTTTAGACACAAATTGTATGGACGGAACTGTTTGCGTTTACACACAGATTTAAACCCAATTTATATGCTCATTTGAGTCAAAATTCATTATCGCGGATTCTGCAACTAGACGACTCATATGTCACTTCGTTTGGCGGCCAAGATTTCTGATCGCACACCGCACCGCGGCCGCGGCGGCGTCCTTCCAAGCCGCAATTTGCAGGTTTCACCTCCACTAGTTATTTCTTATTTCTCCCGAGAGCGATCACTCAATGCTCGCCGAGGCCGACCACGGTTCGCGGAAAGGCCGATACTCCGCGGGGACGCCAAAGCACATTTTCTTTTAGACATTATTTATTTCTTAGAATCATTTGCTTTCTCGGTGAACATAGGTTGTGAGTGCCTTTTATTACTTTCTCTGAAAGTTATCGACGAAAAAACCATCCATGGCGACGGTTTTAGGCTTATACTTTACTTTTCGAAACAGGCTAGTACTGAGAGTTGCTATCTCATGTTTACCATAGTCAGAGACGCGCGGCTGATCGTTAGATCCTGCCCATTATCCCCACCACGCCTGCTTAATGCTTTCATTTTGTTAAGGCGCGTTTATACTTGTCGTACTTGTACTGTGTACTTGGCTCGGCGGACGCGGCGCGCGGTACGGTATCATTTGTTTTTTCGTCGATTGCATTGCAATGGACGCTTTGCTCGTTTCACAGTTCGTTCGTTCGTGTTACAGGCGGATTCGGTTGTTGAATCAGCCATGTCACCAACTTTCAGACGGGATAATGAAAAAACAGAAAGAAAACTGAATGTTGACACGTATGCACTGCGCGAGGTTGGAAACACTACTGAGCGTGGCAGCAGCGCGCGGCTAGCCGGCGGCCCGTATGACCGCAGCTTTAACGAGTCGACGTGGACCAATAGCGCTTCACTGCGCATTGTTATTACCGTTCTAGTACTGGCTTGTCTCGCGAAATAGAGTATAGTAGCATACTGCGCGCCACGTTACTGCCGTACTGACTTAGAATTTTTTGTAATATTTAAAGCACGACATGTGCCGCCGAGCCAACCATAAGGTGTCTAACGAGGTCCATGGACATTAGTATACGGGGGTTGCGAATGCGATAACGGCCTCGTAGGTGCCCGTTGGAGGACCTAGAAATTATATTATTTCACGTTTTTTTTCCTAAGTTCATATTATTTATATTAATTTGATATACCTAATTATAAAACAAATATAGGTTTAATTAACCCTTTGGCTAAACACACAAAAACAAAACGGCATTACCGCGCCGGCGTGGCGGCTGGAGACAGGCCTCCCATTGCATTATTATTAGGCTACATTTGAGACTGGGTAGGTACTTCGGATTGAGAAAGTTCTATAAAGCAAAACTTTACCCAATTTGGTGTGTCCCTTTCATGCCTTGGTCTATGAAATCTAACTGATTTCTGTGACCTCAAGTGTTTGAACAGTAAAATAACTTTTCAGTGGTCGTCTAGGGGTGAGTGAAAAACAATGATGTAGGAGCTCGTTTTCTGGCCCGTTTGACTCAGCTACCTATACCCTAGGCTTGCCATACGTTCGGGATTGGGCCGGACTGTTCTGCATTTGGATGGTCCGTCAGGAATTCCGTCAGATTTGTTCGGAATGTATGCAAGATGTAAAGTTTAATATTACGCTACAGATTTATGTAAATATCTTATGTAAATGTATGTAATTTAATTATCCTATCTTTTTAAATAAGTGAACAAATTTCATTAGTTAATTCGTACCGCGTGGGGTCGGTACTTAAAAAGAATAGCCCCACTGCATGTCTCCCCGTCGCATGTCGTAAAAGTCGACTAAGGGATAAGGAAATTCGTCAGCCTCGGTAGCTTAGTGGTGCGGTCAGTCGACTGTTGTTAAGCAACGCTGAGCGCGGTCAGTACTTGGATGGGTGACCGCTCGACCGTTGGAGGGTGACCGTAGTTCGGATTCCACGTTAAACTGTAGGTTCCTTCCCTTCTATTACCTTACTAGGTGGTAGGGTTTATCCCGGCCGGCTTGGTACCACCGCACTGAACGAAACGCCGGTCGAAACGGCTATGTAAATAGTTCGTGTTTTCCGTCCAGTTCAGTGTAGCCGGCGCGAAATGAAGGGAAGCACTGACATGGCACCTAGTTCACCCGGTGTTATGGGCTGACATCACGGACGTTTTAGGTGATGTGTCAGCCAACCGTGTCAGGTTCCAGAAAAAAAAACATTTTACTCAACAACGCTAGCTTTTTTTTTCTGGAAAACCTGGATGGAGGCGGATAACCTACATACAACGTCAATTTCATTCACAAAAAGCTTTTTGCCCTCGGCTTGGAGTAATTTCGCTACTGTGAGGCCCTTGGATGAGATAGGGTTATATACTATATATAAAAAATATTCGTCGTATATAATTTTGATAAGTAAAGCAGGTAAAACTGAGCGTCCGGCGTGCGCCATGTCGCGTTTCCCATAAAAACCGGCCAAGTGCGAGTCAAACTCGCGCACCGAGGTTCCGTATCGCCATGTCATGGCTAGCGCCACTCACGCCATCTAGATGGCGTGTTATGAAATGCTTCATATTAGTTAAATGTCATGATTAGTTAAAATGCTTCATAATCTATTCGGTAGATGGCGCGCGCGCATACACTTTTTGGTTTCTTCTGCGGGAACCCCCGCGATTTTTTTACTTTTTCTTATTTTTCTTATTTGTTGTTATATCGGCAATAGTAACAGATATTCTGTGAAAATTTCAACGGGCTACCTATTACGGTTCAAGAGATACAGCCCTCGGAAAGACAGACGGACGGACGGACAGACAGACAGGCAGACAGACAGACGGCATAGGCTTAGTAATAGGGTCCCGTACCGGATACGGAACCCTAAAAAAGCTATTAAATATGCATCATGTTTTAAGCTATTAAATATGTTCATGATTTGATGTGGCGCCCGGCATTGAGCCTGAAAAATTATGGCCATCCTAACTATATACCGGATTGCATAAAAATAATATTGTATTATCAAAATTTTTTCATAACTTTTTTTTCTCTCTATAAAATATATTTAAAAATTTGAGTCCGCCTAGAAGGCCGTAGAAAGAAATTCAGCCCGTCCTTCAATCTCAAATTTCAAATAAAACGTCGAGATGAGAGCAAATTGCGCCGTAGTAGGCGAGCGGGCTGGCGCGGGGGTGCACAGAACATCGAATAATGCGCCTGCATGTAGGTACCTGTAGAAATGTCTAACAGGCTGCAAAACCATACCACTGCAAATTTATTTATTTATTGATTTATTTATTATAGGTTTACCAACGGGTCTGAAACATTTACATTCGCATACACAAGTCATTGACCTAAACAAAACTTTTTAGGTTTGTTTTATTAAATCGATGACAAAAGTAGAAAGTTTTAAGCTATAGTGCAGCCCCAATGACGGGCAAACACCTCCTTCTTTAATTAATTACTGGCTTTACAACATAGATGGATGACACTTGCGCACAATGAGAACTGAGAAGTACCAGGAGCCAAACGACAGAGCATTCGCAGCAGCACGGTGGCAGGCAGAGCGAGCAGACAGAGTCAACTATATTTTAACCGCGTTGTCTTTAGCTCATACAAATACATACATATACATACATAGCGTCACGCCTGTTTCCCGCAAAGGCGCAAATATAGATAAAAAAATCTGTGAACAATATATTATGTTATGTATTGGTCTTTAATTAACAAACATAGCTAAAAAGTATATTTTACTACTTTGAATAAACATCCAAAAAATAACGAGAAGTACGAAAATTGTACTTTCAAGTTAAATTCTCTTGAGAAGCATGAATTGTTTCAATACAAGACCCTCATAGAAATATATAGATAATATTTTTCCCTACAATCGTAGTTAAGAAAATATTTTTTTCCTTATTTACAACACGAACTCGCGCACCGAGGGTTCCGTATCGCCATGTCATGGCTAGCGCCACTCACGCCATCTAGATGGCGTGTTGTGAAATGCTCCATATTAGTTAAATGCCATGAGTAGTTAAAATGCTTCATAATCTATTCGGTAGATGGCGCGCGCGCATACACTTTTTGGTTTCTTCTATGAGAACCCCGTGATTTTTTTTACTTTTTCTTATTTTTATTATTTGCTGTTATATCTGCCATAATAAATTAATAACACATATTCTGTGAACATTTCAACGGGCTACCTATTACGGTTCAAGAGATACAGACGGACGGACGGACGGACGGACGGACGGACGGACGGACGGACGGACGGACGGACAGACAGACATACAGACAGACGGCGTAGGCTTTTTAATAGGGTCCCGTATCGGATACGTAACCCTAAAAATGTCCTTTCCATAGATACGACACGAGTATCTTGTCTTGTGGCTTCCCTAGGCGGGCGAATGTTCCAGCACGTAGTCTTGTTGGGCGGGCGACAACGGGGCGCGAGGGCGGGGAGGGGTGAGGGATGCGGCGAAGGTGATGAATAAACCCGCTTCTTGTATGTTGGGCACGCGTCGCTGAAACCATCGTCGCGCTGTCGTCGTCCCGTTGTACCGCTGCCCTGTGTCCGGGTTAATTACAAATTATATTAGGAGGATTCGATAGGACATTTTAAACCAAATTTTTTATATTTTTCAACTTCAAACAAAAATGTTGTTCTATGAAGTGCATAATATGACAAAAATATTTTTTAAACTAGATAATATGTACTAAACACTAAAGCAGGCTTTTTAAATATACAGTATTTTTTCATGGTGAAAAAAAATTCTGAATGCTTATGTCAAGCTAGCTCCATACTGGATAATTATTTTGGAATAAAATTTACGTCATTATATAGGGAATTTAATTTTCTAGACACTAAAGCAGCACTATTTGAAAAACAAATCCTAATAATTTTTAAACAAACAAAAACTACAAAATTCACCATATAAACGTGCGCACTGCGCTCGATTGCTCAGTGCCGCCGACTCGATCTTTGTTTTGCCATATGAATCCTCTTATACGAAACGTTCAACCAAAACGTTCGTTGTACCGTGTAGCGTGTGGGGCTGGTACTTTAAAAGAATAGCCCCATTGCATGTCTCCCCGTGTATGTCGTAAAAGGCGACTAAGGGATATGACTTCCTTCTTATATTACTAGGTGGTAGGGTTTAACCCGCCCGCGTTGGTACCAGCGCACTGGATGAAAGGTCGGTCGAAACGGCAATGTAAATAGTTTGTGTTTTCCGTCCAGTTCAGTGTAGCCGGCACGGCCGAAGGGAAGCACTGACGTGGCACCATGTTCACCCAGTGTTATGGGCTGACATTGCGGATGTTGTTGGTGATGTAGCCAACCGTGTCAGTTTCCATTAAAAAAAACTACGAGTTTTTGGTCTTTACTGTGGATACTTTTGGGGGCATGGAGCCCGGACGCGATCAGTTTTTCCAAGAAACTGGGAAAACTACTCATTGACGCGTCTAGGGACCGCCGCCGTGCCCGGGCGCATTTCAAGCAGCGGATCAGCCTGGCTATCCAGAGGGGGGACGCCGCTTCAGTCATGGTGACCATGTTAATGATCCCTACGGACTATTATTTTTATTTATAGTTATATTTATTTTCATAGTTAATTTTGTTATTTTTGGTCTAGATTTAATTATTTTTAAGTATTATATTTCAAATAAAGTATTAGGTATGTATTAGGTAATAATATTAGAATTGCAAATGGTGAGGTAATATCAATTGCAATTGGCGAGGTAATTGAGAATGGAGAGGTGGTATCGCTTATTCCATGGGTAGTGCTCGGAGGAGCTGTTTAACGCGATCCCGCCGTCCCCTTTCCACCTCCGCACCACGCGCACTGAGCAGGGATTGCATCCATATACGCTGGACTTACCGCGCATGCGTACCAATCGATTCTGCAGATCTTTCCTGTACAGAACCGGTAAACTCTGGAACGCTCTCCCTGCTCATATATTTCCCCCCAAGTAAATTCTCGGGTCCTTCAAGAGGGGCGTGAATGGGCACCTGTCAGGCCGGCATGGCATTCGCAACCCCCGAATACGACCGAATGTCCATGGGTGCCGTTAGACACCTTATGGGTGCCTCGGCGCCACATGTCGAGCTAACAATAAAAAAAAATGTATCTAACGTTAAAAAGTCGTACCCACTACTGCAAACTTAACATATATCTATATGTATGTTATAATATGTATGATGTTCTGATGAATTTGCTTCCCTCATCCTACCTCCTCCTGTTCGCATTCGCCAAACCGACCATTCCATACCTAGTGGAACACCCCTTCGTAGTCGACAGAAGAGTTCTTCGAACGGCGCTCTAGATAGTTCTTGTGTCGCACTGCAAAGGTGTGCAATGGGCTTCCGGGGAATATCTTTTCCTATTTCTATAATCCACGGATCTTCAAACCTTTCCCCAGCGACTTGTCGTGAAGGAGGCTGAATGGTTTGCCGTTTACAGGTTTGAAGTTGAATTTTTGGAGGGAAACACTGCGGTGTGGATTTTAAGTGTTTAAATTGAAATACATACATACACCCAGGAAACACATTCGGTCACAATTTGGTCGCCGTTCTAGAACCGCAACAAAGAATTGTGTGCACACTTAAAAAAATTTTGGTCGCAGAGTGCACACCGCACGGTCGCAGTTACCAAAAGTGGGGAAGAAATCGCTTCATTAGGTAACTTTTTGCTACCAAAAAAAGCAATCGACGTTACCACACATTTGCGACTAGTTTGTGACATTATTTCCGAATTATCCCGAATGAACGTGAGACAAACGATTAGACAAACGTCTTTGCAAATGAGAGACAAAAACAAAAGTAGAATCAAGAGCGTTCGATAATCATTGTCGCCTTTTTATTACCCAGCTGTTCGCAACTGTTCGTAAATGAATTAGGCATTTCGTCATCGTGGATATTCGACTGTTCGCGGGTAAAATTTCCCTGCGAAGTCAATTTTTACGATTGAATTTTAAAAGTAAATATATATTTTTAAAGCGCCCTTCCAATACAGCAAAATTACAAAGTGCATGATACTTAGACAGTACATGAAAATTGTGAAATGTTCTTAAAGAAGACTTCCAAAAGGGCTTGAAGTACTTTTCTTGCTCTCGTGTACCAAATAAAATCGAAGATTTTGTAATTTTTGCTGATATTCGTAGGCAATAACATCTTGTACGTTATAGCTCAATTTTGTTCCAATATGGCGCAAGCAAACCGCGGTGCGACCACTTTACGTTCAAAATGTTACCGAAATAATATTGAATTTTTTTCTTGCAGCCCTTCTCAAACTGCAATATTTTAAAATGCCGTATTCCATTGTAATAACGCGGGAAATGAATTCCAACGCTGTTACAGCTGTTCCGAGCGAATGGGGGAACGGGTAAATTCTACATTGGCCCACAAAATGTTCGAAATCTTCTTTAGAGTCACTTCGAACTACGGATTTATATATATGTATATTCAAGAAATAAAATAGATAGATAGATAGAAAATTCTTTATTGCTCCAGTAAACATTAGACAATAAAAATACATTGGAAAATTTACATAAGGCGCAAAGGCGGACTTATCGCTTACAGAGATTTCTTACAGTCAACCTTTGGATGTTTGAGATTCGATAATATAGTGGAATGTAGGTAGGTAGTAGCAAAAGAGGTGACAATTGAAGATAAAATAATAATAAGAATACTTATTAACAATACATATAATTACATGCTAGTAAAATACCGCACTGAATGAAAGGTCGGTCGAAACGGCTATGTAAATAGTTTGTGTTTTCCGTCCAGTTCAGTGTAGCCGGCACGACCGAAGGGAAGCACTGACGTGGCACCAAGTTCAACCGGTGTTATGGGCTTACATCACGGAGGTTGTAGGTGTAGTGTGTTGTAGGTAGGCATCACCTACAACATCCGTGATGATCCGTGATGTCATAACACCGGGTGAACTAGGTGCCATGTCAATGCTTCCCTTCATTTCATGTCGGCTACACTGAACTGGACAGAAAACACGAACTATTTACATAGCCGTTTCCACCGACGTTTCGCTCAGTGCGGTGGTACCAACCTGGTCGGGATAAACCCTACCACCTTGTAACTGATACGTTCTCCGTTCCTGCCGTTGTCGTTTTTGTTTATATGAAATATAAAACACCGGAGCTAAACAATTTTATTTCGACCGAAATAAATTTAATTGTTTATTTTTTTGTAATGAAGTTCATTGAGCTTTATTGAGACATCACTTCTCATCACTTTAGATATTAAAAAAATACCTCAATTGCACTCCGGGAGTGCCGGCAGAAGTGAAAACTTTTTGTATTTCCGAAAATAATTCTTAGGTGGTTATAAAAAAAACTAAACACCCTAAAAAAAATTGAACACCGTAACATTGCTTAAAAAAGAAAACAAAAGAAAAAAAAACAAAAAAAATTTTGTGGGATTCGAAACCATGGTCAAAAAGTACAAATCCTACACTCTCACCATTGAACCACGAAATCACATAAATGACCAAACGAATATCGGATTCCCTTGATTCGCTTTCGGCTTTACTGTCACTGAGAGACTTAGTAACTTAACCCTTAATGCAATGACTTGAAATGAAATGAAAAATGAAAATATAATTTATTGTACACCGTATAAAAAGGTTACAAAAGGCGAGCTTAATGCCTTGCGGCATTCTTTACGAACTAAACTTTGGGATGTGGAAAACACGTAGGGGCGGACAATGCAGTACTAAACAGGAAACAGTTGTATGAAATATAAATACACACATATGCAAATTGTACAAAGATACATACAATCACTATAAATCCTTGCATATACATAATTACATATACAATAAGAAATATACATACTATAATATACCTACATCAATATACTATACATACATACTTATATACATACTTATGACTTAAGATTACATTTTAAATAACAGGCTACGGATCTGACGCGAATCAGATCTGACGCGAGTTTAACATTTTTTACCCATCCAAAAAAAGTGCCAAGCGCCGCTAAAGAAGTTTTCACTTGAAAAATAAAAAGACAGGAACGTAGATTCGACTGTCTTTATTACTTAGGGGGGTAAAAAACATAAACCCCGAAAGACAATTTTGTATGGAGAAATTTAACTTCCGTCTCGTCTTAATATCATTTATCGTGTATGCTTTTGGTTCATCAGTTTCACAAACGAGGGGTTGGTTAGGAGCAATTCCTGAATTGAATTTCTGGACATGAATAAAGGTAATCTTTGTTCGTAGTCGTATAAACCATACGGCACACAAAATAAAACTTTTTAACAAAAAAATTTACTGACGAGAAAATGAACTAAAAAGCGAAAAATAAAATAAACCTTTTTAGTCTTAATAAAAAGGTAGCCGGGGGGGGGGGGGGGGGGATGAATGAGAAGAGTGGAAGACCGCGTATGGTGGCCTCCCTTGGGTGAGGCCTATGTCCAGCAGTGAACCGACACAGGCTGATGATGATGATGATGATGAGTCTTAATAACTAAACTAGATCCTAAATTAATGTACGTAACTAATTTTGAGTCGGCACCAAACATATTGCAGTACAATCTTGCAGCATAATTTTATATTAAGGTTTGTACCGCCTTCAACTTAATTGCCTGTATCACTAACTCTATAGTATTCAGTTTTCGGTTAAATGTACTCGAATATTGATTTTTTTTAGGTTTCTGCTCCATTCTTGCTCAGTACTGACGAACGAAGACTATTTGAAAAGCACTGTAATGTTCTGGACGGATTTGTCTATTACCAATGTGTAGGAACATTTTAGTCGCCGTTCGGTCACATTGGCGACCGAAATTTTAGTCACAGACGATGAAGCACGGTTCGGTCGTCGTTCGGGAACATTTGCTACCAAAATTAAGGTAGCAATAGTTCGGGCGCCGTTCGGTCGCCGTTCGGGAATATTTGCTACCAAAAATTTTGGTAGCAATAGTTCTGTAGACTTTCGGTCGTTGTTCCGGAACACTTGTGATCAAAATTTTTGTCGCCAATGTGTTGGAACAATGTGTTGGAAGTCGTAGTGACCACACTACGACTTCTTCTCAAACCAGTGACTTCGTTGCGACCGGGTGGTGTTTCCTGGGGCATACATAGCACACCCTGTATCCCGACAATCGAGGTAAGCAGAGTAATCAGTGTTGTGCTGCAATTACTCTTGTAAATTACAGCACAACACCGACCACCACGTTTGTCAATGCATTAGGACAAGGTAACTATCAAGAAGCAAGCAAGGAACGAAGCCCCACCTGCTGCATGACTCGGTGGAAGGACCGTGCCGAGGTGAGAGGTGGTTAGTTAGTCGCCCTTATGCACGGCATCTTGTCATTATCCCTAAGTCACCTTTTACATTATGCACGGGGAGTGAGATGCAGTGGGGCTATTATTTTTAAGCACCGACCCCAAACGATTTAAAACAGCTGTAATTAACCAGAACTCAGGACGCAGCACCAATACCGCGAGTCACACGCCGCCACAGTGCCGCCGCGACCTGAGAATACGCGGCAAAGGGTTAATCTTGGTTAGGGAACGGCGCACCTGAAGGCTGTACTTATTATTATTACCAATTAAAACTGTTCTAGAGAATGAAAGCATTAAGCGAAAGTGAACTTTTATACATCGCTCTGAAGGATGAGATACGTGCAAACTCGCTTTATTCTAGAATGCGTTAATGCGTACCGTGTGGGGCCGGTACTTTAAGAGCATAGCCCCACTGCATCTTTCCCCGTGTGTGTCGTAAAAGGCGACTAAGGGATTTGACTCCCTTCTTATATTAATAGGTGGTAGGGTTTAAGCTGCCCCGGTTGGTTCCACCGCACTAAATAAAAGGTCGGTCGAAACGGCTATGTAAATAGTTTGTGTTTTCCGTCCAGTTCAGTGTAGCCGGCACGACCGAAGGGAACCACTGACGTGGCACCAAGTTCACCCGGTGTTATGGGCTGACATCACGGATATTGTAGGTGATGTAGCCAACCGTTTCCATAAAAAAATATTAAAGGGCGACAAACAAGCCATCTCTTACCTTGGCACGGTTATTCCACCGTAATGAAGTAGGTCTTCGTGCCATTCTTACTGCTTGATTTTTTTATGGATAGCGCAATATGTGGCATCGTTTCACCTACAAGTAGGTGTCTAACGATGCCCAAGAACATTCTTTGATGCACTGGGATTTCGAATGTCATGATGACGTAACAGCTAGTTTATTTAATTTATTTTCCTTCCTTTTAAGTTTCTTTAATTAATTTATCCGATTTCTTGCAGGAAAGCATCAATTACTCTGTGGTGTACCCCGATTGGGGTACATTGGGACGGGATACATCGTACGTGTGCGCCCAGCATGTGTGCGTGCAATGCAAGGTTGACTAGAAGAAATGACTTATAATGATAAGTGTGCCTTTGCAAGCTATTGTCCTTTTGTTGTTATCACCTGTGGATTATTGTCTCTATTGGTCTTTTATATGTTTTTTTTTTTTCATGTATCATTTTTATTGTTTGGTGTGAAATATTAAAGAATTTATATACTTTATTTTAAGTGAGCTATACAGGCTGTTTCAGGATATGGTTTCGTAACTTCATTATTCAAAAGGGGTCCATATTTGAAGACGAAAAGCTCTGAAACATTTTCCCAGATTCAGTCATTTTATAGATAGATACATAGATAGAAATACTTTATTGCTCCAAAAAACATTTAACATAAACACACAATAAGAAATTTACATGAGGGGCAAAGGCGGACTTATCCCTTACAGGGATTTCTCCCAGTCAACCTTTGGATGTTTGAGAGTCGTATGTTGCGAGATATAAGTAGGTAGTAGCAAAAGACTTGAGTGTGGGAATGTAAAATATAATATAAGGAAAATAACTATAATATATTACCTATAATAAAATCCAACGTCTGCTTTCTGTCTGTCTGAGTGTCTGTCTGTCCGCTTATAACTCGAGAACCACTGAACCGATTTTAATAAAACAAAATTCTACGGATAGCTTGATTCTTCCCATCAACTATAGGTTACTTACTATCACGCTAAATGGCTTATGAGGTTAGCAGTGAAGTGAAATATGAGAGCGGGCGGAGCCGCGGGCACAGCTTGTATACTATAAAATACACTACATATAAGTACATACTAGTTAATTAAACGTATAAATTACTATTTATAGATTAAATTAAATACATATGAATTACAATTTATATAATACATAATACCTAAATATATACATACATACTTGTCCATTCAGAATTTAACGATTTTTATAGTACTTTTTGGTGCAAATAGTTTCATCGAGATTTGGTAAAATTACTAACTTGCATGCTTAACTAGTAGAATTGAACTGCATGTAGGTATGTAAGTTCAAAACACTTAAAGTTGAATGACATCAAAAGAAAAAAAAAAAGGGGGACTGGAATTTCGATTTGTGTGATAAGGACTTTTTTCTTCTAATAATGAGTACTTTCTATTCCTGAAGTTTCTCAAGCCTATCCTGAAACACTCTGTATATAGCGAAGCTCGTTCGCCCAAGTACTATTATACCGATATGTGTGTTATGTATGTGTGAATGTAATTTCACCGTTACATATCGCATCACAAATCAGTTTAATATTTTTTAATTCAACTCTTTTTTTTTTTTTTTTATGTGAGCCGGTATGGGTGGCTGCGTCGGAGGGGCCAAAGCACATGCTCTAACCAGCCAATATCACCTCCGAGAAGGTAGGTGCCATACCGGAGACTTCCCTTTGATTGTTGGCTATACTGGACTAGAGGAGAACACAACCGAGGTTGATTGCGGCCATCTTACATCCAGTACGGTGGTACCAACCCAGTCGGCTACAATTTGAGCCTACCACCTAGTAAGGGGCAAGGGAAGGGACCTACAGTTTTACACCGGTTCCGAACGGTGAAGCAGCGGGTGTAGGTATGCATGTAAATTTTTTCGTCAGAAAAAAACTCATTGGTACACGCCGACCGGATTCGAACCTCGGACCTCCCGCATGAGAAGCCGATGCCCAAACCACTCGGCCACCCGCCGCTTAAATGCAAACTAACGTAGTGGAACGTCGCCCATCTCCACTGACTGCCCCTCGGAGCAAAACATCTGAATATTAAACTTGCAACTTGCAACTTGCGCAAGTCGCAAGTTTCCCCAAGTCGCGGCAACTCGCAAAGCCTGCGCGGCAGGTGGAAAACTGCAGGCGTCGGGATTTCGCAGCACGCAGAACATCGAATCCAAAGATTCGGAAGGAGAGTAGATATTCGTCAGCCTCGGCAGCTCAGTGGTGCTGCGGTCGGTCGAATCATATATAAGCACACGTGGGCGCGGTCAGTGGATGGATGGGTGACCGCTCGACCGTCGTCGCTCCAGTTCGGGAGTTGTCTAAGTCACATTTTTAGCGAAAATGAGCTTTGAATGCAGAAATATGCAGAAAAATCTGCTGAATCAACCTGCATTTAAAGCTCATTTTCGCTAAAAATTTGACTTAGACAACTCCTGCAGGTCTATTCTTGTAAATTCTGACAGCGGAATCAGCGCTGTTGTGGCGCTGAGAGCCACTTACCAAAGCGGCTCTCAGCGCCACATCAGCGCTGATTCCGCTGTCAGAATTTACAAGAAGAGACCTGCTGAACTGGAGCGACGCGTTGGAGGCTGACCGTGGGTCGCATTCCACGTAAAACTGTAGGTTTTTTTATGGAAACTGACACGGTTGGCTACATCACCTACAACATCCGTGATGTCAGCCCATAACACCTGGTGAACTAGGTGCCATGTCAGTGCTTCTCTTCGGTCGTGCCGGCTACACTGAACTGGACGGAAAACACAAACTATTTATATAGCCGTTTCGACCGACGTTTCATTCAGTGCGGTGGTATCAACTCGGGCGAGTTGAACCCTACCACCTAGTAAGGTAAGAAGGGAAGGGACCTACAGTTTTACGTGGAAACCGAATCACGGTCAGCCTCCAACTGTCGAGCGGTCACCCATCCAAGTACTGACCGCGCCCAGCGTTGCTTAACCATCAATAGCGACAGTCGACTGTCTGCACCACTGAGCTGTCGAGGCGAGGCTGACTCCTTCCTTTCTTACCTTATTAGGTGGTAAGGTTTAACCCGCCCGGGTTGATACCACAGCACTGAATGTAAGGTCGGTTGAAATGGCTATTTAAATAGTTCGTGTTTTCCGTCCAGTTCAGTGTAGCCGGCACCACCGAAGGGAAGCACTGACATGATACCTAGTTCACAAAGGTGTTATGGGCTGACATCACGAATGTTGTAGGTGATGTAGCCAACCGCGTCAGTTTCCCAATACATATGATAAAAAATTTACAAATTTCCGATTGTATTGAAGACAAGCTGTGCCCGCGGCTCCGCCCGCTCTCATATTTCACTTCACTGCTAACCTCATAAGCTATTTAGCGTGATAGTAAGTAGCCTATAGTTGATGGGAAGAATCAAGCTATAGTCCAGGAAACGAGGAAATTCCTTGTATGGGCTCTTCGGACTAATTCCTCTGTCGCTGAAACTTTGCAGTGTGATAGAGTAGTGTTTAAAATATACGTTTGACAAATTATCTAGGATTTTTGATGTTTGGAAGTTAGGTATTAAAATGAATGAATGCCTAAAAATGAAAATCGCTTATAACTGCTGATGAAAAATTGCTCCGTCCGAAATTCCTTCGGTATATGATATTATATATTAATAAGAGTATATATTAACATTATCTAGGAAAATTTCGATTTCGAATAGGCAGAAATTTGAAAATATCTATTTTGTATCACAACTTCTTCAGAAAAATTGCTCTGTCAATTTTAATTTTTTTATATGTCTTAATTTATTTAAATATATCGCTTTTGACAATTATCTAGGAAATTTTCCATATCGATCACACCTTTACAGATTTTCGGCAATAATTCGCTGTGAAAAATTGCTCCGTCCGAAATTCCTTCGGAATATGATATTATATATTAATAAGAGTATACATACAATATTATCTAGGAAAATTTCGATTTCGAATAGGCAGAAATTTGAAAATACCTATTTTGTATCACAACTTCTTCAGAAAATTGACCATATAAATGCCAAAAGGCACCAACCCACAAATTGGTTAAAAATGAGTTAAATATACCAATTGAGAGCTAATCAACCCTCTATTTTTTGCAGAAAAGACCCAGGCAGGCTACTTGGTATATACTAATAGGTTTCTACACATTCGTCCGCCCAATTGAGGTATATCGCAACAGCAGAAAAGAATTATGCTACTTGGTACTAGCTAACTGGTCAGATTTTTTTTTTTGCGTAAAAGATCCAAGCGAGATGGACTTTTTTGTTTTTAATGAAGTACGCTAAAAGTATTTATCAAAACAGAGCCAAGATATCTGGTTCTTTTTGGCATTATATAATAAAAACAAACTGTATATCGCAAAGTGGAACCAATTTATGTGGTTCTTTTTGGCATTTATAATAAAAACAAACGGTATATTGCAAAAATGAAATCAATTTATGTGGTTGGTTTGCCTTTGGGGACCTATAGTGAGTCTTATTTCATTGGAAATAAGAGTTCTTTTTCTAAAAATAAAATCAAACATGTCTACGTTCTATGAAACAGAACGCCTAATAATAAATAAGTTCAGTTCAGTTCACTACCGCGACGAATGTGTCAGTTCACGACCGCGAAGTAAAGTAAATTGCTGTTTTCGACGTGGCTCAATGTACCTACTACGTAGTGATCGCGACATATCGTCAGAGTGTAGTTCGACGTCGTCGTCCAAGCAGGTGCCTACGCCGCGCCGCCTAACGTAACCATTGAAGATAGAATAGAATAGAATAGAATATTTATTTGTATAACATAAACAAGTCACAAACTAACATTCACACATTTTAAAATTTTTCTATTTAGAAAATAAAATAATATGAAACATAATAAATGAATCCTATTAAAATTAAAATTATTAATAATAGAAATCCGATATAAAAGTCACACGTGCCTCCTGGGTGGTGCCAAATGAACAGCAATCAGCGTGTGGGAGATCTTCGGATCGGCTGGGTTCGCCACCACACCCCGGGAGAAACAATTACACCGGCATAACAGTTCGCTGTGTTCCGGTGTACTTCCCGGGGACCCAGTAGCAGGTGGGGTTGGCTGTGGTGAGGAGTAGGCCAGTGATCCCGACGCGGATTCGCTGTTCAGAGGTGACGCATCGACACGGTTGACAGGGAGACCCGGTTAAACGGTTATTCCGCTGGCCGCCCGCCGGGTAGTACAGGAGCCCAATCGCGTCTAACCAACGCGAGAGGCTGCCCCGGTCAACCGGCGCATAATCCCGGAGTGGTCCGTCGTGCCGGTTGGTGACCGGAGTAGGGGTTCCGGCGGCCACTTCCGGGGGGGACCGGGGGCCTTTCCGTCTTCCGTGTCGGCGCAACACTAACCTGAGTAGTAAGCGATGAAGCTAGGGTCCACGCTTTGCCCGTGAATCACCACAGCCACCCTTTCATGCTCTTTCCCTCCCTCTTACAAAAATCATGGCAGCGAAAAAAAAGGAAAAAAAGGTTCAATCAGCGGTGCACACCCTTACACCACTATTTAGCGTTGACTCGACCAACGTGCGGGGGTTGCATACCAATTTGAATGCCGTCCATCACCACCTGGAGACGAAGAAGCCGGCCTTGCTTTTCCTGACGGAATCACAAATATATCGACCTGCACTACCCCGGCTACACCCTGGAAGAAGCCTTCCGGTCGCGAGCCGGGGTTTGCTTGTTTGTCAGGGCAGATATTTGCTGTCGTCGCCTGCGCTGCCTTGAGGACTCCGAGCTATCAGTACTTTGGGTCCACGAGGATCTGGGAACGGTCTCGCGGGTGTACGCCTGTCTGTACAGGTCGCACTCTGGTGATGCAGAGACAGCTCGGTTATTTGAGTACCTGAGTGGAGCGGCAGACAAAGTCCAAGAGCGGTTCCCTACCGCGGATTTGGTTCTTCTTGGAGACTTCGATGCCCATCACGAGGCATGGCTAGGCTCCAGGAGAACTGACTTTGCGGGGAGAGCCGCCTACGACTTCGCCCTGACGCATGACCTGTCTCAACTGGTAGACCAGCCCACCAGGCTGCCAGATATAGACGGTCATGAACCCTCTCTGCTGGATCTTCTGCTGACAACGAACCCCACTGGATATAAGGTCGCAGTGAGAGCCCCGCTGGGTTCCTCTGATCATTGTTTAGTGTGGTCCACGGTGCCATCTTCGCCTCCTCAGTCCCGTACTGGAGGAACGCATCGAATTTGGCACTACGCGTCAGCAGATTGGGATGGGATGCGAGAACACTTCGCATCCTACCCTTGGAGAGAGATCTGCTTCAGTTCGGGCGATCCGTCGCAATGCGCTAATACCGTTGCCGAGGTGGTTCTGGGGGCAATGGAAATGTTTATTCGCAGCGCCTCTGTCTACCTCGGTGGTAAAAGCCAACCATGGTACAGCCGCGACTGTGCTGATGCTGTCGCAGCTAAATGCGCAGCTTATCGGGCATGGTCGCGCGCTCGTACCGGACGTGATCCGAACGCATCCTAACTGAAGAAGGAATACAACCGCCTCTCCAGATCCTGCAAAAAGGTTATTGCCAGGGCCAAATTTGACCACATCGGCAGAATCGGCGATAGACTGAACCAGCACCCAACTGGGAGCCGTGAGTTCTGGTCTCTCGCTAAATATGTCGAGTCAAATTTCTGCCGCTCCTCTCTTCCACCTCTGCAGTGTCCTGGAGGCTCACTTCGCAAAGAAGAAAGCCGACTTACTGGTATCTCTCTTTGCGGGGAAATCCAACCTGGACGATGGGGGTGCCACTCCCCCATCCATACCTAGGTGTGAGAACTCCATGTCGGAAGTGCAGTTTCGACAACGGACTGTACGGGCGGAACTTCTCTCCCTAGACGTCAGGAAGGCGAGTGGGCCGGATAGGATTCCTGCATTGGTGTTAAAAAGGTGTGCTCCCGAGCTGGCCCCAGTGCTGACGCGCCTATTCTGTCTCTCCTACTCCAATTGCCGTGTGCCGGCGGCCTGGAAATCTGCGTTTTTGCAAGCGGTCCCTAAAAAGGGTGACCGCTCAAACCCGTCAAACTACCGACCTATAGCGATTACCTCCCTTTTCTGTAAGGTGATGGAGCGCATTATCAATACGCAGCTCATGAAGTACCTGGAGACGAATGACCTCATCAGCGATCGGCAATACGGCTTCCGGCCAAAACGATCTGCTGGTGATCTCCTAGCGTACGTCACTCACCTTTGGGGGGAATCGCTTGACGGTCATGGTGAATTGATGCTACCTATTTTAATTTTGAATTTTAATTTATTTTAATTTATTTTAATTTATTTTAATTTTATTTTAATTTTATATTTTTTTATATTGACATAATTGAATTTTTAACCTTTAACAATTCTATTGACGAAGTATTTTAATTTAGCTCTAGTTTTAATTGCCTTTCATGCACAAAACAGTTTTTTTTTCTCTGTATTCTTATAATTTTTAGTTATGTATCTATATTATTGCTAATTATTAGTCCCTTACCATGGCTAGACCCAGACAGTTTCAATTGTAAATTTGGTAAACTAAAATGTGACGAACTCAAGTGTACCGATGGTACCTAAGATGGAAATGAATAAATGAAAAATGAAATGAAAAATACTTGGCAATTGGCCTTGATATTGCCAAGGCATTTGATCGGCTTTGGCACAAGTCGCTCTTGGGCAAATTGCCGGCTTACGGACTTCCTTCTGGCCTCTGTGACTGGGTCGCCGACTTCCTACATGGGCGTAGCATTCAGGTACTAGTGGACGGTTGCTCGTCGGACGCCATGTCAGTGAACGCCGGCGTACCACAAGGATCTGTGTTGTCACCCACGCTGTTTCTTCTGCATATCAATGATATGCTGTCTCTGGGCAACATACATTGTTATGCGGATGACAGTACGGCACACGGATCCTACACCAGTCACCCTTCAGCCAGTCGGGATATTGTGGATGAGAAGAGGCGAAGACTTGTGTCTGAGCTCGAACACACACTCGGCTCTATTTCCGAATGGGGCCGTAGCAATTTGGTCGAGTTCAACGCTTCCAAGACACAAGTTTGCGCGTTAAGTGCGAAGAGAGCGGCGTTCACACCGGCTTCTTCATTCCAAGGCACGTCGCTTAAATTAAGCGAACACCTCGGGGTCCTCGGAGTCGAACTGTCGCACGACTTGAACTTTCGTCGCCATATCGAGGGGAAGGCCAAGCTGGCTTCTAAAAAGCTGGGCGTACTCAATAAGGTGCGACGGTACTTCACGCCGGACCAAAGGCTGCTTTTGTATAAATCGCAGATCAGGTCCTGCTTGGAGTACTGCTCGCACCTGTGGGATGGCTCTGCCAAATACCAGCTTGCGCCTCTGGACTCGATCCAGCGTCGAGCCGTGCGACTAGTGGGTGACCCCGCAGTGTCCCGCGATCTAAAACCACTGCAACACCGTAGGGATGTCGGCTCCCTAAGTGTGTTCTATCGCTTATTCCATGGGGAGTACTCGGAGGAGCTGTTTAACGCAATCCCGCTGTCCCCTTTCCATCTCCGCACCACATGAACTGGGCAGGGATTGCATCCCTATACGCTGGACTTACCGCGGATGCGTACTAATCGATTCTGCAGATCATTCCTCTACAGAACCGGTAAACTCTGGAATGCTCTCCCTGCTCATATATTTCCCCCCAAGTACAGTCTCGGGTCCTTAAAGAGGGGCGTGAATGGGCACCTGTCAGGCCGGCATGGCATTCGCAACCCCCGCATACGACCGAATGTCCATGGGCGTCGTTAGACACCTTATGGGTGGCTCGGCGCCATAAGTCGCGCTTTCAATAAAAAAAAAATAAAAAAAAAACGTTCCTCCATTCTCTTCGCCTCAAGACTCTACCTGCAGCGGTCTTCATGCAAGAAGCACACAGCGCCTCCTGGCGGAAAGGAGAAGAGTCCGGTTGCCTAGGCGACGGACTGTTGTGATCTGACACGTCCGAAAATACAAGCGGGAGCGGGCGGTTTTGTTCAAACATTTTGCTCTGGAAAAGATAAAATCCACCCTGATCGAGCGCGGCGCGGGCTCTCAGGGCTTGTTGCGACCTAATACGGCATAAGTATAGTGAGTGTAATTTCCGAAGTGTGTGCGTAGCTGGGCCCAGCAGATCCTCGGACACCGGGACGTTTCCGTGCCGATCGACGACCACCACCTGAAGGACCGAGCTATCGAAGGTGCGGCTGCGGGCGGAGACATCAACATCCAGGTAGGAGGTACCACACCACCACACACTTTGCGCTACACCTCGAAGCTAGTCCGACGAATCCCGACGCTGCTCAGAAGGAGTCCAACATTTCCCTGTGTTCCCCCGACGCCATCCAGACGCAGTCCGACATCTACGTGAGCTCGGAAGCTAGTCCGACGAATCCCGAAGCTGCTCAGAAGGAGTCCAACATTGCCCTGCGTTCCCACGACGCCATTCAGACGGAGTCCGACATCTAAGTGAGCTCGGAAGCTAGTCCGACGAATCCCGACGCTGCTAAGAAAGAGCCCGACACTGCCCTGGGGTTCCCCGACACAATACAGACGGAGCCCGACATCCAAGTAAGCCTCAAAGCTAGTCCGACGAATCCCGACGCTGCTCAGAAGGAGTCCGACACTGCCCTGCGTTCCCCCGACGTCACCCAGACGCAGTCCGACATCTAAGCGAGCTCTGAAACCAGTCCGACGAATCCTGACGCTGCTCAGAAGGAGTCCGACACTGCCCTGCGTTCCCCCGACGCCATCCAGACGCAGTCCGACATCTAAGCGAGCTCCGAAACCAGCCCGACGAATCCCGACGCTGCTCAGAAGGAGTCCGACACTGCCCTGCGTTCCCCCGACGCCATCCAGACGCAGTCCGACATCTAAGCGAGCTCTGAAACCAGTCCGACGAATCCCGACGCTGCTCAGAAGGAGTCCGACACTGCCCTGCGTTCCCCGACGCCATCCAGACGCAGTCAGTCCGACATCTAAGCGAGCTCCGAAACCAGCCCGACGAATCCCGACGCGGCTCAGAAGGAGTCCGACACTGCCCTTGCGTTCCCCCGACGCCATCCAGACGCGGTCTGACATCTAAGCGAGCCTCGAAGCCAGTCCGACGAATCCCGACGCAGCTCGGAAGGAGCCCGACACTGCCCAACGTCCCCCGACGCCATCCCGATGGAGCCCGATACTGCCCTGCGTTCCCCGACGCCATCCAGACGGAGCCCGACACCTAAGCGAATTTCCGAAGTCAGCCAGACGGATCCAGACGCTACGCCAAACTAATCCTATCACGAAGCGCAAAATAAGATCTGAACTGACTGATAGATAACAGTAGACAACACCCGTCGCCGCCGCGTAAACCAGCCTCGGGGAAACTTGTAAAAGTCCCAATCGTCTCTTATTTACCCTATTTCCCCCCTTATGAAACTATCAAACCCAGAATATGAGTACCGCTGCGGTGACGGCGTGATATTGCATGTGCACAGTCGCACCCCCACCCAACTACAGTCCACCCACTAACACCACGGGGTGAGAACGACTGTTGCGTACAGCGGCCCCATTCGGAAATAGACCGAAGCGTTTGTTTGAGATCAGACACAAGTCTTCGCCTCTTCATCCACAACATCCCGTCTGACTGAAGGGTCACTGGTATAGGATCCATGTGCTGTACTGTCATCCGCATAACAATTTATGTTGCCTAGTGGCAGCATGTCATTGATATGCAGAAGAAACAGTGTTGGTGACAAGACAACACAGATCCCTGCGGTACGCCGGCATTCACTGACAGGGCGTCCGAAGAGCAACCGTCCACTAGGACCTGAATGCTACGCCCATGTAGGAAGTCGGCGACCCAGTCGCAGAGGCCAGAAGGAAGTCCGTACGACGGAAGCTAGCCCAGAAGCGATTTGTGCCAAACCCATTCGAATGCCTTGGCAATATCGAGACCAATTCACACCGTTTCAGCACCAATGCAGGAATCATATCCGGCCCACTCGCCTTCCTGGTGTCTAGGGAGATAAGCTCCGCCCGCACAGTTCGTTGTCGGAACTGTACTTCCGGCATGGAGTTCTCACACCTAGTTATGGATGGGTGGATGGCACCCCATCGTCCAGGGTGGAGTTCTACGCAAAGAGAGCATTTACATTTGCGGAGTGGGCAAGTGAGCCCCCAGGACACTGTAGAGGTGGAAGGGAGGAGCGGTAGAAAATCGATACGACAGATTTGGCGAGAGACCAAAACTCACGGCTCCCAGTTGGGTGCTGGTTCAGCCTATCACCAACTCTGCCGATATGCTCGAATTTGGCCCTGACGATAGCCCTCTTGCAGGATCTGGAGAGGCGGTTGTATTCTTTCTTCAGTTCGGATACATTAGGCTCGCGTCTGGTACGAGCGCACGACCATGCACGATAAGCTGCGCCATTAGCTGCGACAGCTTCACCACAGTCGCGGCTGTACCAGGCCTGGCTTTTACCACCGAGGCGCACGAGGGCGCTGGGAATGAACATCTCCATTCCCCCCAGAACCACCTCGGCTACGGCATTGGCGCATTCTGCCGGAATGCGCAAATGCCGTAGCCAAGGTGTAGATCATCCGAACTGAAGCATAGCTCTCTCCATGGGTAGGATGTGATGTATTCTCGAATCCCGTCCCAATCCGCTGACACGTAGTGCCAAATTGGACGCATTCCTCCAGTACGAGACTAAGGAGGCAAAAATGGCACCGTGGACCCCACTAAACAGTGGTCAGAGAAGCCAAGAGGAGTGCTCACTGTGACTTTGTATCCAGCAGGGTTCGTCGTCAGCAGAAGATCCAGCAGAGAGGGTGCATGACCGTCCATGTCTGGCACTTTGGTAGGTTGGTCTATCAGTTGAGGCAAGTCATGCGTCAGGGCGAAGTCGTAGGCGGCTCTCCCCTCGAAGTCAGTTCTCCCGGAGCCCAGCCACTCCTCGTGATGGGCATTAAAATCCCCAAGCAGAACCATATCCGCGGATATATATATATATATATATAGGGAAACTACATGCACTTCATCTGCCGCTCTACTCAAGTGCTCGAACAATCGAGCTGTCCCCGCGTCGTCTGAGTGCGACCTGTAGATACTTACAGGCGGACACACGCGACTCCGTCCCCAAGTGAACCGATTGTGATGATTCTTTTTTTATTTGAAACCTGGTGCTTTCCGCGTGGTCCCATTTCAATTTCATCAAGATCGGATTGGAAAGCGAGGCGGATTCGCGAAGCCAAAAGCCGAGCGATTCCGCCGAGTACATTAATAGCAAAAAATTACTAAAAAAACTGAAATAAAAAACTATTAAAAAAAATATAAAAACCGCCTTCAAAAATGTATGAAATAAAAAAAATCTAACCCTAGAGTTGAAGGCGGTGCAAGCAAAAATAACCGACCGCCTTCAACTCTAGGGTTCGATTTTTTTTTATTTCATACATTTTTGAAGGCGGTTTTTAATTTTTTAAATCGTTTTTTTACAAAAATGTATACACTTTATTTACATACAGACTGTACGTGCATGAAATATGTTTAATAAGTTGTTTCGACATACTGTCATACAAATTAAATTACAGAACGAAAGTTAAATTTTAAAAGTTCCTAATACTATATAGATAGGCCCTACAATTTCGTTCCATAGGCGGCAGGACGGCGCGGCGGAGCGGCGTTGTAGTGGGACGACAGAGGTGGCGGGCGGAATAGCGAGCCGCGAGCATCGACGACGCTCGCGTGTCGTCTCGTCGGTCGCGGTGCGGGACGATGAGCTGCTGGCGCGCGGGCGGGCGGGCTTATTCTTCCCCACTCCCCGCAGCCCTCCCGCACACCGAGTTCAGTGTAGTGCGAGCGCGCGCTTTTTAAACGTTGTTTTATTATATTGCGATACTCGAAACTACTCGAAAGTTCATGTTTAATGGAGAAATTTTATTGGATAATATACAATTATATTATATTTTGATGTTCTGTGTCTAATAAGTTAATAAAAACAGACGAAGCAATTTTTCACAGTGCTTGGGTTATTGCCAAAAATATGTAAAGGTGTGATCGATAAGGAAAATTTCCTAGATAATTATGAAAAGCGATATATTTAAAGAAATTAGGAGATGAAAAAAAATAAAAATTGACAGAGTAATTTTTATAGGTATTTTCAAATTTCTGCCTGTTCGAAATCGAAATTTTCCTAGATAATGTTATATATATACTCTTATTAATATATAATATCATATTCCGAAAGAATTTTGGACAGAGCAATTTTTCACAGCGAATTATTGCCGAAAATCTGTAAAGGTGTGATCGATAAGGAAAATTTCCTAGATACTTGTCTAAAGCGATATATATAAATAAATTAAGACATATAATAAAATAAAAATTGACAGAGCAATTTTTCTGAAGAAGTTGTGATACAAAATAGGTATTTTCAAATTTCTGCCTATTCGAAATCGAAATTTTCATAGATAATGTTATATATATACTCTTATTAATATATAATATCATATACGGAAGGAACTTCGGACGGAGCAATTTTTCACCAGCAGTTATAAGCGATTTTCATCTTTAGGTATAAATACCTAACTTCCAAACATAAAAAATCCTAGATAATTTGTCAAACGTGTATTTTAAACCCTACTTTATCACACTGCAAAGATTCAGCGACAGAGGAATTACGTCGAGTGGAAATGCTTTATTGATTGGAGTACTATCCGTAGAATTTTGTTTTATTAAAATCGGTTCAGTGGTTCTCGAGTTATAAGCGGACAGACAGACAGACAGAAAGCAGACGTTGGATTTTATTATAGGTATAATAAGAATATTATAAGAATAAGAATAAGAATAAGAATAAGAAAGAAAGATAAGAGGTAAGGATAAGGATATTAGCAAACAAATTGATTGGGGCATGAAGAATAAAACGTAGTGGAATGAATTGAATGCTGATGTCGTGCTGTACGAAAGATATGACATCAACATTAAATTATTGGTACTCATGTCATTTCCATATAGGATTTGTCTTCTTATTCTCTGTCACAGGAGTCGCACGTCCGCTCCTAGTTTCGAGAGATTAAGTTTTCAGGTAGACAATAACGTTACAGCTTTCTGATGCCGCCTCGTGCGAACAAGGATTAGATTCTGAAATGAAACATATTATGTTTCAGATCTCTGTGCTAAATTTAACATAACATTTAATGCTGAATACCTGAACACAGACAGGGATTTCGGGAATTCAACCTCTAGAGATTTTGACAACAAACCACTGTGCACTGAAAATTGCATACAGATTTAGATTCAGATATATGTATACTCTTTTCGGCCAGTGTTGGCAATGACTCTTCTCATGTTACCGCGCCTCCCAACCCGCGAGGGGGTGAATGCGAGTTTACATAGATCAGTCTTCATTTGAAAGTCACTGGAAACGGACGCATGCCTTTATTCGAGCCGCAACGCAATTCTTGCCGTAATTTATAAACTTTACAAAACAACGTATAATCGAATCCATCCAAATTTGTAAAGACAATTTCTCAGAATAATACGAATCTCGGTAAGTTTTTATATTTGAGGAATTTCATTGTTTAAGCATTATTTCTTGGCTAACTATATTAAGCTCATTTATTTTTCAAAATGATTAACTCTGACAATAAAAGCCCATTCTGTTCGCACCGGTTCAGAGAATTCGCCTCTATGTAAACGCTCATTATTTGTGATTAATCACTCTCAACATTGGCTGAACAGAGTATAGGTAAGTATATTTCGGAATAATAGAACACACAATTTTCTAACAAAATTTTATTGACATAGATGAATATTCGCTATGGTTCGCCACCATTTTGGTTAAGGTTTTTGTTTTTGTACATAAGTAAAGTTTGAGAAGGATCTGATAAGGAGATGGACAATTGTGCCTCAATTTTTCAATTTCTGTGCCAGATTCCTTCGAACAATTGGAAACAGCCAATAACACTCCTCGCGAAACCACGCTCAATGAGGTGCCATGCCAGCGGCAAGGCGGAAAAAAGGTTGTCGTCGATTTTATTGATACGCCTTTTGAAGACCCCCTAGGAGCTAGGGAATGTTGGAATTTTTTTTTTATTAGTAATTCATACATATCACACACGCTGAATCCCGACAATCGGCGTACGCAGAGTAATCGGTGTTGTGCTGCAAGAACTCTGGTAAATTACAGCACAACCACCACGTTTCGCAAAGTATTCGAACAAGATTCAATCGATCAAGCAGCAAGTAAGGCACGAAGACCCACCTTCTGCATGACTCGGTGGAAGTACCGTGCCAAGGTGAGAGGTGGCGCGCATGTCGCCCTTTAGCACGGCATCTTTTCCTTATTCCTTAGTCGCCTTTTACGACATGCATGGGGAATTAGTTAATTATTTAGTAATTTCTAAAACATAAAACATGCAAGTAACAGTAGCTAAATTCAGAACTGGCTAAATCTGGGGGATGGCGACCGCCGTTCGCTGTTGTGTTCTGAAGAAAAATAAGGATTTCTAGGAGGTACAGAATTATAGAGATTGTGTGAACGAATGAAATTGCGTGCGTGACAATCCTTTGAATGATTTAGCTTCAAAGGCTTCTTTGGTTTGACTACGGAAATTAGATAGAGGAGGCGTGTCGTAAGGCTTATTGGAAGTGCGCCAAAGAGCCTTCGTAGGTAATTCGCCTAATTGATATATGCGAAATTTGCGTGTAACCTGAGAGGCACCAACCGCGCCTCTCAAAAATGACTTCATTCACTTAGATAGCAGATAGATAGCTGAGAACTGGTAATTAGTCGTGTAATGTTTATCGTTTAATTCAATATAAAATATAGTCTGAAGGCACAGGCGGCAGTGCCCCAACCAAGTTCGAGCGCCTAGTCTAATCTATCGAGGTATTAGCTGATAATTATTTCATGACATTTAAATTAATACAAATTAATACAACTAAGCGTAAATGCTTTTATCTCTTATTTTTAGGATTCCTTATCCGTCGTACGGGACCCTATTACTAAGTCTACACCGTCTGCCTGTCTGTCTGTCCGTCTGTCCGAGGGCTGTATCTCTTGAACCGTAATAGGTAGCCCGTTGAAATTTTCACAGAATATGTGTCATTACGGCCGATATAACAAGAAATAATAAAAATAAGAAATTGTAAAAAAATCACTAGGTCCCCATACAGGAAACTAAAAAGTGTATGGGCACCATCTACCGAAAAGAGTATGAAGCATTTTAACTAATACATAGATGTCGTGTGTGGCGCTGATAATGACATGGCGATACGGAACCCTCGGTGCGCGAGATCGACTCGCACTTGGCCGGTTTTTTATAAACTTTATGACGCTTAATGTATGGCAAAGGCGGGTTTATTGCCTTAGGTAATTTCCTCCAGTCAACCCTGTGGATCTACATTTTTACATGGAATCCAAACCATGGAGCCACTGAGGATATGGAGCAGTGGGTGCAGGTATACACGTACATTTTTTTTAACTCAAAAACTCATTGGTACACGCCGGTTGAAATCGAACCTCGGACCTGTCGCAAGAGAAGCCGAGGCCCAGACCACTCGCCCACCAGCTCTCTTATTGCGTCTATGGAAGATGCCATGTGAGCCATCTGATGTGAATTGCTTAAGGTATACATTGGGACGGTAAATTTATCAAACAGCAGGAGATGATGCGTCATACGTACTAGAGAACGTGCAAGCAACGGTTCGAAAATTTAGAGAGAATACGTCATCGACCTGATGGCGGAATTGGTAACGCGCTGGCGGCTCAAGCGGGAGTGCCAGGTTCGAATCCTGGTCGGGACGTATTTTTTCTCTACATTTTCGGCTTTGCATTTATCTAAAAGAAGAAACTTGGTTTGAAACAATCTAGGAAATATTTCAGAAACTACAAATATTTTTATTTTGCTTATTCGGACTAAAGGTGAAATCTCACCGCGCGGCAGCGGCGCGGCGCGGCGCGGCGGCGCGGCGCGGCGGCGCGTTACTTTGGCCATAATTTGGCAATTTTTTTTTCTACAGACAGACGACGCTCGTGTATGAACCCAATACTTTAACGGAAGATCAAACACAGCCAATTACACCACTCCTAGCGAAAATTAACCACAAGAATCGATTTTCGCGCGCGCCACACCCCCCGCCGCGCGCCGTCTCCGCCGCTATAAGTAATATGCAGTATGCGGTTTACTTCATAAATATTGTTTTATGGTAACTGACACGATTGGCTAGATCACCTACAACATCTGTGATGTCAGCCCATAACACCTTGTTTAACTAGGTGCCATTTCAGTGCTTCCCTTCATTTCATGTCGGCTACACTGAACTGGACGGCAAACACGAGCTATTTATTATAGGTGTTTCGACCGACGTTTCATTCAGTGCGGTGGCACCTACCCGGCCGGGATAAACCCTAACACCTAGTAAGGTAAGAAGTGAAGGGACCTACAATTTCACACAAAACGTAATACCTATTATGACGGCTAGCTGATAAATCGTAAATTTTGTTCTACCTACGGTACTGTGAAAATTTTATCCAGCGTTTATATCAATACCGTACCGTTGTACCGTGTAGGGTCGGTACTTTGTACCGTGTGGGGTCGGTACTTATGGCATGTCGTAAAAGTCGACTAAGGGATCGTCAGCCTCGGCAGCTCAGTGGTCAAGGTCAAAGTCAAAGTCAAAATCGTTTATTTCCCGTTGTGTGGGTTTATACAATTTTATATAAATAAAATTGTTCCACTATGGGACACGTCAAAGATTAAAAAAATTGTATAAAATAATCCAATCCAAGTGGTGCGGTCAGTTATTGGATGGGTGACCGCCCGACCGTTGGAGGCTGACCGGGTTGGTACCACCGCACTGAGCGAAACGTCGGTCGAAACGGCTATGTAAATAGTTCGTGTTTTCCGTCCAGTTCAGTGTAGCCGGCGCGAAATGAAGGGAAGCACTGACATAGCACCTAGTTCACCCGGTGTTATGGGCTGACATCACGGATGTTGTAGGTGATGTAGCCAACCGTGTCAGTTTCCATAAAAAAAAAAAAAAAAAAAACGTTTTCAACAACTTATTTAGTAGATACATTGTCGCCTCGACACTTTAGCCAACTATTAAGTAATCTGTGCTTTAGCGACCATTTAGCTAGCGGCTCTAGCTTCCAGCTTTGAAGAGCTTCAAAAGTGCGGGCGCGGAAGGAAAACACTTTTTTTATATAATTGGATTCTGCTTCGCCTTCCCGAATATTAAAATCACTTAAGTCAGACACTCGACACTTTGATGAGATGAGGCGCGAAGTGTGAGCGGAATTTTCGTATTTCATAAAATTGGGAGACGGTAAAAATTTCATTAAATCGTAAAAAGTGATTCCTTTCGTGTAAATGACCTGCGAAACGAATTCGTTAGGCGTAAAATGTATTTTACGCAATTAACAACGCGATTTTAATATTTAACGATGTACAATTTACAGTGAATTCACAATTCACGCATTCAAAATAAATTCAAAATATATTTATTGCACGTGAAATATTTTTTTGCCAAAGGTACAGCTTAACACCGTAGGCGTTCTCCTCCAGCCAACCTTTGGGTTATCATGAAAGAGTGTGGAGTGGCAGAGAACACATAATGACAATTAAATAGACAAATATACATATACCTACTAGCTGTGCCCGCGACTTCGTCCGCGTGGACTTATCACGACGCCATCTACCGGGTCCAATTGTATTTTCAAACCATCCAGGGACCCACTCAAATATACACACAAAATTTCATCCAAATCGGTCCAGTCGTTTAGGAGGATTTAGGTGACAAACACACATACAGAAGAATTATATATATAACTAGCTGTGCCCGCGGCTCCGCCCGCTCTCATATTTCACTTCACTGCTAACCTCATAAGCCATTTAGCGTGATAGTAAGTAGCCTATAGTTGATGGGAAGAATCAAGCTATCCGTAGATTTTTTTTTATTAAAATCGGTTCAGTGGTTCTCGAGTTATAAGCGGACAGACAGACATACACTCATACACTCAGACACTCAGACACTCAGACACTCAGACACTCAGACACTCAGACACTCAGACACTCAGACAGAAAGCAGACGTTGGATTTTATTATAGGTAAGGAAGAAGATATAAAGATATAAAGATATACAATATATTATATATGTATGTTCGTTTAGGCTTTTACACATTATGAGAATGTTTTCGGTTACGCGGTATACTTAAGGCGACTCACTTTATTTGTCGACGTTTCGTCCCAAACTCCGGCGACATCTTCAGGACTCGCGGTACTGCGACAACCTGGAGGACACCCGACACTTCGTCCAGTCAGATGTCAACTGCCGGTCGCCGCTGACGTAGATTGTAGAGATGCGAGGGTACTTCGGCCGATGCGGGTAGGTTCGACATCTCTTGCTGGAAAATTTCGGTGCACACGTAGGCACGGTTGGCTACATCACGGCGTCCGACGTCCCTACCTCCTCTAACGTTCTTGACTACAATGTAGTCCGGATATAACAAAGAAATACATTGAGATCTAGATGTGTACGCGCGCAGATTGCGCAATGAGGCTGAGTGCATTAAGTCAATGAATCTAGATCGTAAACTCGACCAATAAATACTAGATTCAACGATAGAAGTGCTTTCTACCTTTACGACTACACAACGTACAATGTAGCGAAGACAGCTGACTTTATCTTCAGTCTGCAGTGACTGCGACATCACCGACATCGACATCCGTGATGTCAGCCCATAACACCTAGTGAACTAGGTGCCACGTCAGTGCATCCCTTCATTTCATGTCGGCTACACTGAACTGGATGGAAAACACGAACTATTTACATAGACGTTTCAACCGACGACGCGACGTCTTATTCAGTGCGGTGGTATTAACCCGGGTGGGATAAACCCTACCACCTAGTAAGGTAAGAGGAAAAGTTTTGCGTGGAATCTGGACCATCCGAAGCACAGTGTGTATTAGTTTATGTCCATCTATTTAATTTCTTTACGCTTATACATAGGTAGTCGGTCGAAACGGCTATGTAAATAGTTCGATTTTTCCGTCCAGTTCAGTGTAGCCGACATGAAATTAAGGGAAGCACTGACATGGCACCTAGTTCACCCGGTGTTATGGGCTGACATCACGGATGTTGTAGGTGATGTAGACAACCGTGTCAGTTTCCATAAAAAAAATACTTAACTTTTCAGTGCATTGTCCGTCCCATGTGCTTCTCCACATCCCAAAGGATAGTTTGTAAAGAATGCCGCATTGCATTAAACTTGCCTTGTGTGTTCCATTTTTTTATGGTTTACGATAAAGTACATTTAAAAGTGGGGGATTCCTATGGGGGTTTCAAATGTTCCTAGAACGACACTTGCGGCATTACCCCGCTGGATGGCAAGGCTTACCCTTTGAATGAAGTAGGCTCTTGATTTCGGGACGCCAGTTGCGTCCACCAGCAAAGGCCCAAGCCTCTTCAAGAAGCTTTTGGCTTCACTGCTCCACGGACCGAGGGTGTCAACCGCAAACTCAACAAATTAAAAAAAAAATTCTATATATTTTGGATGAGAAGAGCGGAAGACCGCGTGTGGTGGCGTGCCTTGGGAGAGGCCTATGTCCAGCAGTGGACCGATACAGGCTGATGATGATGATTATGATGATGATGATGATGATATTTTGTTAAAGTATAATTGAATGATTGATTGATAGTAAGGGCTGATGGGTGATGAGAGTTTGACAACGTTCTATGGATGTCGGTTCACTTTTCTAACGGTATCTACAAGAGATTTCGCTCTGACAATACCTACGAATCTCAGTCTTCACTCGACCTCCGAAATTTCCAATAATTGAAGCGGTTACCCGTTTCAAGCAAGTGTTCGCATAATGTCAGCGGCGCTAGAACGAAATAGCACTCGACCTTCCTTCAATTTAGTCTATATTTTTTTTAAATTGAAACTGAAAAAGTTCTCACGGAAAACGGAACCCTATCCTCGCGAGTTCAACTCTCACTTGACCGCTTTTTTTCTCTTATAATCTTATACATATAGGCACATGGATTAATAAAAAAGCCTCTAATCCAAAGAATAAATCTCTAAATTCATACACATAATATTAATACTGCTGTAAACCAAAATCGTATATGGCATAATAATCATCAATATCGTGTCATCATCATCATCATCAGCCTGCATCGGTTCACTGCTGGACATAGGCCTCTCCCAAGGCACGCCACCACACGCGGTCTTCCGCTCTTCTCATCCATCCACTCCCGGCTACCTTTTTTAGGTCATCTGTCCACCTACACTACGTTTGCTTGTACTTGCAACATCGACTGCTCGTTAGATATAGACTGACGCCCGGTGACGATTTCAAGTCGTCTGACCATCCTGATGGTAACGACACGATATCGGCAACGACATCCAATTGTCAGCCTCGATAGCTCAGTGGTGCAGACATTCAACTGTCGCTATTGAATGTTAAGCAACGCTGGGTGCGGTCAGTACTTGGATGGGTGACCGCTGACCGTTGGAGGCTGGCCGAGGTTCGGATTCCTCGTAAAACTGTAGGTCCCTTCCCTCATAATCTACTTGGTGGTAGGGTTTAACCCGCCCGGGCTGGTACCACCGCACTGAATGAAACGTCGGTCTAAACGGCTATGTAAATAGTTTGTGTTTTCCGACCAGTTCAGTGTAGCCGGCACGATCAAAGGGGTAAGCGCTGACATGGCACCTAGTTCACCCGGTGTTATGGGCTGACATCACGGATGTTGTAGGTGATGTAGCCAACCATGTCAGTATCCATAAAAAAAAAATAAAAAAAAATCGCAAGTTACGTTCGCGCTAGTATATCAGGAGCGATAATACCTTACAGAAAAGGCTTCGCCAGGCTAGTAACTCCGAGGTCTTATCCTACCCTATAAATCTGGCTCGTCTCAAAAACGATCCGCTATTAGAAAATAAGCCCAATGAATCAATGTGAAGCACCGCTTTATACCTTTCATGTGTGTACAGAAGCCTTAAGGTACAGACAGAAATTCTGTGACACAGAACAGATACTTAACGTTCTTTTGTGTAAGCCAGCGAGGCTTTTTTAGGGTTCCGTATCCGTCGTACGGGACCCTATTACTAAGCTTACGCCATCTGTCTGTCTGCCTGTCTGTCTGTCTGTCTGTATATCTGTCTGTCTGTCTGTCCGTCTGTCTTTCAGGTCGTCTGTCTGTCCGAGGGTTGTATCTCTTGAACCGTAATAGGTAACCCGTTGAAATTTTCAAAAAAGTGTTTCTAAAAAGTGTGTGTGCGCCATCTACCGAAAAGAGTATGAAGCATTTTAACTAATAAATAGATGGCGTGATTGGCGCTGACCATGACATGGCGATACGGAACCCTCGGTGCGCGACTTCGACTCGCACTTGGTCGGTTGTTTATATGTAATCCGGTATGTATGTGTGCCTGAGTCAAAGAGGCCAGAGCACATGCTCCGACCAGACATTATCACCTACGATAAGATGCCATACCTGAGACTATTGCTGGCTATACTGGACCTGAGGAGAACACAACCGAGGTTGCTGTGCGGTCATCTTACGTCGAGTACGGTAGTGCTAACGCAGTCGGCTACAATTTAAGCCTACCACCTAGTGAGAGGCAAGGGAAGGGACCTAGTTGTTTCATATTGGTTCTGAACGGTGAAGTAGCAGGTGGACGTAAGTTTTTCCGTCACAAAAAATAACTCATTGGTGCATGTCGGCCGGTTTCGAACCACGGACCATGAGAACAGATTCCAAGCCAAGACCACACCGACTACCCGCCGCTTTTTGAATTCACATAATAAATGTATATTATACAAAGCAATTGGGGAGAAAAACTCTATATTTTCAATCTTCTACGTTTTGAATTTAGGACCTTGGAGCAAGCAAATAGACAAGTGGAAGTGGCAAACTGAATGACGGACGAAAAACAGGCTGTTACGTCATCATTGGGACAACTATATGCAACGTTTGCTACGGAGCCATGAAAGGCGAAAGACCAAGAGAACAAAGTCATCCCACATACTAAATTATCAGATATTACACCTACATAAGTGTGTGAACGAGATTAATGTAAAGTAAGGCATGATGCGTTTGGATCAGTAAAACGGACAATTGTATATTAATTAAAGAAAGTTTACGCTACAAGCCGACTTAATACTGTATTGGTGGTGAAATTGTCTGAGCGCATGAACATCAACTTACAAATCAATAGGGCACTGACTTTGGTGAACATAAAAATGATCACACATTTCCAGGAGAACGAGTACCAAATTTCAATAATGGCAACGGTGTTCATTCCAAATCCTATTCTACCATTCTATTTTACCATAGCCGAAATAGTTGTCGACAAAATGCAATTAATAACTTCATGCGATTTACAACTCCAAATGTACAAGAAATAGGTTTCAATTGTATCGCTGTGTCCAACAGTGACAATCGCTTGGTTTTAAACCTTGAAATCCTTCAATTAGAGTTTAATTTCGCGTGTGCTCTAAAATTGTTAGTGGTCTTACTAAAACGGAATGCGGTCACATTCCTTAATTTACGATTCGGAATCTTAACCCCAAAGCATTACGGCCGATTGTCTCTTAGCAATAGACTTCGGTAGTGTTTGATACCGCCCCATAGCTGCGGTGTGTTTTATGGCTTGGCTACGAAGACATTGTCAAAGGAACGAATCGACTGAACGATATTAAACTCTGTTGTAGTCTTCTTAAAGTGGTCTTTCGAATGTTCAGTGGCAATCCCAAATTCAGACGCAATGCTAGAGTATTTTAGAATCTATATAACTAAATATAGAGTTGTTTTTGGATGATTTGTTCATATTTAAAATAACTTTAAGAGCTGCATTGAGGGTATTATACAATGTGCTATCTGTCTTTGGGGTTTAGCTGATTACTCATTAAATCAAGAAGCAACAGCACTGAAATTTCATTTGTTAAATCGATCCGCAAGCATCATTGCACTTATTTTCAACTCAGGAACCACGATTTTTTTTTTCAAGTTTCTTTCCCGTTCTTCTTCAATTGGGGTAATTATAAACGTTACATGGTGTGAACCATCATGGTGTCTGTTTACGTGAAACCATCATAGGGGTAACAGACAATCCGATTTATAAAATACAATAAAAAATTTACAAGTTTCCATGTCAGTCCTTTGCTCGGTCATTCCGGCTGCACTGAACTTTTTTTCATAAAGAACTGATACGGTCTTTGTGCCTCGATCAAACAGCTATGCGCCATGCCACCATACATACATACGACAAGCTGTATCCCATCGCGGTAAGCAGAGTAGTCGGTGTTGTGCTGCAAGTGCTCTTGTAAATTACAGCACAACACCGACGACCACATTTAGCAAAATATTAGGACAAGACATACCACCACTCCTAGCGAAACTACTCAGGTGCCATTAGCAGCGAGAAGCCGAAAGAAAAAGATTTTCGTCGATATTGTTAACACGCCTGGACTTTTCTGGCGAAACTGAATGAAAACTGCAAACTATTTTTCATAACCGTTTCGTAAGCTTAAATTCAATGCAGGCAGTGAGATACCGATCCTCTATCTCGTCTATGAAAATATATACCTAACATCCAATATTAGTCAGATGCCGAAGAAACTCCTCAAGACAAAAGGCCTGTCCCGCGGGAGTCGGATGCAAATTGAGGCGTTCTCTGCAAACTCCTGTTTACTGCCGACCTATTTATTTTGCATATTTTTTCTATTAAAATTAAGCCGTAAAGGTTCTTTACAGTTTACCGGCTTCTGACATTTCAGGCCTTCGCCTCGTCCTTTAGGAGACCGAATTTTTGACAGGGTCGTTTGAGTGGTTCTTGAGCGTCCTTTTCGTGAGCTTATTTCAATGTTGCTGCGGGATTTGTCTCCGCCTTTTTCGCTTTTAAAGATATTAGTATGGACGAAGGATGGAAATGTGTTTCTTGGGTCGTAAGATTCCGCTGAATTCTGAATGTTTTTGCATAATGCAATTTGTGAAAGTCACTTTATGTGATAGTATTCATAGCCTTGATATTTTAACTTCTATTTAGTTCTAAACATAAATTCAGGGGAACCAGCTTCACTATCGGTCAAAGTGGGCCAGCTGAGTGCGGGTGTGTAGTGTTATACGTTATGGATATATACATAACGCTATCGTTATTACAGGGTGAGCTGTAGGATCAAATAATAAATTATCTTACTGGGAGAAAAATCTGAGTCAGAACCACGGTGGCGGGTTTACTGTTAAGCAACATTTAAATTCAGAGCCACGAATTGATGCTAGTAAATCCTTTAACATAACGATGCTTAAAACTTTTAATCACATTATCTAATTTTCTTCGCCTAGGCAATTCATGCTTCCAAGCAGCCGGCAGCAGCGGTAAAAAATATGCTTGACGGATCATCCTTGAGGCAGCAATATTTCCCCAGACTTCCTCGTCCCGAAGACGGTACACAAGTGACTCAAATAAGCAAAATAGCATCTTAGGTTATTTGAAGAATCTCAAGCGAGTAATATATTCTACTGTCTGGAAAATTCCCGCCGTGTCGCAGCCGGGAGAGATGTATGAGCTCATTGTAGTCGGCGACGCGTTCACAAACTGTACGGGCATGAAGTCGTTCCGAGGTCCCGGTATGAGCAAGTGCACTGGATCTGTCGCCTTTAAATATTCAGGTGACGGAACAGAGGCTAGATTTAAGAAACTGTTTACCGTGTGGGGTTCGCAACATACTTTTATAAAGAGAACAGTCCCACTGCATCTCTCCCCGTGCCAAGGCGACTAAGGAATAAGGACAAGATGGCACGCTAAAGGGCAACAGACTAGCCGTCTCTCACGTGAGTCGTCACTAAGATTCATTATACGGAGATATATATACGATCGATCTGAACAAAGATCGTACGGTGGTTGTATCAATCCCGACGCGAGAAAATACCGCTTTTCCTGGATTCGTTTTAAACATTATTTTAATTATTTTTTTATGTAATCCGGTATGTAGTCGGAGGGGCCAAAGCACATCCTCCGACCAGTCAATATCACCTCCGATAAGGTAGGTGCCATACCGGAGACTTTCCTGGATTGCTGGCTATATTGGGCTATTATGTTAGTAATTCTATATTTATTTTAATAAGTATTTTAAAACTTATAAATATACGGAAAGTAATCTGTTTTCTCATTTCGTGGCCTACTTTCTGTTTCATTTATACCCCATTTCGCCTGTTTGGTGAGACAGCAACACCAATTTCTCACTTTCAATAGGTACTTTATGTTTACATGTCAGCCTCGATAGCTCAGTGGTGCAGACAGTCAACTGTCGCTATTGAATGTTAAGCAACGCTGGGTGCGGTCAGTACTTGGATGGGTGACCGCTGACCGTTGGAGGCTGACCGAGGTTCGGATTCCTCGTAAAACTGTAGGTCCCTTCCCTCCTAATCTTACTTGGTGGCAGGGTTTAACCCGCCCGGGTTGATACCACCGCACTGAATGAAACGTCGGTCGAAACGGCTATGTAAATAGTTTGTGTTTTCCGACCAGTTCAGTGTAGCCGGCACGATCGAAGGGGGAAGCACTGACATGGCACCTAGTTCACCCGATGTTATGGGCTGACATCACGAATGTTGTAGGTGATGTAGCCAACCGTATCAGTTTCAATAAAAAAAAATAAAAAAAATTATGCAAAAAAAATGTCCTAACCATTTGCATTCTTTGGCCTTTAAATTATTTCACTTGTCACAAACATTAGTTAATTTGAAATGTAAATATTAATGCCTAATGTAATTTCGGAGCGAAGTGCTTTTCACAGAGCTTCCGATGTTGTTCATTTTATTTATTTTTAAAGTACTCCGTTAGCAATTTCAGGAATTTTTAAATTTTAATATGACAGTCATCCCGCTTCACTCTTTAGTATTGACGTTCTATTAAATTGAACTGTATACCAAAAGTAGAACATTTTTGTTAGTTTAAATTATGGCGAATTACACGACAGCCTAATGCCGCTGTTGTTAATTATTTACTTGTTTAAAATATTTTTATGACGTACGACGTGCGCTGTCATATAATATAAGCAAACAAATTTAAAATACCTCAAAAAAAATAGAAAACAAAAAAAATTTACAAAAAATCAAATAAACAAAATATAGATTTTTGAACTTTGTGTTCTGTATTTTTTTTTATCTAATCCGGTTTGCGTGGCTGAGTCCGAGGGGCCAAAGCGCATGCTCCGACCAGCCAATATCACCTCCGAGAAGGTAGGTGCCATACCGGAGGGAGATGCTTCCCTGGATTGCTGGCTATACTGGACTAGAGGAGAACACAACCGAGGCTGCTATGCGGCCATCTTACATCCAGTACGGTGGTACCAACCCAGTCGGCTGATGTATGATGAAATAAACATCTATCATATTTTATTTTTGTATATTAGCTAAACAATCTGGATCATAGCACATTGTTAAAGTCTTGCACAGCCTAAAGGTTAGTTTGTAAATAATGTCGCATGACATTAAGCCCACCCTTTGTGCCTCATTTTTGTGACGGTATCCTCTAACAAATATTTTGATATGATTTGAAAACAACGTGGTTACCGCGCCAGCTCATTCCGTACTTTACTATAGGCTATTGTGCAAACATTCAAAAGTATAGAACAGCTATTGTCATATCAATATCGGTCAATGTGTACACTGCTGGACATACACATCTTAAATGTTTCTCTAGGCCATCAGCGGTACGGAATCATCGCTCTCCGTCGACGACGACTTACTTACGTGTCGTCGTATCAGCTGACGATTACCTCAACGGTTGTCGTCTCATCTGGCGTTTACCTCAACGGTCGTTGTCTCATCTGGCGTTTATCTAAACGGTCGTCGTCTCATCTGGCGATTACCTCAATGGTCGTCATCTCATCAGGCGTTTACCTTAACGGTCATCGTCTCATCTGGCGTTTACCTTAACGGTGGTCGTCGCAGCTGGCGTTTACCTCAACGGTCATCGTCCCATCTGCCGTTTACCTCAATGGTCGTCATCTCATCTAGCGTTTACCTTAACGGTCATCTGGCGTTTACCTTAACGGTCATCGTCTCATCTGGCGTTTACCTTAACGGTTGTCGTCTCATCTGGCGTTTACCTCAATGGTCGTCATCTCATCTAGCGTTTACCTTAACGGTCATCTGGCGTTTACCTTAACGGTCATCGTCTCATCTGGCGTTTACCTTAACGGTTGTCGTCTCATCTGGCGGTTACCACAACTCTCGTGTCTGTCGTGCCCACCCCATCGTCACTTGACCTTAGTCGCTCGGTATCTAGTATCGACTACCTTGTATGGCGGCAGTACGCCTCATTAAGTACCACATCGCGTGACGATATTTCCAACATGACTCGGTCCATTGCTCGCGTGGCATTTCAGGTTTTGGAAGACAGTGACCAACGACTAGCTGGTCGTTGACAGCAGCCGTCTGAGTTCACGTCCACGTTTCACACTCACATGCCATAACCAAGAGGACGCACTCGTTGTATTGTACAGAAAACGTAATTATAACATGTAGGTAATAGAAATTAAAATAATAAGTAGTCTAGTTGAATAATAACAAGCAAAATAAAATTATTTAACAGAAGAAAATAAAGTTACAAATTAAATTTACTAATACTAATGATGTTTTTTACATAATCTATGTAAGTAATAAAAAATATTAACAAAATTAATACAACTAAAATGTAAACTAAATCTAAAATGTGTTATATTAACAATATATTATAGAAATAAGAAAACTTAAAATAGAAAATGAAAGTAAACTAAAGCCACTAAATTAACGAGACCTACTCAGGGCCACAACACTTGCAACTGTCCATCTGCTCGACAACTTGATGCCGCTTCTCTCATCTCGAATTTCCAGCTACCAGCTCATTCCGAGCTGCCTCTATTCTAGTCTACAATCTACACAAAGGCGGAATTTTTCACGCAGTGTCCAGGTAATGAACTGTGGATCTATTCACTACTAGTCAAATCGTCAATCGTATACTTAATTTCATACAAGTATACATCTTACATTATTATACCATACACACAATCGGGATAAGCAGAGTAATCCGTGTTGTGCTGCAAGAGCTCGGCTGAATTATATAACGCCACACCGACCATCCCGTTTGCAAAGTAAGGACAAGATATAACCATCAGAAAGACAGAAGTGAGAGGTGACTATAAACTGCAGCTAACCCGATACTCTCTAGCACGAGAACCCTTAGTGGCCTTTTACGACATGCGCGAGGAGAGATGTAGTATAGTTGATTGTTTATTTTATGTTCACGTCTCAAGCTTTATTTTTAACTACTTAATTACAAATTTGAGAATGTTTTTTTTCATTCAATGTTATGTATTACATTATCATGTTTAGTCATTGTTTAATGTTTTAGTTTATTATGAACTAGCTATTGTCCACGGCTTCGCTTCGGGTGACGTTTTGCTCACAGCTCAGTCCGCCCATGACGTATTTATAGCCTAAAACCATCTTGAAAAGAGACAGAATGTAACAGTGAAAACAGTATTTAAATCGATGTAGTGGTTCTCGAGTTATAAGGATATTCATCTATTGACGTACGTTACACGATCGGTTGCCCGAGGAAACGTCGCTTTATTTATTAACATTCCATCATGCATGTCGTATAATTTGCTTGACAAAGAACTCATTTCATTTCATTTCCAATAAAATATTTTACTCAAAATACCTACATATTCTATTCTCGATTTTATCGCTACAGAATCGCCTCCTATTGCAACGGCAATTTCCTCGCCAGGGACCGAGTTGCGGATGCAAATTGTCCCAACTTGTCCGCGAACGTGCTGGGCTTTTTGGAAAGGCAACCGACCAAATGTGTGTGCCGACGAATTCGCAAAATGATAGGCTGACATGAACTCGTCTAACAATAAGCCAATTACAAAATGGTTAACACAAAGCTGAATATTGCAAACGTTTGTGTTTAAGTAGGTATACCTATCTTCCAAAACTATATAACAAAACACGAGATAGAGAGTGGAAAGTTCTTTACTTGGGGGAAGCGAGCGAAGGTGATATGAAACCACTAAAATTTATGATGCTAGGATGAAGCATATTGAAGTAACCCTAAGATGAAGAAGGTGTAGGTTACGCTAGGATAGATTGAGTGCTAAAGGCAGTAGGACTAGGCGGCTTTGTTGAGAATTGAGTCCATCAGATACAAAACTTGGCTACCACAGTGATCTAGAGGCAGAAGAGGTGAACACCGTTAAGCATTAACAATAACAACGGTAATCTTTTCAAAATCAGCCGTCATGCCAAATTTGGATGTCGGCTCATCGGTACATCGGTATATTTATTTCATGGGTAGTGTTCGGAGAAGCTGTTTAACGCGATTTCGCCGTCCCCATTCCACATCCGCACTACTCATACTGGGCAAAGGTTGCACCCCTATTCAATCGACCTACCACGGATTCTGCTACCGCCAACCGGTTCTGTAGGTCTTTTATTCGCAGAACCGGAAAAATGTGGAACGCACTCCCTGCCCATCTATTCACTCCCAAGTACAGCCTGAAGTTTGTTAGTATGTGGCATCTTTTCACACACACGTACACTAACGATGCCCATGGACATTATGTGACGCACGGGGATTGCGAATGCCATGCTGGGATGACAGGTGCCTAGTCACTAGCCCCTCTCGAAGGACTATAGAGCTATTGTGAATGCCGCTCTCTTCGCACTGAACGCGCAAACTTGTGTCTTGGAAGCGCTGAACTCGACCAAATTACTACGGCCCCATTCGTAAATAGAACCGAGTGTTTGCTCGACACAAGTCTTTCCCTCTTCTCATACAAAAAAATCCCACTGGCTGAAGGTTCACTGGTGTAGGAACCGTGTGGCGTACTCGTACTATCGTCCGCATAACAATGTATTTTTGCAGCAGCGCCAGAAATAATTTACAACGCGCAAAAAACGAGTGCTCTTATTTCAAATTTAGAATTGCGCCGCAGAGAACGTTCCAGAAAAATGTAACGAATCATTTGCCGCACCGCCGCGCGCAAGCGGTAAGTATTGTTCAATGGAAACCTTCATCTCGCTGAAGCGAGAGATATTCAGGCGAGCGAGGCTAGAGGGGCCTGAGGGGGGCGTGAGGGGCCAGAGAGAGCCGTGAGGGTGGCGCGAGGGGGCGAGCAATCATCGAGCAGCCTGCGACTGATTGAAGATGCAAAATACTACAGCGAAACCAAAAAATACGGAATTACTTTCTGCGCAGACGCGCGAGTGCTTTGAATTTTGTGACTAGTTAACAGTTCGAAATTCAAACTGATCGAACGTTTTGTGGAACTTCATTCGAAAGTTAAGCAATACAAGAACGTGCCTGTCTTTTGAAAACTATAACGGGATTGTGTCGGTATACTGTGTGGGGCCGGTACTTAAAAGGAATAGCCCCACTGCATCGCTTCCCGTGCATGTCCAGGGTAGCCACCTCTCACCTTGGCACGGTGCTTCCACCGAGTCATGGACAAGTGGGTCTTCGTTACTTACGTGCTGCTTGATAGTTATCTTTTCATAATTATTATTAATTGCTAAACGTGGCGGCCGGTAATGTGCTGTAATTTACAAAAGTCCTTGCAGCACAACACCGATTACTCTGCTTCCCAGATTGTCGGGATACAGCGTGTGGTATGTATGTATGTTTCGGTCTACATGTAAGGGTAAAATAAAGTAATATTCGAAATTTTAATGAAGGTAGTTCTTATTAAATGTATCGAGGGCATGTACAAGTTGATTTAAATCATATTTAAATTTACTATTTTATCTCATTTCATTCAATATTTTGAAAAACATATTTTGTATGCAACCAGACATAATTGACTACACCAGCCCACGATGTTAACCTATCATTTTCGTGTCCAAACCAAGTGCCATGTCAGTTTTGAACTTTCCTCAAACTTTGAGAACAACAATAAAATCAATGTCATAAGACGTATATCATTGATATTTTTCCATTGAAGCCAGAATTCAAACTGTTTTAATTCACCAAATGCCGTTTCTCAACGCCCTGAATACGGTACCTTATCGTGAGCCGCACTTCCTCTTAAAGAGAATAGTTTCCGATATAAACTCTATATTTCTTTAGGATTAAATGGGTTTAGGTGAGGTTCCACAAGCCGCGTTATTCTGCACTGAAGTCTGGCTGCAGAGTAGAATAAAATATAAACTCAGAAGTGCTATGGTTCAGATAAAAAATTGCAAATAAAAAAAAACCTTTGTTCTACCGAACGAACACATAAATCACCGAAACATACATACGAGTACATCCTTGCCTATAATAAAATTCTGCTTTCTGTCTGTCTGAGTGTCTGTCTGTCCGCTTATAACTCGAGAACCACTGAACCGATTTTAATAAAACAAAATTCTACGGATAGCTTGATTCTTCCCATCAACTATAGGCTACTTATTATCACGCTAAATAGCTTATGAGGTTAGCAGTGAAGTGAAATATGAGAGCGGGCGGAGCCGCGGGCACAGCTATATTTTATAAAGTCACGTAAGTTACTCAATTGCCCGATCAGATAGATAGAAAATGCTCCAAGAAACATTCAATATTACATAAAAAGCACATTAAAACATTTACTTATGGTACAAAAGCGGAATTATCCCTTACAGAGATGGGCCGTGCGGGGCCGGTACTTTAAAAGAATAGCCCCACTGCATCTCTCCCTATGTCGTAAAAGGTGACTAAGGTATATGACTCCCTTCTTATATTACTAGGTGGTAGGGTCTAACCCGCCCGGGTTGGTACCACCGCACTGAATGAAAGGTCGGTCGAAACGGCTATGTAAATAGTTTGTGTTTTCCGTCCAGTTCAGTGTAGCCGGCATGACCGAAGGGAAGCACTGACGTGGCACCAAGTTCACCTGGTGTTATGGGCTGACATCACGGATGTTGTAGGTGATGTAGCCAACCGTGTCAACCGGGACGAAACGTCAACGAAAGTGAGTTGCTTTCAGTTATACCGCGTAACCGAAAACATTGCTGTAATATTGCTAATATATAAACTGCCCAAGATAATCGTCGGCGGACTTTTGTTAGGTCGTCTGTCCACTGTCCACCTACCCGGGGGACGTCCCACGTTGCGCTTGCTTGTGCGTGGCCTCCATTTGAGCACCTGTCTACTCCAGCCTTGAACTCCAGCGGTTATCAGGTCCACGACAGATGTGCCCGACGGGTCTGTTAATCAAAGCTGGCACGTACTAACACTATCGCGTGGTGTCTGTGTGTAAGCGCACGGGTGCCCGGTCTGTCTCACTCGCACTTGCACAATTGCATTGGTGTGAGTACTGTGCCAGCTTTGGTTAACAGACTTGTACTGCCACTTCAGCTTGCAAATCTTAGCCTAAAGTCGGTCGAAACGGCTATGTGAATAGTTTGTGTTTTCCGTCCAGTTTAATGTAGTCGGCACGATCGAAGGGAAGCACTGACATGGCACCTAGTTCACCCGGTGTTATGGGCTGACATCACGGATGTTGTAGGTGATGTAGCCAACCGTGTCAGTTTCGATAAAAAAAATTAATTCTAATTATGGCCTCTCATTACGGCATTAAATAACGCCGTCATTTAGCCCCATTTCACTTTTCTCCCAGCTAGGTCTATGGGAGCGATTAATCCCAGCGAGCATTGGGATCGGTAATGAAAGTCGTGTCGGGAGCTACGGGATATATGGCAGCAATAAACCAGTTTACGTGGCTCGCGGGAGAGCCACTTTTTAGGAGTCCGTTGCGGCTAGCGACAGGCCCTGGTTGCGATTTGATGTGATCGCACCTTAGAGACTTATTCATATTATGTGAATATTATCGATACGAGCTGGAGAGTTCCTGACTTTTTGACGTCGGAATCACGTCTTACTCATATGGTACAAGGTGGGATGCACGTAAGCTAAAATATGACGTCACCGACACGAAAGATTTACCGGGAAAATGGTCAATGCTCAGTTTCTAAGTAGCGCACATACAAAACACATATATCAGCAAAAGGGGGAAACTGGCGCAATAACAACAAGAAAAAAAAAACATATATTTTTTTTTCTTCTTCTTTTTAATTTTTGCCAATTGACATTTTTGTATGTGGCCATTTCTGCCAACATCGAGTCATGAAAGATCCACGTTAAATAATATCTACTTAAAAGTGAAAAACAAGTAATTTTGAGTATGTAAATAAGGAAAAATTTGCACGCAGAAAAATTTAAAAGATGAAAAAATATATGAACTATATAATAATAATTACCTATGAAAACAAATATATAATAAAAGGTCTCAATATTATATAATTTACAATTTGATGTGATTATTATTTGCAGGCACAGTGAGTCATCAAAGTTAGACCTTTTATTTCAGTTCGTTTCAAGAGTAACCATGAAAACCTTTGACAATCATATTTTTTTATATTTTTGACATTAATTGTTTATTTTTCCAAGGTGCCACCGTGATTCCACGTTTAAATCGTATGCTATCTATGGAAAAAGCAGTTCTATTTTTGAATTGTTTGACTAAAAGTGAAGACTGGAACCTAATAATCCGCTAAATCTCTGTTCGGATGCGGTGAGCTCAGACTGAGGCGTGACTTCGAGGTTTCGCTCTTTTTCGGCCAATTTGCATTTAGTCCGTTTGACGTTGCTAGAAATCGTATTGTGCTGGACTGGACCGAAGTAAGCTGGAGAACGTATGACAGTGGATTAGCTGGAGATTCAAACTTGGTTTACGGGAGCTATTTGAGTATTGTCTTTGAAGAATATTTTTTTTCACAATGGATTTTAATGTTTTTTTATTTGTACATACATATCACACGCTGTATCCCGACAATCGGGGTAAGCAGAGTAATCGGTGTTGTGCTGCAAGTACTCTTGTAAATTACAGCACAATACCAACCGCCACGTTTAGCAATGTAATCGGACAAGATAACTATCAAACAGCAAGTAAGGTACGAAGACCCAATTGCTGCATTACACGGTGGAAAGACCATGCCAAGGTGAGAGGTGGCTAACCTGTCGCCCTTTAGCACGCACCTTGTCCTTATCCCTTAGTCGCCTTTTACGACATGCGGGATGTTCTTTTTATGTACCGGCCCCACACGGTATGGTTTTTATTTGTTTTGAGGCATAATTTGTTTTCACATTTACCCCTTGCCTATGATGTAATTTTCCCTCACATTACTTGACTTCCCTCATCCCGTCTGCCCTCATCTGTATCCGTCACACCGGAAAACGGAGTGTGGGAATAACGCCCGCCAGGTGGGACGACGACATCAATTACGTCGGAGGAAAGCAGTGGTTACGTACCGCTGAAGACCGGGAGGGGTGGAGAAAAATTGGAGAGGCCTATGTCCAGCAGTGGGCGAATACACGCTGACGGACGGACTACCTACATTACGTCTCACACTCCGCATCCAGCGTCTACCTTTTCTATACAACCTGAAACATGCCTTTACCCTCAGTTCTTCACTAACGATTCACTGAGGGTCCGAATGAGGCTAAACTTAGGTACGTTAATTGTCCATTGAAGCGACGAGCGTCAGGTAAGGGCCACTTGCGACCCTTACTTTTGAACTCTGAGGAAATATAAAGCGGCCTCATATGAGGGTTACACTGCAGCGTTTGCTTTTATTGCGCAAGCGATCGTGGAAAAATCTCGACTAAGCAACATGCCGACCAACAGAGGTGGTACCGGACCTAGCCCAGAACACGGCCTTCAGCACGAACACGGAAATTTAAGCAACCGGTCGCGGTGCGTGCCACCCGTGCTGGTCGTCTATAAAAAAAATTAATTCTTATTTATTAGCTATTTCGCGAAAAACTTTAAAAACCTTTGGTGATGAGAATGCATAAAATAATCCTGTTTTCATTTATTTCGTCAATTGAATTTTATTTGTTCTACCTGCTTGCATAAAACCACCAAAAACTGGCTAATGACAGATTGACGCAACTGGAATCCAAAACAAAGGTATTAAACGAAGACAAGCAGAAGCTGCAACTCCTTTCACAAACCCAGTCGCTCACCATTTCAGCTCTCACAGCACAGGTGGATGACGGCGAACAGAGGGCGCGCTCGAATAATATTGAAGTATTCGGAATACCGGAACGGAATGCTGAACGTATACCGGAAGTTATTGCTGAGATCGCTCGCGTCGCCGGCGTCACTGTGTGCCCCACCGATATAGACTTTGCTACTCGCGTTGCTCCGAGAGCGAAAACATCTTCGAGCATACCCGCTGGCGGCCGCCCTAAGCCGATTATAGTGAAATTTCACAAAAGAGAACTGAAAGAGGATCTGTTGAGGGCGGTGAGGAAGCGGCGAGGAGTCAACACCTCGGACATTGGTCTTCCGGGAGACAAGCGTCAGATATATTTAAACGATCACCTTACATCTGCAAACAAGCAACTCCTCGCGAAGACCCGAAATATCTGCAAGGAAGTGGATGTTTGGACGAACTATGCAAAAATACTTGTGAGGCGAAACGACCAGAGTCCGGCTATTCGCATTTGGAAGGACTCAGATTTAGCAAAAATAAAATAATATTATACTTACTATTTGTGTCTCAGCACGCGAACTTGCATGTGAATACTCCTGCCTCACCTTGTTGTCTAGTAATTACTGTAAAATTCAAATCGCCCATGCACACACACACACACCACCCAACGCATTCCCACGCACACATCCACTACACACACATACGAAATGCGTTCAGCTTCAGTTTCAGTCACTCACACACACCACACACCTGCGTCTGTGTTATCTTAGCTTGATCGCTCGGCGGTGCGGCGGGCGTGGGCGGGAGGCGAGCGGCGGAGGCGCTGCTGGCCTCTCGTCCACTCTGGCGAATTTGTTCGATTGTAATTCTTATTCACTGACAGTTAGTCACATTGATTTGTATATTGTATTAGGCACTTATTATACCATGAAGTGCACCTTACTTCGACACTGCGCAACTGTAATTACTACACGAAGTATTTTAAAAGATGCATTCTTATGTCCATTATTTTCACGGGTACTCTAGATATTTACCTACAAAACACCCGCAGTATCCGGGGTAAGTTGATAGAATTCAAACAGAGTGTACTTACAGACTCACATCACCTGATTTTGATAACGGAAAGCTGGTTGATCGATTCCATCTCCGATACGGAGGTCATTGACCCGAATTCTTACAATTTACATAGGTGCGATCGCTCATCCGTCACAGGTAAATCTCGGGGCGGAGGTACGTTGATTTGTTCTCGTCCGTCGCTCCGCGCGCACCGCCACCACTACCCTCCCCGCCCCCCCACCGCACAGTACGACGCTGTGTGGGTGTCCATTCCAAAGACAACAATTCGCGCCAATAATGACTTGCATGTTGTATGTGTCTACTTGCCGCCGCATCCTGCAAATGGTGACTTAATGCTCAAACATTTAACCGATTTTCTATACATGTTTAGATCACAATTCGCAAATGATGACATTGTTCTCGCAGGAGACTTTAACCTGCCCTCTTTGGAGTGGGCACAGAACCCGGATCGTATGCATCTCTCAGCTGTAGGTGGAATGAATGACGCTCGCTCCTCTTTTGTGGATTGTTCGTCCTTCATAGGACTCAGTCTCGCGCGCGCGGTAAGATGATGCGCACGCCGCGCAGGTTGCTTGATACTATCGACCGCGAAGAGCAGATAAAAGACAACCAAACATGTGAAAAATGTGACAAAATAGTTATTAATGAGCTATTGACCTTTATATTTTGTAAAATTGACACGCTACCTGAGCCGGACATCATTAATATATGTGCGAGCGCGTACAGCGACAATGACATCGAGACGGCGCGACAACTCCTCGCTTCGTTGCTCGGCAAGCGCACGCTGCGCAAGGCCGAGGGTCGAGAGAAGAAGAGTGTCCAAGACATCATCAAGATGATGAAGGAACACGAACCGGATGCACTTCCCGTGTTCGTGGCGCGCGACCTAAACAAGTTGCCGCCGGTGACGTTCGACCACGTAGACGTCACGGCGTTCCTGAAGGACATCACACTACTAAAGAGGGACGTCTCTTCACTCAAGGAGCAGGCGCAGGAACCGCCCCGAAACGATGACAACTTTCGCGATATGCGAGACGAGATCGCTGAGTTAAAACGATCGATAAACAATCTCGCAACACGGACGATTACTACTAACAAGACAGACCCTGTGACCCCCGTTACGAGTAGCAATAGCAATAGGAACGCGGAAGCACTAGCGGGAACCTATAGAAAAAACGCAGAGGCACCACCAGCGAGTAAACTACCCACCGTCTGCGGTGTAGAACGCGCGCGATCCGGGGAGCGGGCGGCGCGAGCGAACCGCAGACGTGCGCGTGCGATCGTACCTAGTCCTACTGAAACCGGTTTGCAGTCTCGGCTGCCGCCGCCGCAAGCGCCACTTCCACTGTCGACTGGGCGGTCCGTCGGCGGCGCCCCCCCGCCGCCGCCGCCATCGCCGCTACCGCCGGAGCCGTTCCCCCCACCTCAGGCCCCGACGCGACCGGTGAACGATGCGAGCGCAGATGTAGATATATCAATATCTATGCTGCCTGCGGACTTACCTATAACTATATCACCGCGACGTAAACGTACTATGGCTGAAGTTGTGAAGGAAAAGGGAAAAGGACAAAATAATGAGAATATGAAACGAACTGGAAGCAAAAATATAACAGAAGATGAATGGAAAGTAGTTGAAAAAACGAAAAAGAAGAAGTTATTCAAAAATATGCGAGGAAAAGCTACGCACGATCCGAGCCTATTGTTTAACTTTAAAGCGGCCGAAAGAAAAATATCGCTTTATGTGTCACGAGTAGACCAGCAGTGCAGGGAGGGGGATATTTGCGGCTACATAAAGCACAAAACAGACATCGACGTCACAGTCACAAAGATAAATACGCATGCGGATAACGGGTTTAACGCTTTCAGAGTAGTCGTGCCGGCCGACAAACTGGCATTATTTATGAATTCAGACCTGTGGCCGGATCATGTCGCCTTTCGAAGGTACTCGGAGCAGAAACGGCCTCGTAGCCATGACGATCGACGCACTACACTCAATAATGGACAGTTGTAGTATTAAAATAAAGATGGTCAGTTTTAACTGCAGGTCGATAAAGCGATCATACCTACACGCGAGAGACCTTTGCGAGGGACACGACATCGTCGCGCTGCAGGAGCTCTGGCTACTGCCGGACGATATCGACTTCCTCAGCACGATTCACCCGGACTTCGGCTACCATGGCATCTCGGCCGTGGACACGGCGGCCGGCACGCTGAAGGGCCGCCCGTACGGCGGAGTCGCGATACTGTGGAGGAGGTCGCTGCTCGCCGACGTGGCGCCCATCAGCACAGGCAGCACGCGAGTGGCGGCCGTGCGGATACAGCTCGCCGCACGCGAGGCGGCCGCGGCGGCGCGAGCGCTCGTAGTGATGTCGGTGTATATGCCTACGGAGTGTGCGGATGGTGTTCCTGAGTTCACCTCAGTGCTAGGTACCATGAGTGCGGTAATAGAGAACAGTGATGTTGAGTGTGCGGTTATGCTTGGCGACTACAACGCGAACCCGAACGGCCTATTCGGTAAAGAATTAGGTAAATATTGCGACGAGCAAGAGTGGGAGTGCGCCGATATTAGACTTTTAGGTAGCACGAGTGATACCTACACGTATCTGAGTGAGGCGCACGGCACCACGAGCTGGCTCGACCATTGTGTGGTGACCGAGAGCGCGGCACGGACTGTGCTCGACTGTCGAGTGATCAATGATGTGTTCTGGTCGGATCACTTTCCAGTAGTTTTAACATTTGACTTAGATGTAATTAGACCAAAGACTAGTTTAACTGACGATACATATGTTAACCAGATATTATGGGGACACCGGTCCCAGGCACAAACGGATAGGTACAGTCTATTATGTCACAATTCTCTTATTCAAATTGGTGAAACTGCAATAGCTTGCTCCGCTTTTCCCTGCAGTGCCCGCGAGCAGTGTACGATGGCAATAAACTCCTTGTATGAGAGCATCGTTGGTGCGTTGCAGACGGCGGCGACTGATACTTACACAAAGAAAAACAATTATTCAAAAAAACCAGTCGTCATCGGTTGGAACTACCACGTGCGAGAACTCTATAAGATTGCTCAGATTAAACACAAAATATGGGCGCTTCAGGGAAAACCGGTTCGAGGACCAATATACGACAGTATGTATGAAAGTCGAAAATGTTTTAAGAATAAATTACGATGGTGCCAGAAAAACCAGGAACAAATAAAAATGGATATCATATCGAGTCACCGATCCAATAAAGATTTCTCCAAATTCTGGAAAGCCACGAAACTAGATTGTAAGCCGTGCCTATCGCTAACTGTAAACGGAGTACAGAATAAGTCCGAAATTGCTAACCTGTTTGCATATAATTTCAAAGTGGACCATCCTTTGGAGGGATCGAGCGCGGCCACGGGAACGACAGATGCCGGGGAGAAGCGCAGATGCGGAAGCCTGGCTGTGCGACCGGTGGAGACGATGGCGACGTCGTCACCACCGCCGCCACCCGTAACATTTCTGCGTTTCTCACCGGAAGATGTCGCCATGGTCGTACGCAAAATGAAGCGCGGGAAGTCGCCGGGCCATGACTCGCTGAGCCTGGAGCACTTGCAAAATGCTGGGCCTGTACTGTACGACAAATTATCACAATTGTACAATTCATGTGTCTCTCACGGATACCTACCACGTGATTTTATGAGAACCGTAGTTGTGCCCATAGTTAAGAATAGGACCGGAGACGTCTCGAGTCTGTCTAATTACAGGCCTATATCTCTCGCCACGGTTTTCTCGAAGGTGTTTGAAAGGCTAGTTCAACCGGAAATATACAAAGGACTCAGTCTAAATGGAGCACAGTTTGGTTTCCGTCCCAGTCTCTCAACAGATATGGCTGTCTTGTCATTGAAACATACGGTTCGTTACTACCTAAGCCGAAAAACTTCAGTTTACGCATGTTTTCTGGATCTTAGTCGCGCGTTTGACACAATCGACTACGACACTCTGTGGAAAAAGCTACGCGCGACTAAGGTACCGGATGAGATTACCAATCTGTTGAGATACTGGTACGGAAACCAGGTGAACGTAGTGCGATGGGGGGATGCACAATCCGACGAATACCGACTGAAGTGCGGTGTGAGGCAGGGCGGGCTCACGTCTCCGGACCTGTTCAACCTATATGTAAACGGGCTCATAGAGGAGCTCAGCAGTGCCAAAGTCGGCTGCTTCCTGGGCAACGTTTGTGTCAACAACCTTAGTTACGCCGATGACATGGCGCTGCTGAGCCCCTCTGTGAAGGGACTTCGTAAACTGCTAGGTATCTGTGAGCGATACGCGGAGGAACACGGCCTAACATACAATGTCAAGAAGACAGAGGTAGTGATCTTTAAATACGGTGGAGGTCCAGATCATGTGCCGCCAATAACTTTACGCGGTTCTCAACTGAAAATTGCTACAAAGTTTAAGTACCTGGGCCACATATTAACAGACAGGCTCAAGGACGACGAGGACATGGAGCGTCAGCGTCGCGTGCTCGCTATGAAAAGCAACATGCTGGCGCGCCGATTCACACAGTGCTCCAGGCTAGTAAAGCTGACGTTGTTCAGCTCGTACTGCCAGGCGCTCTACACCGCGCAGCTGTGGTGCAACTACACGCAGCGAGCATTCAACTCGCTGCGTGTACAGTACAATAATGCACTGCGCTGTATGCTGGGCCTACCGTGGAGGTGTAGCGCGTCTGGCATGTTCGCTGAGAATAGGCTCGACGACTTCTACGGGCTGTTAAGAAAACGAAAAGCTGGTTTTCTGGAACGGGTGGCTCGGTCTGATAACCACATCGTACAGGCAGTTTCTGCTAGGCTGTACTGTACCGATTTTATTGCTATATAATATTTTGTTTGTTATGTATGTTTATGTTTATGCTTATTTTTTATTAATTTTTGTGTGTGTATGTTTTTACGTGTATCATTTGTCTCATGGGACCAAGTGCCTGAATAAAGAAGATTTTATTATTATTATTATTATAGGACTTAAACAATACAATAGAATATTCAATGACAATGGCCGCTTGCTTGATCTGATATTCTGTTCCATCACGGCCGAGGTAGCTCGCGCTGCGGGTCCCTTACTACGCGAGGATCTCCCACACCACCCGGCTCTGGAAGTATGTTTGCCAGACGTTCACCACTCACCGCTTAGAAATCCACCTACACGTACTTACTCTTTTCGCAGAGCTGACTATGTCGCCATTCAAACATACCTGTTAAATGTGAACTGGTCTACTCTTTTTACCGGCACACCGGATGATGCCGTATCGTTCTTTTACCAGGCACTGGACGAGGCTGTAGATCTGTACGTACCTAGCTTCGTCCGTGGAGCGAGTGCGCATCCTACTTGGTTTTCTCCCGCTCTTATAAAAATCGTAAGGGAAAAAAATAAATTTCATAAAAGATTTAAGCGTCACGGGCGGGGAAGCGACTACGATGCGTTTTCGCTACTTCGGAGGCGGCAAAAGGCATTGCAGCGCGAATGCTGGCGGCGACATATCCACACTGCTGAGAACAATATAAAAACAAATCCCAAGAATTTTTGGCATTACATAAAGTCACAGCGTGGCTCAAATACCATACCAGGAAGAGTTGTAAGTGGTAATGTAGAAGCGAGTGATGGTGCTGCTATCTGCAAATTATTTTTAAATCACTTTCAGTCTGTCTACAAAAAAACGTCTTCACCCACCATAAGTCAACCATGTGACTATATCACTCACGATGTCCAAAGCTCAGTTGCAACGAACGTACGCATAGTCCTAAAAATATTACAATCTTTGGATACAAATAAGGGCCCCGGTAGTGATGGCATACCTCCAGTTTTCGCAAAGCAATGTGCAGATCAACTAGCCTCTCCTTTGAGCATTATTTTCAGTCGCTCCATCTCGGAAGGCGTGTTTCCTCAAAAATGGAAAGAAGCGTTTGTGGTGCCTATCCATAAGAACGGGCCCAGACAATGTGTTGAGAATTACAGGCCCGTGTCTATCCTGTCAGTGTTTAGCAAAGTTTTCGAGCGCGTAGTCTACGACCAGATTTACCCACTAATTTCTTCAAGCATCTCGTCGGCGCAACACGGCTTTATGCGCGGGCGTTCTGTAGTATCTAACCTAGCCGTGTTCATTGACTACGTTTCGATGAAGTTGGATAAGCGGGTGCAAGTCGATGCCGTTTACACTGACTACGCTAAATGCTTTGACAGGATAGACCATGGAATCCTGGTTCGGAAGCTCGGGGAACTGGGTATCCACGGGTGTCTTCTGAGGTGGATCGAGTCATACTTGAGGAACAGGTCTCAGGCGGTGAAGACGGGTGCGTATAGGTCAGAGTTCGTCGAAATACCGTCCGGAGTGCCTCAGGGTTCACATCTCGGCCCGCTCTTCTTTAACGCCTACCTCTACGACGTCGTTAAATGTTTCCATTGGGCCCTGTTCCTGCTGTATGCTGATGACAAAAAAGTATACATGGCGATTGAGAACCAATCCGACTGTATTAAGTTACAGGAAGACCTTGATAGATTGTCACTCTACTGTTCACTCAATCGCCTAGACTTGAATATTAAGAAATGTCAAGTCATCACATTCAGCAGGAATAGGAAGCAGGTGAATAACGTATACAATTTGAATAATGAGCCCATACCACGAACCGACGTCGTTAGGGACTTGGGCGTAATGCTCGACTCGAAGCTTGTCTTCGACAAGCACTACGAGCACATAGTCTCAAAGGCATATAAAATGTTGGGATTCCTCATGCGCACGTGCAAACCATTTACCAATCTTGCAACATTCAAAATCGTTTACTTCGCGTACGTTCGGAGTGTGTTGGAGTTTGCGTGTCAGATATGGTCACCATCATACGTGACACATGTGCGGCGTATTGAAGGAATTCAACGTAAGTTCATTAGATACATGAACTTTCGTTCCAAACTGTCCTTTGCAGACTATGAAGAAGCAGCGGTTCACTATAAACTGCTGACCCTTGAGCAGAGGAGGTCCGCAGCTGACATGAAGTTTTTGTTCAATATTATTAACCACAACATTGACTGCCCGGACCTCCTCGCTCGCATATCTTTGCGGGTGGCTCCAACGTGCACCCGGCGTCCTCGACTGTTCCAGCCTCCCTTGTGCAACACGAACTCCGCTAGGAATTCGACAATGAATCGGTGTATGGATGCCTACAATCTCACCTTTTGGGAGATAGATATATTTCACGACACCGAGACCTCTTTCATAAAGGAAGTGAATAGAATTATAGGGGGAAAAGAAAACAAAGCTTCTCACTGATTTAAGCGGATATAGGTAACAGTAGCAGGCGCAACTCACACACACATGTATATCACAATACACACATACACACACACACTCACACACACCCTCAGACATATCATCGCAAATAATCCTCTCACACACCCTCACCACACATGCACGGCGAATTGTATTTATTTGTTTATGAGTAAGGAGATTTTATTGAAATTTGTAATTCACAGATTATCATTGTTTTAATTTAATGTAGTTTTTTATAAATTTTCATTCACTGTTTCTTATTTTCTTATTTATTAATAATCGAATTTTAACTTTTAACTTTTGACTTGATACTTAGACTTTTAATTTTGTAATTAATTTCAATTTTATTTTATTTTATTTTAAATTTATTTAATCTTTTAATTTTGTAATTTTCTATCGTTTTTATTTACCATGTTTTATCAAATGCATGTAAACCGGAGGAATTCTATTCTTGGCTATTAAGTTTTATATTGTTCATTTTTAAATTTGTTGGATTAATATAAGCTGTGGAATTCTCTAATATATAAATAAATATATAAATAAATAAATAAATAAATACGTCCCTCTGTCGCCGGACACAGACCGGACTTTCCGTGTTGCGCCGTGTTCCGTGCTAGCCCGGTAAACCCGGTAACACAGTCGCCTAGAGCGCGGTCCACAGGGCTCGAGTCCAATACGCTTTGTGCGTGTCGTATTTCGTGTTCTATATCGACACGGTTATCACCTCTGCCGACCAACAAGCAGTCGGCCTCGTTAGCTCGGCGTTGCGGTCGGTCGACTGTCGGTCGTGATCATAAGCACACCTGGGCGAGGTCAGTACGGTCAGTAGCGCGGAGGACTTATAAAGGCATTCTGAGTGTAAATCCCCACGGCATTCCCAATCTACGTCTAACGTACGTCAGTCTTCGTCCCAAGAGGGAGACAACGTTACAACGCGATCCCGTCGTGCAATCCCCTGTCCACCTCCTCATCACGCGCACTGGGCATCGATAGGCACACCTTTAGATTAAGATATTCCGCTGATGAATAACAAACTGTCGCCAAACTCTGGAACGCTTTTCTTGCCCATATATTTCCAGGTATAGTCTCGGGTCCTTCGAGAGGATCGTAAATAGAGGCCGACATATCATTCGCAGCCCCGCACTCTAACGAATGTCCATGAGCGTCGTTAGTCAACAGGTGTCGGTAGCCGTCACACGAGCTTTTTATTAAAAAATAAATAAATAAACAAGCACATCGCTCCACAGTGTAACCTAACCGCCAATGCCCCACGCTGATTTCGTCCTTCTCCAGAGCGACACTAGCGACAAGGGTTCCGTCGTTTCTTGTCTCAACGGCCGAAGTTGCAGTGGAGGAGACGATAATGTTGGTTTTTATACTCTCCACACCCCTGCCGTGCCGGACTTTACGGTTATATGAGCAGGGAAAGATTAACATAGTTAAGGTGCAGTTGTTTCACGTTAACTATTGTGAATTTGATGTTAGAAAAAATATATGGATTTCTACTTGGCATATCCAATAACCTAAAATGCAATTTAATTTAATTGACTAGATAGAAAAAAATAGGAAAGTGTGCTCTAGAAAATTCACAAAATCCATATTTCTGTGACGTTCATCATGTAATTTAATTTTCATATTAGATAAAAATTTCAATCGCGAGAAACTCAAGGGTCACCCATAAGTCTCGCGTCTCGACTCTGGATGAATAAAAAAGATGCAATGCACTCTCCATTGCATCTTTTTTATTTTTGTAAAATGTTTATGTAGTTCTAATGATACTATGTAATAAAATTGATACTTAGATAACAAGTTAAACTATAATTTTAAAATTTATCACTTTCTACTGTTAATTTTGAATTTAGGTTAAGCTTAAAATCAGCGATTGCTACTTAAATAAATTATATTATATATATTATACCGTAATTAATAAATTTATTTTTATATATTAATATTAATAATCAAATATACACAGGTTCAAATATTTCGACTTTTTTTTGTCGTCTTCAGTGAAAATATACAATATAATATATCAATATAAAAATACATTTAAAACAACCATTTTGTAAATAAAAATAATTTATTATTAATAGCTACTTAAATAAGCAATCTTGGCTGCGCTTAACCTTTTCGACAACATTGTAACATATGATTTATATATTTTTAGTAATTTGTTGTTTGCATGCTGTCGATGATAAAGTTTCATTTTATTTCATTTCAGAGGCGCAAGCGGTTATTTAGCTGTGCCATCCAACAAGTTCAAGTGGTACCTACTCCGAGCAGGACCTAACCTGCGCCAGGAGGACTTTGGAGGAGTACACTGAGTAGAAATCGATGGAAGGCGAGGCGATCGAAGCTAAAAGAAAGCAGGGCTTATTGGCTGCCCCAAATTCGAGACAGACTTTCCCGAGCACCTGAAAAGCTATTTATATCGGGTTTGTTCTCCGCGTGCACTGTATGCGGCTTCGCCTCTACAAAGCGGATTACCGCGGGAACCGCCCTCCAGCACCGCAAGAGGAAAGCAAATTGAATCAGAGTCCGCGTTTTTCCTCTCAGAGAGCCCCCCTCATCCTCCTACCTCATCCTCACTCGTCCCTCCCATCCCCAAGCGAGTGTATTAAATAAACATAAAATCACGGACGAATGAGCTAGCCTCGGGGGTGGGCGTTCTAGTGCTTTGTAAGTACTGAATTGTTAACAAATTCGATAGTTTGAAGGGGGGGGGGGGGGGGGAGGGGGGTGAAGACGTGTGTGCTTTTGCTGAAGTATTGATTTTGTCGTTGCTCTTTACACGGTCAGATTATATCACAACAAAGCGATATTGATGAACTGCGTCATATATGGCAGGAATCGCAAAAAATTGAGACCATTTTTGAGATGCGCATACGTCGTGTCTCCCGCCGCTACTCACCACCTATTTGAATATAAATTAGGACTTCAATTCCTCGAAAATTATTTTCTCGGTAATGAGTCGCTCCGCTCACACTCTAGTGTAGCGTTGCCATTCGACCCGGTACACCGGGACTTGTCACCGGTTTAGAATCTCAGTCCCGGTAGTCCCGCCTGACCATCAATTCCCGGAAGCGGCGGGTGGCCGAGTGGTTTGAGCATCGGCTTCTCATGCGGGAGGTCTGAGGTTCGAATCCGGTCGCCGTGTACCAATGAGTTTTCTTTTTACGAAAAAATTTACGTGCATACCTACACCTGCTGCTTCACCGTTCGGAACCGGTGTAAAACTGTAGGTCCCTTCCCTTGCCCCTTACTAGGTGGTAGGCTCAAATTGTAGCCGACTGGGTTGGTACCACCGTACTGGATGTAAGATGGCCGCATAGCAGCCTCGGTTGTGTTCTCCTCTAGTCCAGTATAGCCAGCAATCCAGGGAAGTCTCCGGTATGGCACCTACCTTCTCGGAGGTGATATTGGCTAGTCAGAGCATGTGCTTTGACCCCTCTGGCTCAGCCACACATACCGGATAACATAAAAAAAACCAGTAAGTTTTATCCATATTGGTATTACAAACAAAAATCTTTAAATGGTTTAGCGTTTCTTCTTATTTCCTAACACTCCTTACAGAGCGTTTCAGGCATCATAAGTCCGAAGATTTCAGTCGCAGATGTCAATTATGTATATAGGTACATAAACATAGACATCGAACGTTGAGTGGAGACTTTTGGACAGATAGTTCTGTGAGCTTACAGAGCTGGGTGGATCGTTCTGAATCGGACACTATTCTGGGGCCTATAATTTATTGGCCATGAACATTTAAAACCATTGCCTATCTAATTATTTATTACAATTTATGTATAATGTATTCTTAAATGTAAAAGATAGCTATCATCTAAAATTTAATTTAATATTCATAGAACAGGTGCTGCCTTTACACGCTCAAACACAACCAACTTTTCTTAGGTTTTGATATAGTGTCTTTCTTAGGTTAGTTATTAAACCTACTCTAATGTGACATGAGTTTGACACGCCCGCATGTATGGTTATACCTAGATGGCATTATTGACGTTTGAGATCAAAGTGTTTTTTTTAATATTCCCAACGCCCACTTTATGATAAATAAAATTCAAAATAATTTAAATATCTTTGATTTTAACAGTACTCCGCCGACCTCCACGCAGACCGCAGAGGAGAATGGAGATCGGACTGTACGTATAATAAGACTCTCCCCTTGCCGCGATAGAATGGGGAACGCAAGAAACACTCTCGTTCCGGTAAACCGGAAATAATGATGCCTTGCACTGTATAGCCGCTGTTTGCAGGTTGTTGTTACAGGGAACTGTTACGTTATAATACGAGTGCTTACTGCTATGCTAAGAGTCCAAGAAGAGGTGCAGTGTTCTTCTCTAGTTCAGTATTCAAGAGGAAGTCTCCTGGATGGCACCTACCTTTTGCGATATGATATTGGCTGGTCGGAGCATGTGCTTTGGCCCCTATGACTCAACCACCCATACAAGTTTACATACGAAGTCTTTTCCATAAGTGCACCTGGGGCTCGGGGTCAGGGCCCAAGGCTTGATGAGGGCCCCAAATTGCCGACGACGTCGTCTTTTACACCGAAAAGAGGAGCTGAATTTTTTGTGTATTTTATTGAGAATCGCCGTTAAAATTCTAAATTTGAATTTAAATCGAAAGCCCGATGAGATTTCTAAACATTTATTGAAGTGAAATACGTAGTAGCGTAAAATGTCTTAATAAGGTAAATGTCTTAAAAAGTATACCTACAAATATTTAAATAACTCTAAAATATTCAATACACTAAATAAAAGTGCATACTCTTAACCTCATGTCTATATTTGTACGTCTTTATGCAAAGTTTCATGATGTCATTTTAGTAGCCAATTATTGAATAATAGCTGTTTTACTGTACTTTTGGAGGTAACTTAGAATTTTTTTTTCTACCGATATAATTTAATGGAATCATATGTTCGTCAAACGTAAAACCTAGTATTAGTACTCAATTATACCGTATATGTATTTATTGCAGGCTTGCTCTGTGGGCTGGACATATGCCTCTCCAATTTTCCTCCAGACCTCCCGGCCTGCAGCGGTACGGAACCACTGCTTTTCGCCGACGACGTACTTAATATCGTCGTCCCACCTGGCGGGTGGTCTTAACAGACTCCGTTTTCCTGTCCACGGCCGCAAATGTAGGACACGGTAACTCCAACGGTCGTCGTCTCTTCGGCTGAAGTGCCTAGCCCACTGTCACTTTAGCTTAGCCAATGTCCCGGTGTCCAATATCAACTACTTTGGTGCATCGGCGGATTGCCTCGTTACGCACCATATCACGTAGCGATATAACCAGCATGGCTCACTCCATTGCACCCTGGGTAACTTTGGACAACAGCGACCGTCAGGTGAGCTGACAATTCAGCAAGTCCATTTATCGAGTTGACTTCTACACAATTCGAAATATTGCGTTTGTACCGAAAATATATTACGGCAAGATTAAGAGTATGCAATAAAGATAAAGAATAATAGCCCGCGGGATAAATTCACGAATACGACTCATAAAAAGAAAATGCCATAAAATTATGCCGTAAACACGCTCCTACTTCATTATTTCCGATTTAGCACCAGCATGCTCATTCCAAGTTAGGTGTTCATCAAGCGGTACAGACTGGGCTTTACAGATACAGGCTGGGCTGTCTAGTCCACGCCAGACCAGACCAGTCCTGTCCAATCCAGCCCAGCCCAGCCAGACTGGGCCGAACCGGTGCAGGCTGGATTGTACCCGTGCAGGCGGCTGGACTGTACCAGTACTTGCTGGGATGTTACGGTACAGGCTGGGGTGTCTATAGTCCACGCCAGACCAGACCAGTCCTGTCCAGTCCAGCCGGGCCCAGCCACACTGGGCCTCACCGATGCAGGCTAGACTGTACCCGTGCAGGCTGGACTGTACCCGTGCAGGCTGGACTGTACCAACACAGGCTGGGCTGTTACAGTACAGGCTGGGCTGTCTAGTCCACAACAGGCCAGGTCAATCCAGTCCACCCCAGCCCAGCTCAATTTAGCGCTTAGCCAATAGATAGATAGATAGAAATACTTTATTGCTCCAAAACATTTAACAGTAACAAACGATAAGTAATTTACATGACGGGCAAAGGCGGACTTATCCCTCACAGGGATTTCTCCCAGTCAACCTTTGGATGATTGTGATGAGTATGTTGTGAGATATATAGTAGGTAGTAGCAAAATACTTGAGTGTGGGAATGTAAAATATAATATACCTATTATGGGAAATAACTATGATAAACTATAATATACACTACATATAAGTACATACTAATTAACATTAGGACATTTCAGATTAAGGAATATAATTTTCAGCTTAGCTAAAAAACTATTCGCCATAGACAAAATATTTCGGTTCAGCAAAAACATTTCGGGTAACTAGACTTCTTGGCTACTGTCGTTCGGTCGGCATTCTGTCAGAGCCATTGCCGCGTACATCCTACATCGTGCCGCGTAGAATCGATTCTCTCAGTGTCGCTGCCACGTCGAATCAATTCTGTCCGAGTCGTAGCCGAGTAAATCTATTATGTCAGAGCCGTTGCCGCGTAGAATCGATCCTGTCCGAGTCGTTGCCGCGTAGAATCGATCCTGTCCGAGTCGTTGCCGCGTAGAATCGATTATGCCCGAGTCGTTGCCGTGTAGAATCTATTATGTTCGATTAGTTGCCACGTAAAATCGATTCTGTCTAAGTCGTTGCCGCGTAGAATCGTTTCTGGCAGAGCCGTAGCCGCGTAGAATCGATTCTGTCAGAGTCGTTGCCGCGTAGAATCTATTAATTATGTACGAGTCGTTGCCGCTTGCAATATATTTCGTCTTTAGCTTGGAATAGAGCAACAGCTTCCGGTCCATAACATTCTATATGTTCATAAAAATAAAGGAAAAATGCAGCATTTTAAATTTTAAATGCCAATACCAATGCTTTAATGAGTGATATTTTTTAATTAATCAGTTTATCTTTTTAACCGACTTCAAAAAAGGAGGAGGTTTTTATGTATGTTCAGCAATATCTTCCCCAATTGTGAACCGATTTCGATGATTATTTTTGTGTTCGGTTCAGTCTAGCTCCAAGGTGGTCCCATTTTTTTTTTGTCAAGATCGGATTGGTAAGCGAGGCGGAATCGCGAGGCCGAAGGCCGAGCGATTCCGCCGAGTAGATTAATAGCAAATAAAAATTACTAAAAAAACTGTGAAATAAAAAACTATTTAAAAAAATATAAAAACCGCCTTCAAAAATGTATGAAATAAAAAAATAAAAATCGAACCCTAGAGTTGAAGACGGTGGTGCTAAAGCAAGCAAAAATAACCGACCGCCTTCAACCCTAGGGTTCGATTTTTATTTTTTTATTTCATACATTTTTGAAGGCGGTTTTTATATTTTTTTAAATAGTTTTTTTATAGTAAACTTTTTTGGTCATTTTGATCTGCATAATAAAGCGCCTTTTTAACACTTTTGCTCTACGACTAGACGTAAAGATCTGGTAGAGTTTTATTATGTACAAAACAGCAAGAACTTATGAATCCTTCCTTCCTTACTTCCTTGCTTTCTGTCTGTATGTATGTCTGTCTGTCCGCTTATGACTTGAGAACCACTGAACCGATTTTAATACAGTTTGCTTATACGGATAGCTTGATTCTTCCCATCAATTATAGGCTACATTTCATCACGTTAAATCGTCTATGAGGTTAGCAGAGAAGTCAAATATGAGAGCGGGCGGAGCCGCGGGCACAGTTAGTGCTTATATATTTTTATTATTCGCAAAACAGTCACATTATTTGTCAGTTAGCGTTTATATGTGCACTGCTGGGCATAAGCCTCTCCGATCTTCGTAGCTAACTCTCCGAGCTTCCGTATCCAGCGACGATGGCAGGCACCCTTGTGAAATCAATCAGAATCCGTCTGTCTGTCTGTCGTCACAGCCTGTATAAGCTACTTAACGGCTTGAACGATGTTTTTGAAACTTTTGATGTCTATAGATATCCGGCAAGGTAAGAAAATATTGACAAGCAAGCAAAGCCAGGCATCAAGTTGAAAATAAAAACTTATAACACCCCTCCGTTTTTTTCGGGGGTCGGGGTTTAAATAGGTACATTTGTTGGTAAGGTATAATGATAAGTTCTTAAATAACATAGATTATTTAATTGTTTTTAACAAAAAAATATATATTTGACTGTATAATATATAATATTATATGAAAAGTTATAGGTTGAAATATGTCATATGTGCTCAGTCCGAGGCGAGGCAAGGCGTTTGTATCTGAACAGGTTATAAAATAGAGAAAATCGCATTATTCTGAGCGTAGATTAGGCGTCTCACGAAGAAGCGGTGCGGCGCGGGGCGCGGGGGAGGGCCGCAGCGGCGATGCACAAGTAGGAAATGGCTACGGAACCCTCTTTGCGCGAACAACGATCGCACGTAGCAGACTTTGTTTCAGTTCTCCCGGCCTTTCGCTACGAACTGACGAAGCCACGCACTGATTGCCGCCGACGCGCGACGCGTGCCTGCCGCCTTTCACCAGGCGGGTGTCAGTCATCCATCAGTCTCACAACACGCCGTTTTCTGTCCACGGCATGTAGTCTCGTAGGCTAATGTGCCCGGTCCACTGCCATTATAGCTTAGCCGCTCGGTGTTCAAAATCTACTACTTGGGCACAGATCAATGAACTTAGGTGGTGGTGGTTAAGCTGTAGGTATGTAATGTAAATTCGCTTGCAAAATTTACTTTTAAATTTTTAGGGTTCCGTATCCGGTACGGGACCCTTTTACTAAGCCTACGCAGTCGGCCTGTCTGTCTGTCCGAGTGTTGTATCTCTTGAACCGTAATAGGTAGCCCGTTGAAATTTTCACAGAATATGTATTACTATGGCCGATAATATAACAACAAATAATAAAAATAAGAAAAAATAAAAAAAAGTTCCCATAGAAGAAACCAAAAAGTGTATGCGCGCGAGCCATCTAACGAATAGAGTGTGAAGCATTTTAACTAATCATGACATTTAACAAATATGAAGCATTTCATAACACGCCATAGATGGCGTGAGTGGCGCTAATCATGACATGGCGGTATGGAACCCTAGGTGCGCGAGTTCGACTCGCACTTGGCCGGTTTTTTCTTATACATTTTGGAAAGCCAAAATGATTTCCAAATTCCTTACAGCACGCTGTGTGTGCTCCCTTAAGCAAAAGATCAAGGTATCTACGCACTTGTTATTAATTTTTTATCGCACGGAAGCTGTATAAACGATTTTCCTTTTCTTTCGTTCAAAAAAGCACGCACGCCTGACAAGGATAAACCTACATTCTCTCTCATCGCGTAGCATTAGACGGGACCAATTCACTACGAGCCAAATCGTACATCGTATAGGTACGTAATTTCGATTAAAATTATTACATTGCGATTCGCTAACATTATATATAATTTGAAAGTTTTCTCAATTCAATCTCTATAATATCAAATCAAATCAAAATATTTTATATATTGGTTTGTTTTTTGAACTTGTATTCTTATGTACTATCTGTTTAATATAATGGAAATTTAGATTTATGGTTGAATGTGATTAAATTACGATAACATTATTCATTCAAATTTATTTATTTATTTATTTCAAAATAAAGGCCAACAGAAACCACAACCAATACAAAAAAAAAACTGAAATAAAAATAAAGTCGGAACTTGAAAATGATGACAGGGTAACACGAGATTAATGCCGAGAGAGTGCGCAATTTCTGATGAATAAAATAAATAAAAGTGAAGTAAATAAACAGCCGTGAATCTCTTTAGTTGCTTTACTGATATACTTTGTTGCAGAGCCTCCAGTGGATCTCCACGTTAATTTCAGTTGGAAACCCAGAAGATCTAAGCCAGATGGCATAGATGAGAAAAGAGGATTTGTCATAATAATTTGAAAGTAGAAATAATTGGCCGACTAGCGGAACAAAATACTCGTATTTGTGTATAGTACAAGTGCAAGTCGATATACTCTAATAAATATATATACTTCCACATTCTACAGCAAGGCCCTGGAATCTACAACTCATTGTTTAAGGCACTGCAAGCCGCTTCCGTTATTCAAAAAACACTTAAAGTTGTACTATCTCCTTCAGTGTGAGTGAAGTCAATAGTCCTTTAAGCAGGGCTCACGCACTCTATGTACTTGCGCGCGATAACTACCTACCGCCGACCGGACCGCCGGCGATCCATAATTCATTGGGCTGCCGACAGCCGCGTGGAGCTAACCTACGTGAGCGCGCGCTCACGCTACTGCTTCGTACGGTCGTACCTACCTATATCCAAAGAGTTTCTTTGCCTATGTCTTAATTCAAGTTGACATGGCTTCTGTTAATAGTGGCAGTGGCAATTTATGTGCAGTAGATGGATGTAAATCCAGCAAGAGGAGAGATAAAAATCTCTCTTTTTTCCATTTACCTGCTGATGAAGAAATGTGAGTATATTGTTTTTGTTGAGCAATAATTACCTATTCTAAAAAACCGGACAAGTGCGAGTCGGACTCGCACACGAAGGGTTCCGTACCACCGTACAAGATTTAACACTATGTAGGTACTTTATTTTTTATATTTTTACTATTTCTTGTTAAAGCGGTAATAGAAATACAGCCCGCTGACAGACGGACGGACGGCGGGGCTTAGTAATATGGTCCCGTGGCACCCTTTGGTACGGAACACTAAAAATGGTAGGTAGATTGGTATTTTGGTTTATGTTGTGTTTCGCTTGAGTTTCGGTATGTTCGATATATCTGTCTGTTTGTCTATCACAGTCACTTTACGATTTGTGTGCATACAGCTGACATTTTCTGGTTGTTAAGGCAATTGTAAGACTACGTACGACGCAACGGAACGGAAAACAACGTCCGTGAAGATGGGGGTCGTCATTTGAAAATGGAGGGGGGGGGGGGGGGGGGGAGGTGTATTTATTTATTTGGTTTTCTACAAGTAGGACACAACATAACATAAAATAACACAGGTTTGCAGATGATTGTAACGTGACGTGAAAATCGGTTAGATAAGCATGCGTACAGGTAACAATAATAACATTACAGGGGTAGTAGGTAGGTAGGCTTACCTGAAGTATTTTCGGGCTGAACTAATTTCTTCCTTTAATATATTTTAACGAGGGCGAAGCCGCGGGCTAAAACTAGTAGCAGCCTATATGTTAAAAAAAAATTGGTACCTATCTAACAGTAAAAAAACATTTTTAAATCTGTGCTGCAGCTCGCGAACAAACATTCACACATATTTCCTCTTTACAATATAATAATATTAAAGATTGTGTAATGCATTGATATTTTTATCGAAAGTAGCAGCCCTAACGTCACCGAATTTGCTTCAAGGCCCCGCGTCCGCGCGCAGCTGCAAAGCAATAATCACTTTACGCTCTTTCGTTTAGGTACATTTTCGCACGCAGCGACTGGCGTCGTAAAAGTTTAGGCTATTAAAGCCGAAGGTACGTAACTTTTTCTATGGAGAGATTCATCTGATTTAGTAATCTGTGCTTTAAGCCTGAATGAACAAGTATGTATGTATATATTTAGGTATTATATATTATATAAACTGCAATTCATATACTATGTTTAATTAACTAGTACGTATTTATATAGTATATTATAGTTTATCATATTTATATTCCTTATATTATATTTTACATTCCCGCACTCTTTTGCCTACTTATATCTCACAACATACGAAGGTCCCTGTAAGGCATAAGTCCGCCTTTGCCACTCATATAAATTACTTATCGCTTGTTACAGATATTCTATGTCACGAAGTCAGTTTGGCTATGAATGTAGTGAGGCGTGCACATGCACATTGTTTTAGTGTGCGTGACCTCGAGAGCGCTCAGTCACGATCGCGACGCGGTCCGCGCACACAACACACACACAAGCGCGCTTATCTGTACACGTCACTACTACAACCAGAGCTAAACGGACTTTTTTATGGGTGGCTGATTCGGAGGGACCAAGGCGCATGCTCCGACCAGCCAATAACACCTCCGAGAAGGTAGATGCTATACCGGAGACTTCCCTGGATTGCTGGCTATAATGGACTAGAGGAGAACACAACCGAGGCTGCTATGCGGCCATCTTACATCCAGTACGGTGGTACCAACCCAGTCGGCTACAATTTGAGCTTACCACCTAGTAAGGGGCAAGGGAAGGGACCTACAATTTTACACCGGTTCCGAACGGTGAAGCAGCAGGTGTAGGTATGCACGTAATTTTTTTCGTCAGAAAAAACTCATTGGTACATGCCTACCGGATTCGAACCGCGGATCTCTCGCATGAGAAGCCGATGCCCAAACCACTCGGCCACCCGTCGCCGCGGACTACGTGAGAGAATGTTTTGGAGCAATAAAGTATATCTATATATCTAAATATATATCTAATTGGTATCGAATTACCTCCTACTGAATTCGCGCTGAACCCAACCCATCCTAGAACGCATCGCCTAAGCTTCCAGCGGCGCCAAATCACGGGTTATATTTCAAGGCGCTATCTACACTAGACAAATGTCGCGTCATTAGGGTTGTGTCTTCTCCGGAGCTTCTCCTGCCCTAATTAGGAGGAGCCTTTCTCTGAACCAACCCTAGCTTCCGTACGTAGAGGAGAAGGGGAAGAGAGGTGCTATGTCAGAAAAAACTTATTAGTACACGTCGACTGGATACGAACCTCGGACCTTTCGCATGAGGAGCCGACGTCCAGACCTCCCCGTCACACACCCGTACGTCATAAGCGGGAGGGCGCACTAATCATATTACGGGTCTTTGTGGTTGGTTTTTGCGGAAGGTCAGACCTCAGGGCGAATTTTAACTTTCCGAAGGTAGTTCAACCCACTTGAATTCGTCTCTCGACTTAAGCAGACCTTGTTAATCAAGCCACAGAATTTGACCGAGACATTCGTACTCTTCAACCTGTTCCATAACTTCTCCGTCAATAAAAATTTTTCCTCCCGTCATAACCTCGGTCGCCATGTGCTTGGTTTAGTCCCGGTTCATCTACAGACCCACCTTCATTGACGCTAGACGCTACGTAAAGGTCTTCCTGCATGGTCTGAAGCTGATCTCGGGCAGTGCATGTAGACATGATTATTATTTAAAAAATCATATTATTCCTTGGAGAGTGTTGCAAGGAGCTGCACGACGCGATCCCTCTATCCCCATTCTACCATCGTTCCACGCGCATCAGGTTGGGAATGCATTCACACACTGTCGATATCTCCCAACTTAGGACAAATCGATCCTGTAAATCCTTTTTGCTGGCTTCCTTCCAGCTCTATCATCAGGACCCTGGAAATAACATATGACTAGAGTACTTGCGAAGACAAATCCAACGAGCCCAAACACGGTGGATTTATCATGTTTGGTTTAGGAGTTCCTGTGGCTTCATTCCGGCTCCATCATCAGGACCCTGGAAATAACATATGACTAGAGTACTTGCGAAGACAAATCCAACGAGCCCAAACACGGTGGATTTATCATGTGTGGTTTAAGAGTTACTATGGCTTCATTCCGGCTCCATCATCAGGACCCTGGACATCATATATGACAAGAGTACTTGCCAAGACAAATCCAACAAGCCCAAACACGATGGGCTTATCATGTGTAGTTTAGGAGTTCCTATGGCTTCCTTCCGGCTCCATCATCAGAACCCAACTAACAAACTAACAAAGTCACCCGAGGGTCTGCAGAGCCGTGATTTGATTCTTCACAATTTATTTCATACATTCGGATATTCCTCCTCACTCTCTACGATGTTGCACTTCCAAAAGTCGATTTCAAACTCTCACCGAAAATGGGAGAAATTTGAACGAACCATCATCGATAGACGAATGCTTTTTTTTTTAATGTAGCCCAAAGTCCAAATCAAAACAGGTTTTTTTAATGTTTCGATATCTCACATTTAGTTTTGAGATATAAGAGAAAAAAAAATAGAATTTTTCACATTTTTGCATAATTTTTTTTTTAACTTTTTCCTTGTAGCCCTAGCCGATACGCGTCTTTTGAGCCCTCAACCACTCGCGTAGCCCCAAAACTCGCGACACCAGGACGATTTCACACTCTCAGCGAAAATGGGGGGCTCTACTGAAGCGATCAAAAACACATTTTCAATGTTAAAAAAATTAATATCACTCTAGTATAACGTAGCATTAAACGACACTTCTAATCTCACGTGGTTCTACGTACGCCATCCCTCGCCCGCCCGACTTCCAGCGGCGAACTGAAAAGTGGCAAGTTTTATCAAGTGGAAACAGGATAAGGTGAAATTTGTAGAAATTTGGCATTTCTTCATGTTATTATTTTCTTTAGCCAATTGAGCAGGTCGGCTATCTTCGCGCAGAAGAGCGGGAAAATCGCGCTGGTGCGTTTTATATGCAAAGTTACGCTGATAACAAGTTTACTACTGTTAAATAAAAAAATAAATTCTTAGAAATGTTATAAATTAAAACCGGCCAAGTGCGAGTCGGACACACGCACCCAGGTTTCGGCACCACAAAAAAAAAACATTGAAAAAAAAAACACCTTTCTTGTATGGGAGCCCCCTTAATTTTTTTACTTTTTTTCTGTGAAAATTTCAACCAGCTACCTATTACGGTTCCAAAAATACAGCAGTAGGACAGACAGTCAGACAGACGGCGGTGTAGACTTAGTAATAGGCTTCCGTACGGGATACGGAAACCTAAAAAATCCACTTTTATTTGGCAGTTTGATACTAACTGGCAATTTATCCGGAATTAAAATCATAATTTATACATAAATTTGAGGAAATTTTCATTATTATACTATTTTATACTAGCCGTGCCGCCCGCGGGTCAGCTCGCGTGGAAGTCGGTTTAATAGCGAATCTGGTAAATTGGTTGCAATAGAGCTTAGAAGGGACAGAGAAGAGAAGATATTTTAAAATGTTCCTTCTGACCTCAATGTTCAGCTCATATGAAGGCGTCTAGGAAGGCATGATTGAAGGAGGCCTATGTTACAACGACCTATGCTATGACAAATTATTCAAATCATTTTCTTAAATTTGCACCACACGACCCGCCGCTTAAATCAGCGCAGACGGTCAGACGCTGCTGTAGAAATATATTATGTCTGAGTAGATTACTTTGATCGTAGTACAGACTGAAATTTCGTAAGTTAAATGGTCGTTGCTGTTTCAGTACTCAGTTCTATGGCCCTTTCAGGTATTCCTTATTCAGTGGTATACATTCCTGAGTAGCATGGTGCTGGGGTGCGGCACATAAACCCCCCCCCCCCCCCCCCCCCACTCATTCCGAAGATAGCTGCATTTCCCCAAAACATAAGACCATATAACATGATGCTCTCAAAATAAGCATGATAAACCGTTTTTTCAGCATAAGTTTGTGTTCGATTAGTTTAATTCGTTGTATGTGTGTGTTTCCAATAAAAAAAAACTTTAAATAAAAGTTTTATTACAAATTTTAAAAACACCCCTCAAAAAGTCAAAAATAATTTCCAGACAGTCAGACGGAGGCGTCAAATTTATAACACCCATCTTTTTCGTCGGGGTTTAAAAAATAAAGCACATTTTCCTAGCCTACAAATAGTTCTGTTAATCATTGTATGGGAAAAATGGTTAAACTAAAAAATGTTGTCTGTTGAATGCGGATGCTGAGTTGGGTTCAATTTGTCGCTCAATCATGTGTATTAAACTCACTCACTCAGTCAGCAGGTAATTCTGTAAATAATCAATTAATTCAATTATTTTACATACCCAACATAAATCACATCCCTGACGAACATAATTTATTATAAAAGTTGAACTTCCTGGTGTCAGTTACGCTACACAGTCGCGTGTCGACGTCTGTCTGTCACTCGGTCCGACTCGTAGGATCAGTCAGGAGTTGTTCCCACTTTCGTCCCTGGAGGTTTACATTATCAACACGACGACACTGCGTGAGTTCCGAGAATTTAACCAGCTTCAGTTCTATTTATATGTGTAGCCTCTCTCCCCCTGCAGTATGTGTAGAGACATGTGGAATTGAAACATCCTTTATTGATCATCAAGGGCTTTAATATGCGAGCTTAATGCCAGCAGGCAGAATGGGATATGGGGGTGAGTTATATGAATAAGTATCTGGGTGACCGAGCTTCGCTCGCCGTCTTTCTAGTTTAGCTACTCAATAACAGATGGCAACTGCATGGCATTGTTAACATCAGCCGACTGGTACCTCAATATTCCAATGACGTTAGAAAAAAAATTAAACTTGGAAAATAAAACATTATCTTAATACAAAATTCCATCGAAATCGTTAGAGCCGTTTTCGAGATACCAATTATGTATTCATTCATATGTACATTAGCTAAGATAGGATATGCTGCAGGGACTATAAAAAACAATTTAAATTATTAATCAATTAATTATATCTCCAGCGAATCTACGAATTAATCCATCAACAAGCCAAATAGGTGCTTACCACTTCTGGAAGCCAACATTATTTCTAAAATAGCCACCGCAGTGATACTAACAACGGGCCGCTTTCTGAAATGATCCATAACCATTTATCTCGCCGCAGCCTTTCTCTTTTTCTCTAATATTAATAACAGTGATTTATCCAACACCGCTGCTGCGGCCGCAACCCCCATCCCCCTCCTACCCCTACCCCCGTCACTCGTCTTTCTCCTACCCCGCTAGCCCGCGGCAAAGAACGGCGAAAGGCAACTAAATTGCTTTCATTAGCTAATTGAATAAAATGCGAAGGAATTACACCCATCAGGCGTCTCTTATTTCCGCTTCAGAGTTCGTCTTCGCGGCAACTTATTTGCGTTTACGTGCATTATTAATTCATGGATGGATCCCTTCTTCTCTTCAATATAACAAAATGAGTTCGCTTTAAAGTTTACAAATGTGAGTATTTTCATATGTACAATTAAACGAATTCGCTAATGATGTTAGACATACATAACGTCATGCATGTATTTCAATGGAGTGGGCAGAGACAACGGATCTCCACAATTTTTTTTTATTGTATTGAAACTGACACGGATGGCTACATCACCTACAACATCCGTGATGTCAGCCCATAACACCGGGTGAACTTGGTGCCACGTCAGTGCATCCCTTCGGTCGTAACCGAACCATGCCATAATTCTGATACACCTCTACTACATGCTCGTCGGTTACAGGTGTTACGCTTTATCCTTTTTTAGCACATGTACGTGCGTCTAGGGAGACAGTTCCCCACTCTTCCACTTGGCTCCATAATATATCTATCGTTAATTTCGTATCATCCATTTCTTCCAACATGACCGAACCACCAAAACATTCCTTTTTCAATCATTTTCACTATTTCTTTGCTGAGGATGACACAGGAGTTATAGGCACTTGGATTAGTCAAGAAGCGGCCGGTGTAGATTAGATTAAGTTATGTATGACGAATACAATTCAAACCATTCGTCAGCATCTGTCAAGAGTAGATTCCAGATTCCAGTACAGTCAGTTCTTCGTATTCGCTTTGCCATACTCTCTCAGCGATCGGACAGAACAGAAGAATCCTTTATTCTGTCGGCTGCAGAACCTGAAACGCTCTTTTCCAGAGCAATGGTCGACTGGATGAACCTTCGGGTTCTACTGGAGCCTACTCGTGTTTTGGTCAACGTTACCGGAGGCGAACGCCAACAATAGAACCGCGCGTTATCTTGTCTCGGCGTATACAATGTAAATTCTTCGAAAATTGCAAATGTCTATTGGTCTTCACCCGGGAGTCGAATGTCCGATCTATTACGCGAGATGCCAGTGCCAAACTACTGGACCACTCGCCACTTATTATAAGCCTACGAACTTGAATAAGTAGCATTTGGACGGATAGATAGACATTCTAGAGAAGAACTGCCTACCAATTTGTCCACAAATTCATAACAACATATTCCGAAGATGGAATCAACTGTCGTAGATAATATCTTTAAAAACATTATGAGCAACATCACATAAACTTCCAAACGCAAAAGGGTAAATCGACCCCGTATTGCCCTGTGATATATGCACTTAGTTTTGACTTATAGGCGTGACCCCGTTAAAATAGAGGCTTTTACTCGACGGAAACATAATGTGAAAGCCTTTTGAACTTTCCCGAAGAAGTTTTCTTTCTATTACAGTAATTGTGATATAAATCATTGCGTGCAACGGGTGAGAGAAGAGGAACTCTTTGGGGAGACGCTTGCCTCTAGTAGCTGGGGAAATATTTTTTGGAGAAGCAGCTTAGGGATTTGTGATCACTGAATGAGATTAAATTACTTTCTTTACACCTCACGTAAACGTGAGCTGTAAGGGCGGTCGGTGCCTTGTTGTGCATGGCAATGTAAAATATTTTTGGAATTTTTGTAAAATATTTTCGAAAATATATTTGTGTCTGTCCTTCTGTCTGTCCGTCCGTCCGTCCTAAACGGTTCGAGCTGTCTTCTTGAAATTTGGAATGTTTGTAGATTTCCGGAAGGTATCACAATTTCGCGTTTAAACAAGTTCAGGGTCCTCAACCAACTTTAATGACATTCTTAAAAAGTCTTCTATCTGCTGAGTTTGTGACCTGGATGGATTCGACCTCTAATATGAACGTGCGCCGTGTTTATTTTCGGGCACAAAATCACCTAATTCAGGTCTAACATCTAGGTTGGTAGGTACTCGTCACTGAATCGCTTTATAGGCAGTACCTAAATTCTTACCTTTGACTACATTCAGAATATCCAAACTTGTAGTTCTAGTACTGGCGCAATAGATGTACGCCCTTATCCCACAAATCCCGACCTGGATTTTCACTGCCCAGACATCACATCAAACGTATACATATTCATGTATGTACAGTTTGGGGCAAAGGCAGAAACGCACTTTTATCTTTTTCACAGTTACACAATAGACCTACCTCGAATGCATTTTTTTTATGGAAACTGACACGGTTGGCTACATCACCTACAACATCCGTGATGTCAGCCCATAACACTGGGTGAACTTGGTGCCATGTCAGTGCTTCCCTTCAGTCGTGCCGGCTACACTGAACTGGACGGAAAACACAAACTATTTACTTATTCGTTTCGACCGGCCTTTCATGCATACTAAAATATTTCTATAGGGCATTAAAAATTATCCATAGATCCTTTAAAATTCAGATCCACGAACTTTTGCTGCAGAAGACACCCGATTCTTCAGTCCTAGACTTCTTACTAAACCTTCCTTCTTAAACTGCTGACAATCGGGCGCAGAGTGTTCAGGTCGTCTGACTATCTGGCGGGCATCGCCGCGCCGGTAGGATTACTTTCAAGGAGGTGCCTCAGCATCTACACATTATTCTGATAATCCATTACCCACCACAAATGGAGTTTTTATTCAAACAGTAACTTTTAATAATACAAATTGTATTTCTCATTATTTTTTCTTTCGTGATCGGCACCCTCCTCTCCGTACCTATGCTTGGGTTCCACCGCCGCCGCCAGAATAATAACCGTTAACTCCAACGGTTATCATCTCAAGTACGAGCTAGTACATACATATGTACTTACATAGCGTCACGCCTGTTTCCCAGTGGGGTAGGCAGAAACAACGGATCTCCACGTGCAACGATCCTGACACACCTCTGCTCTGCCGCCTCTTCCACTCCCATAACGTTCTTCATGCACGCTCGTCGGTTTCGGGTACTATGCACTTGATCCTTTTTGAGCACATGCACGATCCGGTCCTAGGTATGTATCCGCTAGGGTATGAAACTGTCTCCCGGCGAGTGTGTTTCCCGAATCCTTTAACCTGGGTGTCTTCAAACGTCGTATCAACGGGCTAGACAGCCTAGCAACAGTCCGCAAATGTGCTGGCATGGCGCCTCACTGAGCGTGGTTTCGCGAGGAGAGGGGTTTTTGGCTCTGTCGAATGTACCATTGGTCTCTCGACACAGCCACCCATGTTGGTTTAAATAAAGAAAAACAAGGTACGTGCGTCTAGGACAACTCTTCCCGACTTTTCCGAAGACCAGCTATTAAGAGGCGGAACCTCTTTTAAAATGTGTTCGAAGCCTGCGTGCACTTCTTTAAACTGGGCTTCTGTAACCGTCGCATTAACAAGGGGTACATCTAGTCCGCAAATCTGGAGCGATGTCAATGTTTCCCTTGGTAGTGCCGGCTACACTGAACTGCCGGGAGACAGTCTCACCGTTCTTCACTCAGTGCGGTTGCACTAACGCTGATGAGAGTGCGCGCGCAGTAATATTAGTGATATTGATAAGGTTCTATGAATATATCTGTGTTTTATTGTCGACGCCATCGCCCTGTGACCTTCGACCTCTGCCGTAAAAGAGGGGATAGCGCGAGGGGCATCGTACCCAAACTTTACTCGTAAAATAATATATTTGAACTTGCGTAAGAGTTATTTGCATACGGAAATCCACCGTTCTGAGATCAATTTCGGCTTAAAAAGAAACCAAATGTCCTCCTTTGAATATCGCATTTTCAAGCTCTTGACAACGATACCTGTTTAAAAAAAATCAAAGATAAATAATAACATATATTATGTAATATCTTTAATTCTCGCGTTGAACTCTTTTACTACCTACCCACTTACATTCCACTGTATTAATCGAATCTCAAACATACAAAAGTCGACTGTAAGAAATCTCTGTAAGGGATAAGTCCGCCTTTGCACCTGATCTAAATGATCTAATATACTTGTTACTGTGAATGTTTTTTGGAGCAATAAAGTATTTTCTATTCTATTCTATTCATAGATTACTACATATTTCCTACTATGGTGCCTAATTTATTGAAGACGCGATCTGTGGCGCGGAGCCGCCCATAAGGTGTCTAATGACGCCCATGGACATTCGGTCGTATGCGCGGTTGCGAATGCCGTGCCGGCCTGACTGGCGCCTATTCACGCCGCTCTTGAAGGACCCGAGACTGTACTTGGTGGAAAATTATATGGGCAGGGAGAGCGTTCCAGAGTTTAACGGTGCACGTCATTTTGAACTTTGAAAAAAATGTTGGGCACCATGCACAGAACACCACGACACACTTGTGAGTGAGATGAACCGAATGACACCATACTAATTAAAATCGGTGCAGTACTTTAGGACACGCTGTATCCCGACAATCGGAGTAAGCAAGAGTAATTGCTAATTGGTGTCGTGCTTCAAGTACTCTTGTAAATTAGAGTACAACACCAACCACCACATTTAGCAAAGTATTCGGACAAGATAACTATCAGCATCAAGTAGGTCACAAAGACCCACCTGCTGGATGACTCGGTGAAAGGACTATGCCAAGGTGATAGGTGGCTAGCCTGTCGCCCTTGTGCACGGCATCTTATCCTTATCCCTTAGTCGCCTTATACGACATGCACGGGAAGAGATGCAGTATTAGTTTCTATCTCTGTAGATATTATATTTCTATTTCTTCCAGTCAACCTTTGGGTGAAGCGGATAAAAATGATAAAGTAAGAAGTATGGGTGGGTAGTTGAAGTAAGGGGTAGGAGAACAGGTTTTTTTGTTTTTAATGACAACTGGCATGGTTGCCTACCTCACCTACAACATCCGTAATGGCAATAAGTATTAGATTAGTTTCACTTTTTTTAAGAAATATGACTATTTCGAATTCCTAGAATCCGAATTCCTAAAAAGAATTTACCTAATTTGGAATATTAGCATTCTATTGCTTCACTTCTAGGAACTGTTTGATTTCGTTTCGCTCATTATTTGATAGCCGGAATTCTGGAAAGATCCTAGCGTTTGCAAGTCAATATTTATAACAAGCAAATGTTCTAAATAATTGAAATATTCCCGGTTATACATTCTTTCAAAACTACCATTTTTATATTTTAAAGAAATAGAAAAACAAGTTATTTATAGCAAATGATTGTACAGAATGTCCCGAATGAATTATTTAAAGAATATAAAGAGTATTATTTAAAAAATATATTATATGTAATGTTAGAAACACAATGCTTTATTGCAGATAATTAAAAGAAAAATACTTACACAAAAAAAATCTAATATAATCGTATATAAGCCTCTTGCATTTAAGAATCAAAGATAATACCGTCCAAAGGCAAACTTAACAATATAAGTGATTTCTTCCAGTCAAACTTTGGATGAAGAGCAGCAAAATTATAATGCAAGAAAGGATAACACGTTTCTGAAAATTATTTTACTTGCTTTTAGTATTAGTTTCATTTTTTTAAATAAACGGACGTGCCCAAAAGTTCAATGAAACAGCAGGCACAGCCAATAACACCACTCATCTCCAGAGCACTACTTTCTATATAAGTACACAGGTTAAACATTTTCATTCCCTCTATAAATTCAAGGAAACTTTACCACATTTTTTATAAGAAGAAAAAAGCATTTCATAAAAAGTGCATTATCAACTCTTGTTTAAACGTTGTTTATTGCGAAATAAAACAGAATACTCAAACATATTATTTAGGCATAAACTCTCGATGACGGCTAAGCCTTTTGCCCCAAATGCTTTCAACACTCTTTGGACCTAACCCACTATTGACATTATTCACCTGGCACTCAATCTAGCTTTGTCACAGACCTAACCGGCTGTTTGCGCTCTGCGATGTCGAACACATGTGTATCGATCCATTCTGCCTTATATCCATCAACTCTATCGCCGCATTTTCGACTTCAAACTTAATCAAATAAAGGTTATATTTGCTCGTGAATCGATTGCTGGTTGGACTAAGAAATATGTCGACGAGTTTTCTGAAGCTATAACTCAGTTCAAAGTTGGCATCGTTAAGTTCAGAACGCGCCGTCGTTGATAATGTACTAGTAGTGGGGAATGAGATCTGGTTACCTGGCCTCACGGTCTTGTTATTAAACTTTTGGCAAGCCGTTCGATACTTTTTTAATGATGCTTTTCAGTAGGACTGCGGGTGAATAAAAATTCACCACCAGTGTGTGAATGAATGTAATTTTGAATTTAAATCAGTGAATAATTTGTATTTTATACGATGCATTGACGATCACTGTAACTGGAAAATGTATTGTATTGTATTGTACAGAAGTGCTGCGCTGCACTGAAAAGAAAACAGTACTGTACTGTACTGTACTGTACTGTACTGTACCGCACTGCACTGCACTGCACTGCACTGCGCTGCACTACACTACACTACACTACACTACACTACACTACACTACACTACACTACACTACACTGCACTGCACTGCACTGTACTGCGCTTCACTGTACTGTACTGTACTGTACTGTACTGTACTGTACTGCACTACACTGCACTGCACTGCACTGTAATGCACTGCACTGCGCTACACTGTACTGTACTGTATTGTACTGTACTGTACGGTACTTCACTGCACTGTACTGCACTGTATTGTATTGCACTGTAGTGCGCTGTATTGTATTGAATATATTTATTGCACTCAATCAAGTGTGAGTCGGGCTCGCGCACCGAGTGTTCAGGGCCAACACACAATTGGCCAGTTTTGATTACTTGTTGTATTGTTTATTGTTTACTTAAGGTAGTTTCACAGTTTGTTCTATCCTATAGTACTACATACAAGAAATAAAAAAATAAATTTATATTTATTACCGCTATTAGAAATAAAATTATAACGAATTAAATCTGCAAATAGAAGTAGTCCACTGAATTAAAACTGAATTAAATTAAATTGAATTAAATTATTACGTACCCACCCATTTGTCTATGTAGGGATTGGTCTGGACAAGGAGGTCGAGAGATGCATTCAACTGGGTTGGGCTGCCATCGAAAGTTCGAATTCACCCTGAGGTCTGACCTGCCACAGAATTTAAAGGTCCGCATATACGGCCAGTGTGACCTCACATTTATGACAGTCGGGTGTAAAACGTGGAATCTGACGGTCGCTCGTCCAAAAGCTGAAAGCGAGCGAGCCACGCTGGGAGTATCGCTAGGCGATCTGGTGCGTAATGAATGAGTACTATGGTAGTCGACATTGGACACCGGATGACTATGCTGAAATGGCAGTGGAGCGGGCACGTTAGCCGACGAAACGACGACCGTTGGAGTAAATGGGTCCACACTGGCGGTCGTGGACTGGAAAACAGAGTGCAGGAAGACCAGCCGTTTAGAAAAATTGGAGAGGCGTAGATATGTCCATCAGTGGACATATAAACGATGACTGAAACAAACATCATGTAGGTAGGTACTTATAAAAAAAAACCTAAATAAACATTATCGGTTACAATATTCTCTTGAGTGACTAATTCTACGAATATTCTTTTGTTAGCCTCGGTAGCTCAGTGGTGCGGTCGGTCGACTGTTGTTAAGCAACGTTGAGCGCGCTCAGTACTTGGATGGGTGACCGCTCAACCGTTGGAGGCTGACCGTGGTTCGGATTCCACGTTAAACTCTAAGCAGGCCTCACGCACTCTATGTACTTGCGCGCGCTAACTACCTACCGCCCGACGGGCCGCCGGCGGTCTATTTCAGTGGAAATTCGTCAGCCGCGCGAAGTATACATAGACGCTCGCCCACGCAACTGCGCGCAGCTGCAAAGCAATAACCACTTTACACTCGATCGTTAAGGTACATTTTCGCACGCAGTGATTGGCGACGTGAAACAGTAGGCTATTAAAGCCCGAAGGTAGGAACATTTTCTATCGAGTGATTTATCTGTTACGAAGTAACTATTAAGTAATCTGTGCTCTAAGTCCCTTCCCTTCTTACCTTACTAGGTGGTAGGGTTTATTCCGGCCGGGTTGATACCACCGCACTGAATTAAACATCGGTCGAAACGTCTATGCAAATAGTTCGTGTTTTCCGTCCAGTTTAGTGTAGCCGACATGAAATGAAGGGAAGCGCTGACATGGCACCTAGTTCACCCGGTGTTATGGGCTGACATCACGGATATTGTAGGTGATGTAGCCAATCGTGTCAGTTTTCATTAAAAAAAGACTCTCGCGGCTATGTGCGTACAGAAAGAACTTCAAATATTAAATGTTTACCTACACACTTCTCATTGCATAAGCAATAAGTTCAAGAGAGGGGTGGCAGAGAGCAGAGGCACGGGGTGAGGGAGGTGGGGACACAGGTCATCCAAGATTTAATTAAGGACCTCTTAACCAGGCCCGGGGGCTTAACCTTCGCACAGGAATTGGGGACAAACTGTCTGCATAATAATAAAATATCTGAAGGGTGAAATGGTTCTTCTTGACATCGGCCTCTCTCGCTATTTATGTTCAGACGCTGATGTTGTAAGTATCTAATAGTTTAAGAAAGAACGTAGTAATTTTGTTTAAAAAAAAAATTTTTTTTTACCTCAAAAGGAAAAAACGGAACCCTTATAGGATCACTTTGTTGTCCGTCCCTCCGTCCGTCCGTCTGTCCGTCTGTCAAGTCTCCTTTTATCAAGAACGGCTAGAGGTATCAAGTATACATATTATTACCAAATACTAAGGTCTACGGTCCCTGACAGTGTTCAAAATTCAAGCTTCTAAGTCAACGCAATCAAAAGATACGGCCATTCATGTCACATTTTTTATAGCATTTTGCGACGAGCATGTTTGAAGGACATTGTGAGAGTGGAAGAGACAGCAGAGGTGTGTCAGGATCGTGGCGCGTGGAGATACCAACTGCTACTCTCTGCCTACCCAACTGGGAAACAGGCGTGACGCTATGTATGTTTGTATCTTTTGATATTCGCAAACCCCCATATGGTACTTCCCGTGTACCTAAAATCATTAAATTTGGCAAGAAGCAAGGTTTCACATAATTTGTAGTTATAGCACATAAAAAAATATTTTTCAATTTTTTTTTGTGTTCTATCGTAAAAACGGTAATACAAACATGCAACCTTGGTGTGATTGATTATAGTGCAAACTCTAAATAGCAATCAAATAATAAAAAAAAACCGGAAAATTACATAATTATGTGGTGGTACGGAATTTTCGGTGCGCGAGTCCGACTCGCACTTGGCAGCTTCTTTTAAATTAATAAGAAACTTTGAAACGGACAAATACAATTACAGTCTCGGGCCCTTCAAGAGGGGCATGAATAGGCCTGTCTATGAATTAACCTGTCAGGCTGGCATGGCATTTGCAACTCCCGCATAAGACTGTCCGAATGTCCATCGGCGTCGTGAGACACCTTATGACTGGCTCGACGCCACTGTCGCGTTTTCTATAAACAAACAGCTGAGTCGATTGATGAGAACCTACATTTTATTTTGTACATTCGCTGAAACCATTGACAATCTGAGACTTGTCTTCATGTATTCTAGGGCTATGCAATCCAAGTATTTTCCTTTGATTCCTTATCTAAACTTTCGAAACGGAACGGAAAAACACAAACAACTTCAAAATAGCATTGCCGACCGCCAACGAAATTAACAATATTCGCGTGTGGAAGAAAATTATTTCCTAATTTCATATCACTTCGTTTTAATTTCATTTGAAGCGGCGTGTGACCAAGTGGTTTGGGCATCGGCTTCTCATGCGAGTGGTCCGAGGTTCGAATCCGTTCGGCGTGTATAAATGAGTTTTTTTCTGACGAAAAAAATTTACGTGCATACCTACACCTGCTGCTTCACCGTTCGGAACCGGTGTAAAACTGTAGGTCCCTTCCCTTGCCCCTTAATAGGTGGTAGGCTCAAATTGTAACCGACTGGGTTGATACCACCGTACTGGATGTAAGAAGGCCGCATAGCTGCCTCGGCTGTGTTCTCCTCTAGTCCAGTATAGCCAGCAATCCAGGGAAGTCTCCGGTATGGCGCCTACCTTCTCGGAGGTGATATTGGCTGGTCGGAGCATGCGCTTTGGTCCCTCCGACTCAGCCACCCATACCGGCAAGAACATTAGGGTTATGTTCTTGCATACCGGATTACATAAAAAAAAACAAAATATTAATTTTCAGAAAGATCACTAATATCTCTAAAATTTCACCATGAAGAATCTTAGTAAAAAAAAACAAAATAACTCAAAAGTAATGGCCTCCGTTGCTGCGAATTAGGCGCGTCGAGATAATTTTAAATCGCATAAACTCGACACTGCAAGGGCGTCATTCAGAGGACTTTCCGTTTGGACGACATCAAAGCGAGGATAGGGAGTGGAGGCAAAAAGTATCCATCAAAAGTGAATGAAATAAATCATGAGTGCGTCGGCGGCGGGAGCTTCATTTCCTTACGGAATAAATCTTCGTTAACACCCCCTTCCCCCTCAGTGCCCGGACAACCCCTCCTCCGCAGTGCCAAGATTACCCCCTGTCTCTTCCCAGTGGTGCCATTCGTCCCCCGTACGCCCACAGTGCCCAGGATTTCTATTCCAAACTGTAACCAAAGACATTACGACAAGCTATGCGATCCTCAAGATTTTATTAGGAGCGGGGAAGCTGATTCAGCCGAATACTGTCGACACGCCACGAGCGCCGCACGCGGCGTAAACTGAAACTTATAGGTATTGGTGTAAACTGCTTGTGTGTGTGTAATTCACCTATGGTCTGTAAATATGGGAGTGAGGAGCGTCATCGCACTCATACATTCTATGAGTGCGATGACGCTCCTCACTCGATATATAGGATAGGATAGGATATAGGATAGTTTTTAGGGTCCCGAATCCATACGGAAGCCTATTACTAAGCCTGGCTAGGTGGCCGATCAAGCATTATGCTTGATAGACCACCATAAGCTGTATGGCGACCTCTAGTCATAGCATGAAAATCCATAACCAGAGCTTACAACGCTTCGCGCTGTAGAGACAACACGGGTTCACACCAATGCCTTCAGATGGCACTTAGCGACGAAATGACAGATGCCATACTTTCCAACAACCACTGCACACAAATTATTTCTACGCTCAGTTTAGTATATAGATTAGCAACGCAGAAAGAATCGGGCAGTAGCCCGCACAACAGCAAGCTCACAGCCAACATAGTGGAGACAGAGGACGCTTACACATATTTACATCATCCTCCACAGTAGTGGTGGTCTTTATACATAATAATATATTAAAAATATACAAAATTAATATAACAACACAAAAAACAAAAACGGCATTACCGCCGGCGCACAAGCCTCTAAACCCGCGCGGGCGGGTGCAGGCCGTGGCTACGGAGCTCTCCGAGGCGACGCGAGACTAGCTTCCAGCGATGGGTGATGGTACTAGACACGTAGGCCACGTAGACTCCGAGATGGGGGGTGGTAGTATTGTTTTTATTACAGTTTTTATTACTGACAAATTTCGACATAAATTGGAATCGACCAGCAGGATCGCTGCGACGGACAGTCTAACGGACTCTGATCTCGTTAAGATTCGTCGACATTGACGGTCGGTCAGACACAGTGAAAATAAAAGTAGATTTTTGTAAGTAAGTATTACTTTTGCTGTGCATTGTAACCACGCAACATAAAATGTAACATTCACGTTATTGTTACATTGCGAAAATGTTGGTGTGATTCGGTTTGTTTTTTGTTTTGGAATACTTTTGTGAATGTCACTTTTAATTTAGTGAAACTTTTTACGTACAATTTGTTTATGTGAAAATTTGAGTCAATTATTATGAAGTAAGTGACCACGAAAAAAAAAGTCTTAGACCAAAAGTTGCTCAGTTTTAGACGTAGAATCACCTGTAACACCGTGTAAAATTTTGTTTTCGTTAATTTTCATCGACACCTATCTATAGACTGGCCTTTCCCATACATCATTTCCGAATAATTATGTTATCGACCAAAGGGTCTTTAAGATCCTTTCACAAGACAGCAGCTTCACAAGGCATGTCAAAAGCGTGTTGAGTCGTAATAAAGTTGTGTTTTGTGCAAGAGTGACAGTAACCCTTGTACTCCCACATGGAGCGCGCGCTCCACTTTTCTTCGACGATCGTTGACTCCCACATGGCGCGCGCGCTCCACTTATTGCGCGCCTTTTGCGCGCCGCTAGTTTTAATTCATTATCAAATTCTACCAATTTTCTACCAAAAAACTGAATACTGGTATTATTTCTTGGTTAAACTTACTAGTAACTATTCTCAGACACGACTGGGAACACAATCACCTTCACACCGAAAATAAATATTGAAGTTGACAGAAAATAAAATGTCACTTTTGGTAGCTGACATTTCCACTGACACTGGAATAGACAACGATTGTACCCGTAAACGTAGTTCGATATTCGATAGTTCGTTTCATTGCGCTTATTTTGGTATGCAACATATAAGGCGAAATTATGCAGATTTGGTCAGAAAAAATCGAAAAAAAAAATGTCGAGTGTGTTTTGTTTTGCCTGGAGTTAAAAAAATCGGTCTGTGCTTCTAAATAAGTGAATCCTGAAGTGTTTGGTATCACTGAACGCGTAATTTCACTACAAACAAGGCTGAATAACGAGTATTGATGGATCGATCGATTGAGGCGGCATATTCGAATTTGTGCGGGAGCGCGCGCGCCAAAATTTCGTCTGAGCGTCAAAGGGTGAACGGTGTTGCTTATTTCGCCTTTGCGTCTCGTCGCGTGTTTAGCCGAATACTGTCGGCCCCCCGACCGATGTCGCGCCACGAGCGCCGTACGCGGCTTATAGGTATTGTTCAAAACTGTGTGCTTGTGTGTGTGTAATTCCCCTATCGTCTCGTATCCGTAAATACGGAAGTGAAGAGCGTTATCGCACTCATAGAATGAGATGTTTTTTTTATGTTAGGTTGAATGTATTCGCGATCACATTGCATGTGAAGACACGCACACTTGTTTACTGACAGATAGCAAATTCCATCGCTCTATGCCTAACCTATAGCTCTAGTTCGATGGTATTTTGTGTGAATTAATGAAACTGGTTCAAATGAAAAGTAGTAGTAGTGCTCAGAGTTCAACTGCACAATTGGCTTTCAGCCTCACCTTAATTTGTCTGCTGAATTCGAACGTTTTTAAAACCTTCAACCACAAAAAACTCGGCTTTCAGCCTCACCGTGATTTGACTACTGAAGTAGAAAGTTTCTCAAACCGAATTCAAATTTCGAATTTAATCCGTAAAGCTTCATCAACGGGAGCGCACGTATGAAAATCATTAGAAGTGCGTCCGGGCCGAGGCACATGGAAATCCTTTGCAAGTAGCTGCCTATCTCAATCAGAGACAAGCGTGATGTTGTATGTATGTTTGTGGGGGCTTCCAAAACTGCATTCAAGTAGTTATAAAACACACGCTAGTGGTACGTAGCATCTCTTCAGAGGAATGTGAACTAATTTAAAAATATCCTTAGAAGTGCAAGAAACAATTTCAACTAATGATCGGCGTTGGTTTCAGTACTTAGTACAGAGAGCAACGCTGGCGTCACTGGATGTTCCGGCGCGCACAGTGTGCTGATTATTATGAAAGAGGGAAATTTTAATATTTTGCCGAAATTCTTTTGTATAATATACGTATACGAGTAATATAACTTTTCTCAACTCTGCAGAAAGCGAACATATTGCGAAAGGCTATTGTTTCCAATCAATTGCGTTGGAGGTGCTTGCGGTATAAACCGTTAAAATTTGTTTTCCCAGAATAATGATAATATATTATAATCCTGTCAGGCCAGCATGGCATTCGCAAACCCCGCATATGGTCGTATGCCCATGGGCGTCGTAAGACAAACTGGTTTGAGTTGCATGCGCACGCTCCGCTGCCCGCTCGAGCGCCCGCTCCCCGCTCCGCTCACAACGCTGCGCACTCAGGACACTAGTAGCGCGCGCGCATGTTTGAATTGCCCGCTGAACGCTCCGCTCCGCAAAACGCTGCACGCAACGCTGCACCCAGGACGTACCCTTATGGGTAGCTCGGCACCACATTATATCGCGCTTTCAATAAAACAAATTACGACATAGCACACATTAAAATAATAATTAGCTTCATTGTAAAACTTCCTTCATTTTCATTTAGTAACGTAAAATACCCTAAGCGGAAAATCTGTTATAATCGACCTATAGATGCCAATACAGGGTGTCCCAAAACTCAACGTCAAGCGGGAACCAGGGAGTAGGCCAGTTTATGACTACCGAGGGAAAAATAAGAAAAAAAATCGGAGTCATTTGTTTTTTATGATATAAGCATTTTTTGAAATATTACTTAATATTTGTTTGTGATAAAACTATGGGCATTTCGGTTTTATTTGGGATACTGATCAATAGCAGAGTTATTTAGGCTACCAAGTCGTAGTACCTAAAAATGCTGTACTAAACGTTTTTCAAAAAATGCTCATATCATAAAAAACAAATGAATCCGATTTTTTTCTTATTTTTCCCTGGGTAGTCATAAACTGGCCTACTCCCTGGTTCTCGCTTGACGTTGAGTTTTGGGACAGCCTGTATACACGTCGTGTATACATGTGTACACACACAGCCTGTATACATGTGTTCGCTTACAAGTCGAGAACTACTATATCAATTCACGTGGGGTATTCACTAAGCTTCTTAGGCCCATTATAATTATGTTTATAGGATATTTTTTTGCGTAGAGAATTTAATTTAATAATACTAATAAAAGCATGCCCATAAAATTCTACATATTATTCATATTCAAATTTCCATCTTAATATAAAGGCAAATTCTCTACAAATATAATACCGCATCTCCCATGCAAGGGAGAACGCTGTGCGGAGCGCGGTTTCACAGCTAATTGACTGGCAAACTTCCTGAAAAAGCTTTGAGAGATAAATTGCTCGTGAGTACAGTATCGACAATCGCTCGTGAAATAAGTATTTCGAACTCGCTTCCTTCCGACATTTTGTGAATATATGTACTTGCAATCACACACACGTATATTTATGCTCCACTACGTCTGTGAATGTATTTAAGATACTCGTACATTTGAAGAATATTTTCCTATCCTTACTGAAGTAAATACATATTTTATATTGCATAAATATCTTAACGCCCCTCTTCTCTCTCTCTCTTGTCATTCAGTTGATGGTGTTGAACATCAGTAGCACTGATGTATGTAGTAGTATGTAGTAGTATGTAGTAGTACATAATATATAAGTCTATTATATACATATATTTAAAGTAGTATTCGTTTGTAGTTTATCATATTGCTTTAGTTACTGCTTAATACATTGCCACAAACTATTCTTGTTCGCCTGCATATACTTCTCCTATATCCCAAAGGTTAGTTAGAATAGAATTTCTCACGGCATTAACCTCACCTATTGTACCTAATTTGTACAAATTGTTGTTCAATAAAGAATATATACATATATATTTAATGTTTAATTTTTGGTACTTACTAAGTTTTCAGTCTCGAAAACTTGGCCGTTAGATGGTTCGACGTCTGACCGCCAAAGGCAAGCGGGCGGACTCTGAATGGGTGAGCGTCCGACCGTTAAGGCTTGCAGTGGTTCGCATTCCACGTAAAACTGTAGGTCCATTCTCTTAACTTACTATGCGATAACTATTGGAGAAACCCTTTCCTACATTGGCGGCCGTGGACGAAAACGGAGTGTGTGAAGACCACCCGCCAAGTGGGACGACGACATCAAGTACGTCGGCGGAAAACAGTGGTCGGTTGAAGCAAACACAATAACGCTAGGGCTGCTTCTTTCGATAAAAATATAAATATCTACACAATTTATTTATTTATTTAGTATTGTATTATCACTTTTTATTCTTTTTTTCTTGGTAGAATTAAAAATAATAGCCCCACTGTGTCTCTCCCCGTGCGCGTCGTAAAAGGCGACTAAGGAATAAGGACAAGATTCCGTGCTAAAGCTAAAGCACCTCACACCTTGGCACGGTTCTTCCACCGAGTCACGCAGCAGCAGGTGGGTCTTAGTGCGTTACTTGCTACTTTGATAGTTACCTATCTTGTCCGAATACTTCGTACAATGTGGTGGTCGGTTTTGTGCTGTAATAGACCTGTAATTTACAAGAGTACTTGCAGGACAACGCCGATTACTCTGCCTACCCCGATTGTCGGATACAGCGTTTGGTATGTATACACGGTGTTGCAGTTGCCCCCGTAATATTTTTAACTGACATAAGGGGATTATTCTATACGTGAAAACTTCTGTGGCGAAAACACTTTTTTTTAAACAAAAAAATTATAATTTTTTCCATACAAATTTTAAATACCTATTCTCAAAATGTATGGAGAAAAGAAAATTTTTTTTCTTCAATTTAAAAAAGTCGTAGAACAAAAGTTGTTATACTTCACGTACAGAATCACCCCCTTTCGGGTTTTACGGTTGGGGTTGCAACACCGTGTACATGTAGTGTGCCTCGATTTGTATCAAGACAGATTCGCCGTGCGGTAAGCGGGGCATCTGCTCGCTACCACATCGTGTTAGTTCGTTTCTCTGTTTGTATTTTGAATTAATACGAGTACTGAGCCTAATTATGAATTCACTTGAAGTAGAGCGTACCTAACTACTTATGAGGAGCTAAGAAATTGCTAAATGTAGAGGGTAAATTTTTTTATATTATAATAAGGCAATGGCCGAAGGATGCTCGACGCAGCCAATTTCACCTCCTCTTGCGAAACCATGCACAGCGAGGTGCCATACCAGCGGACTTGCAGACTAATTGTAGGGTTGTTCGGCCAGTCATTTCATTTCATCTTATTTCGTCTCATTTCATCTCTATTCGTCTTATTTTCTGTCATTTCGTCTCATTTCGTCTCATCTCATCTCATTTCATCTCATCTCATCTCATTTCATCTCATTTCGTCTCATTTCGTCTCATTTCGTCTCATTTCATCTCAATTCGTCTTGTTTTCTGTCATTTCGTCTCATTTAGTCTCATCTCGTCTCATCTCGTCTCATTTCGTCTCATTTCGTCTCATTTTGTCTCATTTTATCTTAATTCATCTCATTTCATTTCATTTCATGTACCTAGCCAGTTTTTGTCAGGTTTCTTATTTTAAATTCCGTCCTCGACGCTGCAGTAGGTACCTAAGTAATAATTGTCTCATTCTAGGAGACTAGTGCTTCGTCTCTCGAACCCCTTAAGACTAGATTGCTGGCGCACTGATCTCTCGCTTTATTTCTAAATGAATGGAGTAATATCCTAGATGTCAGGACTTTACATCACGTCTTGTCAGGGATTTGTCGTATTATCTCATGTTCTAGGAAGTACACCTGCGCTCGAGTTGAACATGTTTTAGTGCCTACACACCACACGCCCCGTTTCATTTCATTTCATTTAATCGTTTCAGTCTTATGTACTACCCAGGTACACTTGAGTTCGTCACTTTTATAAAAAAAGTGAAAACTTTTTGTATTTCCGAAAATAATTCTTATTATGGTGGTGGTTATAAAAAAACTAAACACCCTAAAAAAATTTAAACACCGTAACATTGCTTAAAAAAGAAAACAAAAGAAAAAAAACAAAAAACATTTTGAGGGATTCGAACCCATGGTCAAAAAATACAAATCCTACATTCTTACCATTGAGCCACGAAATCACATAAACGACCAAACGAATATCGGATTCCCACTGTCACTGAGAGACGAACAGAATTGATCCCGAGCCACTCGTAACTTAACCCTTAATGCAATGGCTTAAGGTTACATTTTAA